>PVJH01001028.1:0-239691 GCA_004026705.1 Nesogale talazaci | reverse complement strand
CTTTGATGTGTTTAAAAAGAAGGAAAATAAATGTAGACTTTTTGTAACACATTTAAATGAAAAGTGCACATGTTTTTTTATCTTACAGGATAATATGCTTTTCTTGTAGTACTGTGTTTAAAAGATTTGTCAAACCTAAAGATAAGTTAAACATATTTGTTCTGCACAGAAAGATAAGCATTTCAAATTTACAAACTTTTTTTTTACTCTAGTGGAAAGGGACAGCTAATGGAAGTACAAAATGATATATTTTGAGAAATAAACTCACTTAATTTGTCCCTTGAAGGTAAAAGGAATGTTTAACAATGGGTGATAAACTGTTTTTTTTTTAATTTTGACCGAAACTTGAGTAAGGATAGACCATTTGAAACTGGGTGCTTGTTGGGTTGAGTCCCGGTGGCATAAGTGGTTGTGTGTGGGATTGTGGCCCGCGGGCTTGGTGGTTCGAATCCAGCGGGGGCTCTCAGGAGCAGCGCTGGGTAGCGCCCACGACCACCAGAGGCAGTGATGCCCACCCCCCCCCCAAAAAAAAAAAAAAAAGAAAATGGATGATTGTTGTCAAAGATAATACGAAAGAGTTTTCCCCCAAACTCAGAATTTTTTCCAAAGCTATATGTATTTATTTTAATTTTTTAAACAAACAACATTATCACCTTCAAAGTACCCTCCATGGGACAATGCATTTGTCAAATCTGTGATTACATTCTTGGAAATATTTTTCAAACTCATCTGTTTCTGTGCCTGATAGCACCTCCCTCGTTGTTCTCTTCACTTCTACATTGTCAAATCACTCTCCTTTCAGGTGCTCTTCATTTGAAGAAACGTAGAGAAGTCACATGGAGTGAGGTCAGATAAGTAACGTGCATGGGGCAAGAGAACCACGCTGGTTTTTGCCAGAAACCAATCCACTGAAATAGCTATGTGAGCAGTTGCATTGCTGTGATGGCAAAAACCTGTCTGCTACAAATTAGGCTTTTTCTGTTGCACACAGTTACACAATCTTTTCAGAACCTCTAAATAGAAAGCTTGAGCAACAGTCTTATCTGATAAAATGAACTTGAAATCACTATGGGTCAGCATTTTTATCTATTTGGGAAGTTGATGGAGATTCAGGAGGACGTTTGTCATCATTTGACGTGGAAGATCACTCATACCCTTGTGTTTTGCACATAGCGCTGTCTTTGTAAGCTGTGTTCAACATCACATCAGTTTCTGCAGCATTCTTCCTGAGGAGGAAATGAAATTTCATAGCCACATACTGTTCTTTTAAATTGGCCATTAAAAAATGAGATTTGAGTGAAACAGCTTTTATGAAAAATTCACTGTGACCAGAGAGAACTTTGCTGGACACCATCACTGGGTGCATTAACTCAGAGTGACCTGCTGTCTTCTTGTCTAGTGGGAAAAAATGTGTACTCCAAAAGCTCTGTCCAGAACATTTCATTTTTGGGGGGTTACCCTTTGTATATGTCACTTATCATTCAAAAATATATATTTCAAAATTTTGATCTGAAATATTTTCATTCCAGTTTGTACTTTGCACCCCTGCACACATAAGGAATGTCCATGGAAAACCACCAGACTTCAGCAATTCATATAAACTTTTAGCATCCATTATTTTTCTCTTTTCATCTGCTCAGGTTTTGTTCAATACATCCCTAGCCATCACTTGGCCAAATAGTCACCAGTAACAAACTTGTTAGTTCACAGATACTTCAGTACACTTCATATCATACACATATTCTCATCACCTCCGGCCCGTTTAGCCTAGGTCATGACCATAGACTCAGGTTCCGTGTAATTCTTTAAATTCAGATCGGCCCACCCTTGCTCTTCTCTGCCATCTCTAGCTTCTGTGGACTAGGTCAGTGTAACATGTCTAATGTCCAGCTATCTCTTAATTGCTTTATTACTGCTACTGCTACTAGTCAAGTCAGTCTAGGTGGTCACCATGACAAGCCTATCCCACTGTGTGCTCATCAACCCCCATTAACCTTCACTCCCAGAAATGGGCGTTTTTGGTGGGCACAGACTTTTCCAGCCTTGGCTACCCACTTGCTCAAAATGTAAAAAGGGTTTGCTCACCATTTTTCTATTGCAGTCTTTCTTTCAAAAGGGAAGTATCCCATTCCCATAGCAGTTCTGGGTATGTCTGCCTGTGTTTTCCAATGTAAATATTCTGGCAATCAAGGCTCTGGGTGAAGTTCAATCTCTTTCTCTACACAAGCTTAAAATAGAGCTTGCTCCCTCGGGCAATTATTACCACCCCATTTATAGCAAATCCAACCAAGCATCAGTTAAAGGCAGACTTTACAATCGATATTCATTTCTATCACACACGCATGTCTATTTTACAATATTTGGTAGGGTAAACCAAAATATATAATGCAGCCAGCTAAACACATAGTCCTAAACATAATCATTTTAAAATCAACACACAAATCAATTTGCACCTTTCCTCCTAGGTTATTGCATTCATCTCCTTATGGTGTTGGGACTGGGGCAGGATGTCTTTCACAGATCTAGCCTTCTTTCAATATTTTTGTTTAAACAACCTGTCTTTTGTGTATAAATGCTCCAGAAGTGGTTTCTCTCCTTTCACCTGTAATTAAAACCACTCCAAAAAAAAATTGCTGCCCATGTCCCATTCTTCCTCTTAATGCCCCCACATTTCTATAATTCTGGAGCCATTGCAATAGCTTCTAATGCTGAGTAAATAGTGTGGAGGTCATTTGTGACCTCCTCTGGATACACAAGGGAGAAGGAAAATCCAACCCCGCCTGATTTCCAGAAGGCAGATGTCAAATATGCCTATACCCTCCATCCTGTTGATTTGTTTCTTAAGAATTCCACTTCCAAGGGCTGAGTCCTGGTGGCGTAAGTGGTGGAGTATGGGCCTGTGGCCCGTGGGCTTGACAGTTCAAATCCAGCGGTGGCTCTCAGGGGCAGCGCTGGGCAGCACCCACGACTACCAGAGGGCAGTGATGCCCCCCCAAAAAAGAATCCCACTTCCAGTACTAGTTACATTAGGTTAGCTTTTCTACAAGAATTAAACAAAGGCATTTATATATGTTGAAGAGATAAATATGCATCAAGAGAAAAATTAATGTCAAAGAATTAGCCCACAGGGCTAAAGAACAGGCAAGTCCCAGAATAGCTGCTATCCACGAGTCAGACGCTAACCTGGAGACCCATTCTCACCGACGCAACTAGCAGGCACATGAATTATGAAGGAGGAAGGCAAAAAGATGACAGACCATGGGAAGTAAAGTGAAGTGGTTCAAGGTAGGCCAAGAAACCAGATGCAGGCTAGAAGTCAGCAAGCATAAAAAGAAGGAAACTGATTTCTCTGCAATATCTGTTTATGGATAAGAGATAAAAAATCTCCCAAGAAGAAATCATCAGACTTTGTCATCTCTTTTTAAGGGGGATAAGTTACTGCCAAGCTTCTGATGATCTGGTCCACACGAAACCTATCAGAAAGAATACAGTGAAATGCACAAAATCTTGGAGGTCAAAGTCCAAAAGGAAGATAATACAAAATCTTCTCAGCCTGACAGAATTGGAGAAAATATTTCAAGTCTTGAGTTGAAATAACTAAGGCAAAATATTGAACAATGCAAGAAGCAGCAAAAGAAGATGGATGGAATATACAGTCACTGTGTCAAAAAGAATTGGTCAATATTCAACCATTTTAAAAGGAACATGTGACTAATTGATGTTATTGAAGAATTTTAAGCTTCACTGAAAGCATTAGTGAAAAACAAGTTTCCATAAATTAACATAATGCCAATTTAAATGTTATTGATGCTTGCGATGCAAAAGTTGAAAAAAAAAAAAAACCCAAACAGGAAAGGACAGTGGTTGGAAAAGACAGTCTTAATGATAGAAACCAAGGTGATCACATTATGGAATTTTTCAAGAACAATGCAATTTCTTCATTGCAAATACCTTTAATTAACTAACATATTAGGGTTCTCTAGAGAAACAAAATCAGGACACTTATGATTTTATATATAGATGATTTAGATGATTTAGATTTATATACCTTCACAGCATGAAGGTATATAATGGTTAATAAGTCCACACAGCAGTACAGAGGGCTTAGTTCAACTAACTCGCTTCTGTGGAAAAGTTAGTTAACTGGAATTCCTTCAACTCTCAAGAGCTACTGGGTCCAGGGTCAAGGAGGCAGACAGTTGAGTCTTCCCTTGAGCGATGCAGGCAGTCCAATCATAGGCAGCAAATAGCAGGAAGTGTGTGTGTGGGGGAGGGTGGGGGTGGGGGTGGTCACCAATAGTCAGCAGCTCAGGAGCTTAGTGAAGCAGGTTCAAGTGGGGTATTGATCTCAAGCTAAGCAAGCTGACAGCCTCAAACTCAAGCAGCACGATAATACACGAGCAGCAGCATGACGATGCAGGTCTCAAAGGAACCTAAAACTCTAGGGACACAATCCACGGGTTTGCTGTACCATAGGTAGTGAAGCTCACAAGTTGAGGCAGAGAATTAGTTAAAGCAGCTGCATTCTGGTCCAATCATCAGAAAGCAAGAGAGAGAGGGGAGCCTCTTGCTGAGTAATTTATCAATTTGTCCTCCAATCAAACTGCTACCTTATTAATCTCACATATTCCAATTGGTCAGACTGGAACAATAAACCTACTTATTAGGTTGGCGCAGTAAGCCTATCTATTACACTATACACTTAAACATCACCAGCTATAATATGCAGTAATCATGTTGAGTAACCTGAGGGAAGAGGTCAGTATTGTAACCTAAAACAAGGCCTGGGGCTGACTGTGACACAGACCACCAATTGCTCAAGTTGAGGTGGGAAGAAAATTCAACAAATCTATGTGAACCAAAGTACAACCTTAAATACATTCCACCAAATTTAGAGATCATTTCAAGAACAGATTTAAGGCAATGCACACTAATGACAGAAGACCTGATGAACTGTGGGATGACATCAAGTGTATCAGGCATGAAGAAAGCCAAAGGTCATTAAAAAGGCAGGAAATAAAAGATCAAAAATGATCATCAGAAGAGACTTTGAAACCTGCCCCTGAATATAGAGCACCTAAAGCAAATGTAAGCAGTGAAGAAGTATTTGGGCAGACTTTTTCAAAAGACAACTCACAAATGCATTCTAATGAAATATGCAAAGACCTGGAGTCAAAAACCCAAAAGGAAGAACACACTCAGCACAGCTTAAGCTGAAATAATTGAAAAAAATTCAAGCTTCCAGTTGGAATATTGAAGCATTCCATGCACAAAGTACTGAACAATGCAGGAGGTATCCAAAGAAGATGGAAGGAATATACTGAGTTGCCATACCAGAAAGAATTGCTCCTCCAAGATTCACGTCAAGAGGGAGCACATGATCAAGAATAAATGTTATTAAAGGAAGAAATTCAATAGTGAAAAACAAGGTTTCAGGAATTGATAGAACAGCAATGGAAATGTCCCAGTAAATGGGTGGAATACTGGAAGTGAGCACATATATTTACCAAGTGATTAGGGCACTCCTGTGAAAGATGACCTAACAGAATATAGAAATTACTAAAGATTATCATCAATATCCCATGAAACACTATTTTACAAAAAATTGCTGCAGTACATCAACAAAAGTTGGCAAGAAATTCAAGCTGGGTTTCAAAGAGAATGTTGAATGAAGGAAAGCATTCCTGCCATCAGATGGTCCTTGACTGAAAGCAAAGGATATTAGAAATATGTTTTTGTGTGTAATGTTGACTATACATAGACATCAGAAAATGTGGCTCATGATGAACTATGGTTAACATTGAGAAGAATTTGAATTCCAAAACACCTGTGTTTATGCAGAATGTAGACCTCTGAACAGAACAAGGGAACATTGCCTTCTTTAAAATTAGGAAACTATGTGTCAGAGTTGTTTTCTTGAACCCAGGCTGCTCAATTTGTAGGCTGTGGTTGTGGATGATTTTATGTGAACGAGGCATTCCTGGGGAGGGAGGAGTCAGATGTGTCACTCAAGTGGTGGTTAATCTCTCTCTTTCTCTGTCTGCCTTCCTGCATGCTGGACTCTGTGCCTGTTTCAAGGAGCAGCCTCACGTGAGCTGCTCTGCCTGAGATCTGTCAGTGCCCTGCCATGTTTCCATTCACTTTGGATCCACACAACTCTGCCCCCATCAGGGCCACTGCATTTTCTCTAACAAACCCAGCCTAACATGTATGCCAAGAAACTGGGCTACATGAAGAAGAATAAGGTATCAGGATTGGAGGAAACCTCATTAGCCCCTTGGAATATATACGTGGCACATTGAAAACAATGTTTTTTATTAAAAGAGAAAATAGGTAATGCAGTTGCAGAACTTTGAAACGGAGAAAAAGTGAAATTGATGTTTAAGACTGAACATACTGTACTGCATTTGGAAAAATACTAGTAAATTCAAGGATAGCTAAAAATAACTTCTCATCCAACAGAAAAAGAGCAAAATCATAAAGCTTTAGGTAACATTAAAGCAACAGCAATAAAGGAAATGTTAAGGAAATCCACAAACCCACAAGTGAACCCAGCACAGAAAAGTAGCTGGGGATAAAGATACCAGTAGCACCACAAAAATAACACCTGTAGCAAAATGACAATAATAAATTCATATCGATTTGAATGTAAATGAATTAAACACACCAATGAGAACACAGAGAGCAGCAGAATGGAGAGGAAAACATTATTCTGTCTACTAGAGACAAACATTAGACACAAAGACAAAAACAAACTAAAGATCAAAGTATGGGAAAATATGGATTGCTTATAAAGTGTCAATAATGCTCTGAAGTGATTGATGTTTAATTAATATATCTTTGCATGTTGGCTGCCAATTAAATGCCTAAATGGTACTTTCTAGTTCACAGCATTAAGACAATGAGTGAATATTTCTCAGTTGGCAACTATGAATATGTTGGACTATAAAAACTTAGAGAGAACTTCTAGGTATATATTTAACTGATGGTTCTCCTTTTATATTGCTAAAACTTACTTATATTTCTAAACCTTCCTGTGAAATAAAGCTTATTCATTTCTGGCAAGGTGAAACTTCCCTGGAGGTGTCAGCGCTACACACGAGTGCACATGCTGGGACAGAAAGAGCTGGCCTGCCTGAGAGAGGTGGGAGGAAAGCGAGGCTCCATCTCCTTCCCTGCCTGGGAAGAGGCATCCCTAGAGCCCAAGTCTAACAGCAGAATTTGGACTCCAGAGCACTAGGAGTGGGAATTTGCTCAGGTGGTTTTCGGACCCTTCCTGTTGAAAGTGTGTTATAAGAGGATTCTTGGGAACCACCTGGAAGAGGAAATGAGTCTGTAGAAACTTGAAGCTTTGCAGAGCTCCCCCAGATCTGAACTGTGCCCCTGTGACCTGTTACAGGAAGTGGGTAGAGGGCATGAGAGGAGAAATGAGAAAGCAGGTCTTAAGCTTGGCTCCAGGTTGATATGCTGGTCTTTTAGCTCCAGATGCACTCCTTTCTCTCTGCTCTGTGATGCTAGGCCTGGGGCCCTAAAACCTTCCCACTGCATTTCCAGAGGCTCTTGTTAAACCCTGCCAGCAGGGAGATGGTTTTCTGCTGCTGATTTGCCTCCTCTCTCTGAGAGCATCACTCTAGGAACTTCTCTACCACAACAAAGACAAATCACTTCTATAGGAAAAACTGAAGTCTCTTGTCAGTTTTCCCAGTATGAACTGAAACCATCCAGCTCACCTGACCTCAGACACCCAGCCCTGTGTTTGCCCTTCGTTAGAGATATGAGTTCCAGCTCCACTACCTCCTCCAACGTGCTTTTTTAAAATCATTTTACTGGAGGCTTCTACTGTTCTCATCACAATCCATACATTCATTCACTGTGTCAAGCATATTTGTACATATGTTGCCCTCTTCATTTTCAAAACATTTTCATTCTACTTGAGCCTCTGACATCAGTTCATTTCCCTCCCCCAACCCTCTCTCCCTCACGATCCCTGGGCATTTTATAAATTCTTGCTTTTTTCATATTTTAAAGTCTCAGCTGTCTCTCTCCATCTACTTTTCTGTTATCTGTCCCCCTGGGAAGGGGTTACATAAAGATTATTGCGATCAATTCCCCTATGTCCCCCCATCTTCACCTTACCCTGCTGGTACTGCTACTCTCATTATTGGTCACAAGGGGTTTATCTGTCCTGGATTCCCTGTGATGCGAGCTCTTATGGATATTGCTTTGAGGATAAGTTGTGCATGCATGTTCCAGGTATGTTCAATTGACTCATATGCATGTGAAAGTTGGCTATTGAGTAGGGGAGACTGAATAAGAATCAGGGCATTGTAATTGTGGTGCTGGCAAGGAACATAGGAAGTACCACAGACTGTCCAAAAGCAAACACATCTATCTTATAAGAAGTATGGCCAGAGTACAGCCAGAGTGCTCCTCAGAGGCAAGGATAGGGACAATTTTTCTCATCTACTTTGGTCATCTTGTCAGGAAAGACCAGTTCCTGGAAAACGATATCATGCCCGGCAAAGTAGAGGGTCAGTGAAAAAGAGGCAGCCTCTCAAAAACATGGATCGACACATTGGCCGCACGATGAGATCAAACCTAAGAACCCCTGTGAAGAGGGTGCAGGACCGGGCAGTTTTGTTCTGCCGTACACAGGGTCACCATGACTTGAAATTCACTCAAAGGGACATAACAAGAACAAGAACAAAAACAGGAACAAGAACAACATAGTTATTTCCCTGTTCCTCCAGCCCTACCCCATTTACTATCTCGAGATACCGCTGGTTTCTATTTAGTTCCACTGCCATTATGTATCTAGCAATTTATACCTAGTTAACAGTATTAAATATCCTCTTTTTGAATGATTGCTGAGGTTCTCTCTCCTGATTGGACTCTTACTGATAAGGAAGGATGGCTCAGAGCTGGCAGGAGACCATATAGAAGTGCTGATGAAAGCCGGTGCTTAGCAGGAGTGGGAAGCAAGAGAAGGGGAAGGGCTAAGAGCCAGGGGAGGGATGGGAGTGAGTAGAGGAGAACCATTGAGGGATGAAGAAATAGCGATGAGAGGGCCTAGAAGCCCAGGACAGAGAGGAGTAAGGGAAATGATATATGGAAGGGAGTGCAGGTTAGCTTGCGGGTCAGAATCTAGCTGATTCTTGTTTCTTGGGCCAATTGCTTTATCGATTTCAGTTTCTTCCTCTGTATAATGAGATGATATTAATTTCTACCTCAAAATTTGTTTTGTATATTTAAGGATCTGCTATTTGAATGCATTTGGCAGAATGCCTGGCATAGAGATGCTCAATAAATGCTGCCTATCACCTTTGTTGTTGTCATCATCCTTGTCGCCATCATCATCATCATTCTCATCCTCATCCTCATCATCACTAGAGATTGAGTGGAAGGAGTGAAGATTGGAATCTCACACAGAGAAAATGAACAGGTCAGCCCGCTCTGCTCCTGCGGGAATGGGATAGGTAGTTGATCGGTCCAATGCACTGGGAAAACAGCCTATAAGTGTCTGAGCACATTGGGAAGGTGGTTTGCATGCTGCAGACATGCTCACACATGTTTCTGTGCTCAGAGGGCCACGAGACTAAGCTCTGACCTTCTACTTAAAGCTTGGGGATGAGCCTATGGATACACCACCTGCCACTGCCTTAGGCTCCGTCAGGGCACTTCCCATGGAGAGAGTATCTCTTAAGACATCCTCTGTAAGACACTAGCTGAATTAAATGACTATTCAGCTGGGCCCCTTTCCAGGCCCTCAGAGGGTGTCATCAAATGGTGGCCTTCAACTATTCTGTCATGGCCACCAAAAGGAAGTCCACGGCAAAGTCTGAGTGACATCATAATCATCAATGGCCTGGAGCTTATCTTCTCTTATCACAGTGAAGCAACAGGGCCTAATCATACATAGTTCTCCTGAAAAGAGAGAAAGTGCTCCTGTCAGCCATAGTGACTAAAGTGGCTTAAGAGGCTGAAGTTTCCTAGAGAGGGTGTGTCAATGAAGACCTGGACTTCACACTATCAGTAGCAGGGTCCTTTAATGTTAGGACTAAAGGCAAGACCCCAGTGCCGGTGAGAGGTTTAGAAAGGGGAGTAGTATCCTTGGGGGTGGCTGGTGGTGCTAAGGGTGATCTGGTACCATGGGAACTGGAAATACACTTGAGAGCAGTGTTTCAAGGGGCTTCTTGGAGCCCAGAACTTATTTCTGTGCATGAGATGAGCCCAAGTTAGCTGTTGTCATTTTTCAAGTCATTTGTCCAAAGTTGCAATCACATCAATTGTGTAGTCGTTTTTCACGATTTTGAAATGACATTTTTATGAACTGAGTTCTTTGTACTGCTTGGGTGTGTTTCTGAATTTTACAGGTTATAAAGGTTATCCACTTCTGTACCAGGATCATATATATATATATATATATACATACATACATACACACACATATATAAATAAATGTCCGTGCCTTTTATAATAGGTTTTCATTTTTGAGGAAGTTTAATATGTGCAATTTTAAACATATAAGTCATTTTAATAGGGGCTCTTTAAGCTCTTATAACAATCCATATGTCAATTGTATCAAGCACATTTGTACATATGTTGCCATTATCATTTTCCAAACATTTTCTTTCTATTTGAGTCCTTGGTGTCCGTTCCTTTTATCTAACTCCCTCTCCACCTTCCCACACTCATGATTCCTTGGTAAATTATAAATTATTATTTTTATATCTTACACTGTCCACTGTCTCCCTTCACCCATGCTTCTATTGTTTGTTTCTCCCTCAAGGGGGCAGGGGAGCTGTTATACTTTGATGACTGTGATTGGTTCTCTTTTTCTGACCCCTTTCCCCTCACTTTCCCCTTGCTCTCACTGGTATCGCAACTCCCATTATTGTTCCTGAGGGATTCATCTATTGTGGATTCCATGTGTTGAGAGTTTTTGCCTGTACCAGTATACATACTCTGGCCTAGCCAGATTTGTAAGGTAGAACTGAGGTCATGATATTGGGAGAGAGGAAGAATTAAATAGCGAGATGAATGTTGTGTCTTTCGTTAGTGCTATACTATACTCTGGCTGGTTGGTCCTTTATTTTTGATCTCCTGTGAGAAAATGTCCAATTGTCTACAGTTGGGTTTTGGGTCTCCATTCTGACCCTTCTCATTCACATCGATATGCTTGTTTGAGTCTTCTGATGCTTGATATCTGATCCTGTTGACACCTCGTGATCTTTAGATTTTTTTTGTTTGTTGGTTTGTTTTTGGGCATCACTGCCCTCTGGTGGGAGTAGGAGGCCCAGCCTTGCTCCTGGAGAGCTGCTGCTGGATTTGAACTGCCAACCCAGTGGACCACAGTCCCACATACAACCACTATGCCACCGGGGCTCAGCCTAAACATTTTTTTAGATTAAGATTTTTTTGCATTGTTAGTGTTCATTAATTTTGATAAACTTTAGAATAATTTGATTAAACATTTTAAAAAATAATATAACATCAAACCAATCCCAGAACCAGTTCCCATAAATTATGCCATGATGACTCCATGTGTGTCAGAGGAGAACTATGTCCCATAGCCCTTCACTGGCCATCTTTCAGAAGTAGATTCACAACCTTTCTCGTAGCGTGCCTGTGGATGAAAATAAGGCCCTGTAACTATTTTAATTGAGTTGGCCTTCATTTGGCAGGAAAATTTAGGGTGACAAGTCATCCTCAAAGGGCAGTATCTTCTGGCCTTTGCCCTCATTTATTGAATAGACAGATATTGAATTTTCTATGTGGCAGCTACAGTGCCAGCTTTGAGCCCTGCTCTTTTAGAGCTTATTTTTAAACATCATCTTTTGAAGGAAGCATTCCCGGGTCAGTAAGATTTGAACTGGGCACACAAAGTAGCTGCCGAGGCTCTTCCCTAATGAAGGGAATGATGAAGCATCACGACAGAGGTGTCAGTTCAAAGCTTCCCAGTTGTTCTGTACCACATATTCATGTTCCCCAATGGGGGACTTGTACACCTGTTTTCTCATGCAGGAGCAAAGACACGGAAAATAAGATGTCAAAAGCTGTGCTCTGAGACTCATAGCAAGCAGATCACTTTGGGACGGAGGAAAAGAGCCTGACTTGTCCTAGAAAGGGCCACATTCCGTGCTGTTTTCTGGAGAATTAGAGAAGCCTCATGGATAAAGCTTGTCAACATAGTAAGACCCAGCAGAATCCTTGGAAAGGAGTTAAGCAGAAACCTTGGAAGGGAGTTAAGAGTAACCTTGGATCCAAATAGCCTGTCTCGATGATCGCCAATGTGGCCTGCAGGAGACCTTGTTCCTGGTTCTTCAAAGGGTTGGCTGTCTCTTCTCTCAATTTGCTTTCCTCCCAACCTCTAACAGGGGAGCCTTAATGGGCTGTTGGTTATATGCTAGGCTGCTAACAGAAAGCTCAACCCAATTTGAAACCATCAGCCACTCCAAGGGAAAGAGCGGGTACATTCTACTCCTGTAAGCAGTTACAGTCTCGGAAGCCCACACCGTCAGTTCTACCCTGTCCCATGGTGTTGCCATGAGTCTGACCAGACTCAATGGCAGTGAGAAAGACTCTACCCCATGAGGGGGTTCTTTAAATATAGCCTTTGAGCGATCCCTTCATGAACTCTAGTTTTCATGTTTGGTAATTCCTTTCTGTTCAGCAGTAATTCCTTTCCCCAGTATTTAGGCACTAGAAAGAGTCATGTCTTCTGAAACAGACACCACCCTCAATCAGGCTCTTCTATTTCAATCAAGAGAGGCCATGTTAGTGCCAACGCCAAGAAAGCTGCAGGGACATAGAGGCAGATAAAGTATGAATGAATATGACATACAATGCAGGTAGCTCCAGCTTTCAGAGGGGGCAGAAAATGCATCAGAATTATGTTGCACAGAAGAGAAACCTTGAATAACTAAAATATAAAAAAAGAGGCGTGGGGTCTGTGAGCCAATTCATTGCTCTTGCCTCTAATTGCCTAGTTGAGTGCTTTGTTCCAATACTGTTGTTATTAGGGTCTGTCCAGTTGGTTTCAACTCATAGCTGCGCTATGTCCAATATAAGGAAAAACTGCTAGGTCATGCAGCATCCTCACAATTGTTATATTTGAGCCCATTGTTAAAGCTTCTGTGCCAATTCATCTCTTTCAGGATTTTCCACATTCATCTACTTTTCCAAGGACTGGCCTCTTCTGATAACAAACCCAAAATATGTGAAATAAAGTTCTCACTTCCCATTCTGGTTGCACTTGTTCCAAGACAAATTTGTTTGTTCTAGCAGTCCATACTATTGCTAGCATCATAATTCAGATTTATAAATTGCTTTTTGGTCTTCCTTACTCATTGCCTGTGTTAGTCCAGGTAGACTAGAGGAACAAATTTCATAGACTCACATATGGATAAAAGGAAAAGGTTTATATACAAGAGGAACAGTACATTGAGAAAACATCCCAGCCCAGTACAGTTCAAAGTCACAAGTCTGATATTAACTCATATGCCCGAAATCAGTCTATAGAGTCTCCTTCCGACTCACGAAGTCACAGGTCAGTGGGTGCAGAATCTCGGCACTGGCAGGGGTCTCCACATGGCTCCTTGCTTCCAGGGTTCAGGGTCCATCAACAGCAGAAGCAACTCATCACTGGCAGAGGTCCCTGTGGCCGCCCAACCTTCAGAGGTCTGGCTCCATCAGGGCAAAGCTATGTGGTCTCTCCGCTGGCTCCTCCAGCTTCTCGAATGCTGCCATCTTGTCTTATCCATGATTCATTGTCTCTAAGACTAACTGCCAACAACTGGGGAAGATAGCTTCTCATCTTCATGAGGGAAATATCATGAGATTTCCCAGAAGTCTCAGGAGAAATCCATGCCCACAGAGAGGCCTCATTGGCTACTCAATGGCTATCTCCAGATTAACAGGCCAGATTCCACCCCTACATTTCAATCATAAAGTTAACACAAGCACATGACTGTCACATCGCTCCTCACTTACATGCACATGAGGTGTTTGAAAATCCCATGGCCTGAGTCAGGCACACCTTAGTTATTAAAGTGACATCATACTATTCACTGCATTGAAGCGATCTTGTGCAACAAATCTGTCCAGTGTAATACATGATTTGGCTTCTTGGATGATGCTTTCATAAGCATTAATTGTGGAGACAAGCGAAATGAAATAATTGATTTCAATCTTTTCTCTATGATGAAGTTGCCTACAGTTTTGAGGAGTTTTGTTTTCTATATATTTAATTGCCACCCCTATATACTAAAGGCTGCCATCTTAAGTTTTTATCACCAAGTGCTTCAAGTCGTCCTTTTTTTCAGCAAGCAAAGTTTTGTCATCTCCATGTCACAGGTTGACAATAAGCTTTCCTCTGATCCCAGTGCCATGTTCTTTATATAGCCTGGCTTTTCAGACTTTGATTTGCATGCACATTAAAAAGGAGCCCTGATGGTTCCCTGATGGGTCATGAATTGGGCTGCTAATTGCAAGGTCAATAGTTCAAATTCACAAGTTACTGTAATTTTGTAATTCTAATTGTTGCTCAATGTTGTCCATAGTTTGTTCTGCCACACACAGCTAATTGCCTTTGCATAGCCAATAAAGCAAAAATAGACACCTTTCTGGTGTTCTCTGTTTTCTACCTCATTCCTTGTGACATAAGCAATGGTATCTTTAATGCCATGTTTTCTCGTGAATCTGGCTTAAATATCTGCCAGCTCTCTACATTGCTCCAATTTTTTAAAAAATATTTTACCTGCATGTGATATTAATGATAGTATTCAATAATTTCTGTATTATGTTGGGTTATCTTTCTTTGGAATGAGTGCAAATATAGATCTGTTTTCATCACCTGGTGGGTGGCTGTTTTCCAAAATTCTTGGTGTAAATGCATGCACATTTTTAGTATTATATTAGTTTCTTGAGACATTTCAATTGATATTCCATAAACTCCTGAAACCTTGTATTTCACTATTGGATTTCTTTCTTTAGTAACATCTTTTCTCGATTATATGTGGTTGTTGGTGGACCAATTCTTTTTGGCACAGTGAGTCAGTGTATTCCTTCCATCTTCTTTGGATGCCTGCTGCATTGTTCAATATTTTGTGCTTAGAATATTTTCAGTAATGCAACTGGAGGCTTGGTTTTTTCCCCTTCAAGCATGTCAGCTTGAGCTGTGCTGAGGATGCTTTTCCTTTTTCAAAATTCTATCTCTAGGTATTTTCACATTTCATTAAGATGCTTTACTTTTTGAGTTGCCTTTTGAAAATTTCTGTTCATTTGTTCTACTTCATTGTCACTTCATTTGCTTTAAGTACTCTACATTCAAGAGCAAGTTTTGGAATCTCTTCTGACAGTCACTTTGGCCTTTTCTTTCTTTTCTGCCTTTTGAGTGACCTTTAGCTTTCTTCATGCATGATAATCTTGTTGTCATCTCCCAACTCATCAGATCTTCTTTGATATTCTGTTGATATTCTGTTTCACAGTCATTCCCTGACCCTGTTTTCGCATATGACAATGAGCTTCTCCATTATCTCTTTCCACTGCTACAGTTAATAGTATATTGTGCAAATATTGTTGAGAAAAGAGATATTTGCAAGGAATAAATCAGGTTGGTCTTGAGAAATTCCATCAGGTAACTTCCACTTTTGTTGCTATCACCAGGGCCATATTTTCCAGCTACCATATTCTCCTTTCCTCTTTGTGCTCAACTTTTGCATTCTAACCATCATTAATTATCAATACAACTTGTTTGCATGTTTCATCAATTTCAGACTGAAGAGGGAGATAGAAGCCTTCAATTTATTCATCACTCACTTTCATTTATGTTGAATACATTTTAATCATAGTTGAATTAATTGGATTTCTGGTCGACATGTAGATATTATCCTATTGCAGAGAACATTGCACTTCAAGACAGATCTTGAAGTGTACGTTTTGATGATAAATGAGATGTAATTACTCTTGAATTTTTTATTTCCAGCACAATAAGTAATATGATTGCCTGATATTAAATGGCCAAGACCAGTCCATTTTAGTTTATGAATGCCAAGGATATTGATCTTTATGTGTTCCATTTTATTTTTAATTATTTTCAATTTTGTTAGATTAATATTTCATACATTGCACATCTGATTATTACTGGATGTTTGCAACTCTTAGTTTTCACTTTGTGTGTAGCCTATCAGCAAAGTCTCCAATGCTTGACTTTGTCCTCCGAAGTAAGGTTGGCTGTACTATGAAGAAATAGTTCTTCCCAGTTTTAGTGAGTGCCTTCCAACCTGCAGGGCTCATTTTTCTGTACCATATCTGACTTTCTGCTGATATTCATAAGATCTTTAGTGGTTAATTTTTCAGAAATGGATAGTTTATATTTTTCCCATTGTGTGCTCTTAATCTGGACATTTCACTGACACATAATCACCTTGGGTAATCTTGATGGTATGTGAAGTACCAGCATCATTTTCAGCATCGAAGTAACATGCAAACCAACACAGTAGGGCAGACAGATGTGCAATAACTTTTACAATAGCTCAAGAAATCTAATACAATAAGTAAATCATGGTTGTGATCATCATCAAAAGTTCTTAATTATGGTACAAAACAACAAGCACATTTGTATAAAGCCATGTGAATAAAGCTCAAGAATAGGATGCTGCCTGGAGACTTGCTTACACTTCAGGAGTCTGGGAAAGGAATGGGCCAGTGGCGCTGTCATTATATTTGCTAACATTTTATTTCCTTGAAGGGAAAGATAAAATAAATCTGACAAACTGCTGTTACCTATTAAATCTGAGTTGTGAATACATATTTTTATTTGCTCTGTTACTTTTTTGATGTATGGATTTTTTATAATAAAAATTTAAAAAATATTTCACAACTGTCCTTCAGGAACGTACAGACTCTGGGGAGCTGGAAGCAAGGAGGCATTTGTTACATCATGACAAAGACAGGTCATAACATAGAAATGGAATACAGGTAACACAAGCATTGGAGAGCTTGGGGAAGGCATCAGAGACAGAGTCAAACTATCGGGGTCCTGAGGTAAACATAGGTGACAAAGGGTTCATCTCAGTAAGATACACGTGGAAAGAAAATTAAGTTAGGAGATGTATGAAAGAAAGGATCAGAGACTTAATCATTAGACTCTGTTGCCACCCTAAGGACCATGGACTTCACCATATGGGAGTGGGTAGCCTCTGGGATGTAGGTAGAGGCATGACATGCTCAGGTTTTGTATTCTTCAAAGGTTTCTCAGCTGACAGTGATTCAGGAGAGAGGAGACATAGATACCTAATGTAAGACAGTAATAGTGCAGGTGAAATATGGATGACTCTAGAGCTTGGTAGAAGGAAATACCCCATGGGTGAAGCCCTCTTGGTTTACTAGCCACTCTCCTTTCCACCTGCTGAGCACTGCTTCATTGTTTCTGGCAGTTCATAATTGCAGCTGCCCCATGTGACCCTTGATATCGAGTCATCTCTACTTTGAGTCTGCCACCCCAACACTTTATGTGTGACTTGGGTGCAGTTGATACCTAGCCCTCACTACACAGAGCTCTACACTTCTATTGGAGATGTGGTGGTGGTTATACCCCCCACATAAGTCAACGGATCTTTAATTAGATTTTCTGAAAAAAAGCTGTGTGTGTGTCTGTGAGGGGTGGGATGTGGTGGTTGTGTAAGGGGCGTATGGACATGAAGGTCAGCTTGAAACCAGAGGCAATCTGTAAGAAACGGGGACACAGGAGAGTACTATGTATTAAATCATGCCCGCCCCTCTGCCCTCCAAACATATGCTATAATCCTCTCCTCTTTACCTGTGGATGTAGTATTCATTCAGAAACAAGATTGGAAATAGGATTTCTCTGTTATGCTAACTAGATCCCACTTGAGTAGACCTTTCTCTAAATCTAATCAATTGTGAGCTCTATAAAGACCCAATTAGACGTAGACCAACAAGGAAAGAGAGAGGCCGAATGAAGATCACCAAAGACCAAAGAAAACTCAGGACAAGGAAGAAACAGTGAGGCTGAAACCCTTAAATGAAACTTCAACCTCCAAATCTGTAGTAAATTTTTGTTCCTTAGAGACTCCCGTATAACTATTGGTGATACAATCATTAAGAACTTGGTTGACTTTAAAGGTTGATTGTTCAAAGCCACCAGCCACTAAATGGAAGAAAAGACTTGGACATCTGCTAAATGGAAGAAAAGACTTGGACATCTGATTGTTCAAAGCCACCAGCCACTAAATGGAAGAAAAGACTTGGACATCTGCTCCTTTGAAGAGTACAGTGTAGGAAACTCTATGGGGGCAGTTTCACTGTGTTAAGTAGGGCTACTATGAGTTCAAATCAAGTGAATAGCAAACAACAACAACAACAACAACAACAACAAAGTCCATCATTTGTGGTATGTCTGCTATAACAGCAGTAACTAAATCAGAGAAAATTGGGCAACAACATTTTAGTAGCTTTGCGTAAGCCTAAATCAAGCTAAATCTGAATGCTTTTCTGTTAAGCTAGTTTGGATCAGGTTTTCTGTCATCTACCTGGGTTGATTATTGACTCTATCCTTGCTCCAGCTTGGAGCCATGTCCCTTTCTTCAGCTTCATATCTCTTTACTTAGCCTTTGAGATCATGGTCCATCTTCTTTCTGGCCACTGCTGATGCTAAGTCTGATGGCCTGAGGTTTGGAGCTATTCCAGCCACCTCTTTTCATCTTTTGTGGGCCTTCACCCCGTTTCTCCAGAGCACATCACAACTAGAAAGCTAAGCACCCAATGAATGAAGACCAAAAAAATGATATAAAGTCTCAGGAGCAGCTTTTGGTGGTTGCTGAGATTCAAAGGGACACAGATACTCAATTTTCTGCCAGGTGCATGAGTCACACATTATTATTCACCCTCTTTATTAAAATGGGGACCTTCCACATACCTGTTTTCAACACTCATATTTAATATAACCTCTCTCAGTCTGTAAAAGCCATTTCTGCCTTGTCCTCTCATCACCACTAATATAGAAATAGTTCTATAATGACACTGGCCTCAGCAAGCATAACTGTTTATCTCATTATGAATGTAACTGTTTTATAATTTGTGTAAACTAGAAGCAGAAATCCTTTGTGTCAGATGTCACAGGCAAGCTTCCCTTCTTATTTCAGCAAACCTAGAAGAGTTGAGTGACTGCTGAAATCTGTGTGACCTTTTTTGGAGAAACATTTCAGAGAAAAAGAAATTCTCACACCGACTATAAGAAATCTGTTTTGGGTCCCACAAGAGACCCGCTTTTATGACACCTTCTTGTAATTTTTTTGTCTGTGCACAAATTCCCACATGGGAAAAGACATACTGGTGTGGGGACACAAGAGAGAGTGGTGCAGATCTGAAGAGAAATGGGCAGTGACTGTGTTGTGGGAAAAATCCAGTTGTCAATGTTGTCCAGTTGTCTCTTCCTGATAGCCTGTGAGGTCAGCATCCTGTCCTGGATAGATGGTGGTGATTTGAGGACCTGTCCTTTATCCTGTTTCCTGGCATTCATTTTTGGTTTTGCATAGGATATGACCTACCTAGTACATCCCATCTGACCATTAGCAGTGGCCTTTTGAATCTGGTTAGTAAATGTGTGTTGACCCCCTGCAGTTCCTCATCCACAGTGCTTTAAGGGTCTCATAAAGGAAATCATTTATCTGATACATAAATCTCAGACAAATCAGGATCTTACCAGTATGATGTTGAGCCCAATTTCTTTGAGGAACAAGGTTCCAGTTATTTTTGGAAGCACTGCTGTTAATTGGTCGTGGCAATGTTCAAGTTTCCATAATAGAGACTTGATAAATGTTCTGTTCTCACTTCAACAAGAAGGGAAAAACAAATCAGGATATGTTCTTTCACTAAGGCATACATAACTGTCAGGTTTTTAAAGCAGGCTGTTAGATGATTGGGAAAAGACGATAAGAATACAGCAACAGTGGATAGGAGTAGGCAGATAAGCTACATAGACTGTATAACAAAGGTAGCTAAGGAAACAGATATGGAGGATTATCTTAGGACCAGGAGCTTAAAAGGTAAGGGTAAAGAAGAGATTTGAATAACACCTGGAAGAAACTGAAAAAAACAATTAACAAAGAGAAAATGAAGCAGTGTATTGTCAACTGGACCTACACAGCATGGTTATTTTCAATTGTTGCAAGCAGTGTTGTTTGGGGCATCAAGCTGATATTTGGCTTCACTCACCCAAGAGCACTCACATTACACTAGTAGTTGTTATCTCAAAATCAAGGGTCCCCTATCTGCTCAGCCATTCCTGCACCTACTGCTTTCCTACCAAGGACATGAAGTCCTGTGCACTCTCCCAGGTCAACAACAGGCCAATATCAGCTTTGCTTGCTCTCAGCTGCTCTTCATGAGCAACAAAGAACTATATGCACACTCCACCTTCCATCATACAAAATATTTCATAGATGGCGAGTGCCTACATGCTGTGAGGCTAAAGTGTTGACTGGTGCACCTTTCATGCTCACTAAGATATGTCAAAATATACAATTACCAATTAGGAGTACAAATGCAACATCATCACAAAGTTTTAGAGTTAATAACACCTTCAATTTGCACAAAGAAACTAGACAGAATGGCTCAAACAAGTAATCAAAATACAGAGCCAAACATTTTCTAAGAATAATATTATTTGAGAATAGTATTTCTATTGATAATATTATCAATACTATTGATAATATTATCTAAGAATAACATTACCATAAAGAGGATTCAAAAGACATAAGTATCTTCCATGGATTCAGAGAAAGATTAAAGACACAGACAAAATCAAGAAAGACAGAAACACAATTTAAAAATCATTTAGGAAAATATGACAAGTGCAAACTGCTAAAAATAAATGAAATATTGGAAACTACAGAAATACAGTAAATGAAATCCAGGAGAATAAGGAAATTTCAGAAATTCCTAAAGCACTGAAAAGGCAAAGTAATAGAACTGAATTAGTGGAAGAGAAACTAATTTTACAGATAAATCTCTGCAGGCTAATTTGTGAGAGGAATTACTAGGAAAATGACAAGAGAATCCCTCTCTTCTACAAAACCCCCACCCTCAAAACAAACAAAACAAAACAAAACAAATGGAGCCCAAGACTTGTGCAGGATCAAGAAGAGTAAGAGGTTTAAGCACAGAAATAGACAAACATGGAAGGAATACAAAAAAAATCACTTGGAAACAGACAAAGATATAGAATTAGCCAAAGTAAAATGTACTTACAAGGCTAAAAATAGGGAAACATATACTAAATTTCAAATGTGGACGATTAGAAAGTAAAAAGAGAGAATGTACAGTGTAGATTCCAGGCGTCCAAATGAAGAAAAATACAAAAATGATTTAAAGATAGGAATGACTGCTTTAAAATTGGGGACACAATAATAAATCACAAAATAATCACAAAATATATTAAACCACAATAATATAAAAATTAGTAAAAATTTAGTAAATTTAGTAAATACTAAAACTTAAAAATTTAGTAAATACTAAAACAATAGCAACTAAGGAAATGATAGGGAAATCCAGAAACAAAATTAACTTAGTCTAGAAAATTATAGGGAACAGAAAAAGTAGCAACACCACAAAGCAAGGGAAATGATCTACATTGAATGCAATTGTACTTACTAAACCAGTCAAGATACAGAAAGTAGCATACTGGCTAAGGAAATAGAATGCATCAATACACTGCCTACAAAAGCAAAATCTTATATGCAAAGGCAAAAATAGACTAACATTCAATAGATGAAAAATTTTATTAAGCAAATAGCAATAATAAAAGAGCAGAAGTGGTAATATTGATTTTGAGTAAATTAGGCTTGTAGGCCAAACTCAGCATGATATTCAATGATACATATATAATGATCAAAGGGTCAATTTAGTATCAGGATATAACCATAATAAATATCTATGTGATCAATGAAATAACCTGAAGTATATAAGTTAAACTCTCAGAGAATTGAAGAAATAGATAGACAACTGTAGTAGGAGACTTTAATACTTCACATTCAGTGATAGACAGACAACTAGAAAGAAATCCAACAAAGACACAGAAGAAAATAACACAATCAACTCATGACAGAACACTCCACTCACCAACAGTACAATATTCATTATTTTCCAGTGTACTTGAATCATTTTCCAAAATATATCATATACTAGGGTAAAAAGCAAACACCAAGATAAAAAAATTAACATGTTACAAATCATCTGAGTTCATAGCTGAGAAAACAACAAGAGAAAGATCCAGGAAAGAAAAAAACAACCATGGATGCGGAATAACATTTTCCTTTAAAGCTCCTGGATAATAAAAGTACAAAATTACATCGAAACATTACTTGACTCAAATAAGAATGAAAACATAACATGCTAAGCCATTTGATTAAAGCAGTAGAGGGACACGGCAGAGCAGCAGGATATAGAATCAGCAACCAGAAGTCTGTAAGATTGCTATATACATCAGACAAGATCATGGTGGAGGCGATCAAAAAGGTAGTACCCTTCACAATAACCAAGCACAAATAACAATATTGAAGGAAATATCTGAATAAAAAATCCAAAAAATTTGTATGAGGAAAACTTCAGAACACTATTACAGAAACCAAGAATGACCTCAACAAATGGAAGAAAATACCATGTTCACAGAGGGGAAGACTCAATATAGTAAAGATATCCATTTACCCAGGGCACTACATAAGTTTAATGCTATCCTGATACACATGCCACCATATTTCTTCAAAGAATTTGAAAAAGTGATTACCAACTTCATATGGAGAGGGAAGAAGCCCAGAATTAGCAGAAAACTCCTCAAGTAGGACAAAGTGGTAGGGCTTGCTTTACTTGACTTTAGCACATATTATACTGCTCTCATGGTCAAAACAGTGTGGTACTGGTATAACAATAGACACTCAGACCAAAAGAAAAGAACTGAAGTCCCAGAAATAAAAACATCAGCATACAGAAAACTGATCTTTGATGAGGGCCCCAAAAATAACAAATGAGAAGCTGAAGCCTTCTTCAATTAGTGGTGCTGGAAAAAAGGGATATCTATCTGCAGGAAAATGAAACAAAACACTCACCTCACTCCATGCACAAAATAAACTCAATATCACAGACCTTGAAGTAAAACCCCAAACTAATAGGACCAGCAATGAGGGAATTGGTACAAACCTGAGAACTTTGGCACAGGCTAGCGGAAACAGGGAAGGACAGAAATACAGAGGAGTCACAAATTGACACGTGGATACAGTGAAGATAAAACACCTCTGTACATTGAAAGAATTCAACAAAAGAGTAAAAAGGGATCCCAAAGACTGGGAAAGCATCTTTAGTAATAAACCATCAGAATAAGACCTTATTAGAAAAATCTATAATACTTTGCTAGCTACAATAAGAAAAAAAACCTAGTTTCCCACTGAGGAGGTAGGCAAAGGACCTGAACAGAAGTTCCACAAGGGCAGAAATCTGAATGGCCAACAAACATATGAGAAAATTTTCCTGATCATTAGTCATAAGAAAATGTAAATTAAACAACTATGAGATACCACCTAACACCTTCAAAGATAGCCCAATTAAAAAAATCAGAAAGTAACAAGTGTTGAAGGGACTGTGGGGAAATAAAAACTCTCATCCACTGCTGGTGGACCTGTAGGTATATATGTCCATTATAGAAATCAATTTGGCAATATCTGAAATAGATGGAAATAGAGCTGCCATATGATGCATATAACCAGAAGAGACAAGAAACACACCCCAGCCAGACATCTGTGCTGCAATGTTCCTCGCACCACAGTTCACAATTTCAAGGAGTTGGAAACAACCCAAATTCCTATCAATGGATGAATGGATCAAAATATGGTACATACATACAATTGAGTACTATGCATCCCTTAAAAGCAGTGATGAACACATTGCTGCATGGGAAGAACTGGAGGAAATTATGCTAAGGAAAGTCAGCCAAGCACAAGAGGACCAATACAATAGGAATCCACTGACGTCAGCTTAAAAAATGGGGCACAGGGGAAAAGCTACAGAATACATACTTTCCTTTGGCGAGATCTAGGTATTATGGTAGGGGCCAAACTCAATCTAGGGATACATATGGCAATCAACTAAATAAGAGGTGAAAATAAAGAGCAAAAAAAAAGATGGGTAGGGCTGGAGCAGGGCACTCATGCACCCAAGGTGAGGTGCATGTTGTTTATATCTCCACAGGAGAGGGAGAGAGAACTCATGCCTCAACCCAGAGCTCCAAGACATGATTGCAACGTACCAGCATGTAGTAGTGAACCAATAGAGAGATCTGTGGGGCTGTCCCCAATCCCAACTATGTGGAATCCCCTCCCCTTACTGGAATGCACTTCAAAAGACAGCACTACATCTTGGGGAGAGGGGCCCGTCTGATCAGAGCACACAGAAGCAAACCAAGAGGGAAGCTAAGTGAGTGGAATGTATTCTGGTACACCAAGTCCAGAGGATGTCCTGCTGAGAGCAGGCAATGCTTGAAGAAGACCATAGATCTGGCCCCACCAGGAGACAAGACGTCCTTCACTGACCCATGGTGCTATGGAGAACAACACTGGAGAGACAGGGCATGAAGTGTGCTCAATGGGATCCCCTCACACTGGGGCGAAACACTAAGGGCATGCAACAGAGCAGTAAGGGGAGCAAAACAATGAAGTTCCCAGGGAATACCAAAAATAGACTTTGGAGACAGAGTGTGGCACCCCATCAGACTCAACTGGGAAACACTCCTACTAAAGATTAAAAAACAAACCTGGTATGATTTATAAGTTTTTCCTTTTTGGTTATTGGCTTTCTTTTTGTTGTTATTTTATTGGTTTTTTGTTTGTTTGTTTGATTTTGTCTTCCTTTGCTGTTTTGTTTGGCTTTGTTTTGTTCTTGTGCTTCTTATTCTCTCTGCACGCCTATCTAGATAAGACAGGTGGGATAAACAATTCAGAGAAGAAAACAATGGGACCAACTGTGGATTAACTGAGCGGGGATGGGTGTGGGAGGTGGGAAAAAGGAAGGGGTTTCAACCAATATGTGAACTAAAATCGATGGGGAGAAGCATATAGTATGCCTAATGGGGTTAATCAAGGGCAAAGTAACTGGGTGGAATTACTGAAACCCAAATGAAGGCTGAACACAAGAGTGGGACAAGAGGAAAGTAAAAGCAAATAGAGGGAAAAATAGGCAAAGGAAATTTATAGAGGTCTAAATACAGACATTTGCATATGCAAATATATTTATATATGTAATAGGGAAATATATCTATGTACTTATGTTTATATGTTAAGCATTAAGGTAACAGATGGACATTGGACCTCAACTCCAGTACCCGTTCAACACAAGAACACCTTGTTCTATTAAACTGGCATTCGGTGATGCTCATCTTCGAAACACAATCACTAAAGACAAAAAGGGTGCATAGGAAAAATGTGGTGAAGAAAGCTGATGATGGCTGGCTAACAAATGATAAAGCATCTGGGATCTTAAAGGCTTGAAGATAAATAAGTGGCCATCTAGCTGAAAAGCAACAAAGCCCACATGGAAGAAGCACACCAGCCTGTGTGATCACGAGGTTTTGATGGGATCAGGTATCAGCCATTAAAGACCCAGAACAAAAGATCATATCAATGTGAATGAGCAGGGTGGGGGTGAGTGTGTGAAGTGGAGACTCAGAGCCCATTTGTAGATAATTGGACATTTCTTTACAGGAGGATCACAAGGAAGCGATGAGCCATTCAGCGTGCAGTATAGAACCTATGAAGCATACAACTTTCCTCTAGTTATCTAATGTTTCCTGACCGCAACTACCATGACCTTAGTTTGACCTTACAAACCTGGTTAGACTGAAACATGTACACGGCTACAGATTAGAGCCCACAACACAGGGAATCCAGGGTAGATAAACTAGTCAGCACCAATAATGAGAAATTGATACTAGGAGGATAAGGGAAAGGCGGGAGGAGAATGGGGGTTTCATTCTCAAAGAAAAAAATATAACCCACAACAACAAGGGGATGAACAGCAGAAAAATGTGTGAAGGGAGACAGTGACTGATGTAAGATATGAAAATAATAATAATTTATAATTTATCAAGGGTTCATGAGGATGGGAGTGTGGAGGAGGGAGGGAAAAAAGGAGGAGCTGATATCAAAGGCTTAAGTAGAAAGAAAATGATGATGGCAACATATGTACAAATTTGCTTGACACAAGGGATGTATGTATGGATGTGATCAGAGCTGAAATAGCCCCCAATAATATGATTTAATTTAAAAAAAGCGGTGCTTATAGGGCAATGTATTTTTAGAAACATATACATACAAAAATGAAAGAAAAGCATAGGAAGAAAAAGAAAAATTCAAGAAACAATTTTAAGATCTTAAACCAACATCTCCTACAATTAGAAAAATGGCACCAAACTCAGCTTACAGTTCCTAGAAGAAAACAAGTAAACATTACTGCAGAAACGACCAAAATAGGAAAAAAAAAGTAAAAACCAATAGAAACTAGAGCTTTGAAAGGATTAATAATGTTAACAAACCATGGCTAATTTGATAAATAAAAGATGCAAATACCATGGATACGAAATGAAATACAATGAGACAAATAACACGGGTAAGAAATGAAATGGGCACCAAAGCAGCAGAGGTGATTAAAATAAAAAAGACAAGCAGAATAAAATGCAGAACTGTGCAATGACCTGAAGTCTAGAAGAAATGGACAGATTTCTACCTACCCCAGGTTGAAGTAGAACAGACTCATAAAAATATAAGAAGTTGATCAAATCCCTAAACCCTTCTGTCACCTCAAAATACAGACTCAGAAAGCTTTACTGCAAAAGCTACCAACCCTCAATTTGTCTCTAATTTTTAATCGATGGTATTTTAAGTTTTAGGATTTATACTTGAAGTCTTTGATAAATATCTTTTCAGTTTACATATAATGGAAGACATGAATTCTGTTTTATTTTTCTGTAAATAAATATCTAATTTTTTTAGCACAATTTTCCAACAAAAAAAGATGGACCTATGGGAAGATACTTCAAGGAGTGGAAGAGTTAAAGCCAAGAGAGGTAAATACTGCCATATACATAATCTTGTAATAAGCTGATCTGTAACCAGACAGGCATGCTGAATGAAAATATATTTATTGCTTTTTTTTTTGTTTTTTGGGCATCACTGCCCTCTGGTGGTCATGGAAGCTACCCAGCCTTGCTCCTGAGAGCTGCTGCTGGAGTTGAACCGCCAAGCCAGTCGGCCACAGTTCCACACTCAACCACTACCCCACCAGGGCTCAGCCTGAATACATATTTAACAGAGAGTGTGTCTGCATGCATACTTACCTCTAATGTAAACATGTTTACGCATGTGATATGGTACACAGGAAGCACAGGTATGTGAACTTCGTAGTTATATCCCAACTCCTTGAGGAAATGTATCAAGAGATCTAAAGACTCAGCAATTTCTGTTGATGGTGATAAGAAATTTGTCATCAATAAAGAATAACTGTTGAACACCATCATAAATGTAATTGTTGAACACTGATTAATGTAAAGTGCAACTAAGTTGTACACCTGAATACTGTCGAATTGGTAAAATACATGCAAAAGAAATAGCTTTCTCAGGTAATTCATAATTATATTAATGTTTCTCTTCTCTTATAGAATAAAATTTGACTTTTGATTTAATCTTTTTTTGGGGGGGGCGGGAGGGGTATCACTGCGTTCTGGTGGCCGGGGGAGCTACCCAGCACTGCTCCTGAAAGCCACTGCTGGATTTGAACCTCCAAGCCCAACCACTAATGCCACCCGGGCTCAGCCCAACTTTTGACTTAATCTTGTTCCTCCACCTATAAAATATTATTTATACTCTATACTATAATAAAGAAATTTCAATGTTTGCTACCTTAATTTTTTAAAAATCTTTTTTTATCTTAGTTTCTCTATTTTTAAATTTTTAGCTTGATTTTATTTAGATTAACTATAGTAAACTTAAAGCAAGTTGTCTTATTTTCTTAGTGCTTCTATAATAGAAATATCACGTGTCTTTAACAAACTGAATTTTATTTTCTCACAGTTCAGGAGGCTACATGTTTTAATTTAGGGTGTAGGCTCAAGGGAAAGGCATTTTCTCCCTTTGCTGTAGGGGAAGATTCTTGTCTCCTTAGTTTCTGGAAAGAGTTTCAATTTCTCTTCCTCATGGCACCCTCTTCATCTGGTGTTTCTCTTCCCCTCTGATTGACCTTCCTTCTCTAGACCTAATTTGCTCTGTTTATATCCCAAAGATAATTTGTTTGGTACTGTGCTATGGCCTCACGAACATACCAAAGATTCTTTTGATACTTTCATTCTCTTTATTGGATGTTTTCTGCAATATATATAAACCAAATTTAATCTTTCTTTCTTTTTTAAAAAAAATCATTCTATCGGAGTCTCATACATAACTTTTCACAGTACAGAAACCAAATTTATTTTTTACTTTAAGTATTTCACTTTAAGAATTTAATAATCTTAAGACATATAATTTACATACCAGATGATTTGATGATTTAGATATAATTGTCCAACCATCACCACTATCATTTTTAAAACATTTTTTATTCCTCTACTAATTACTATTCCTTTACTAATCACTACCACCACCCACATCCCTTGTCATAACCCTAAGTAAATATTCATCCCTTGTCATTACCCCAGTTACTATCTTGATAGATTTACCTCTCCTGGATTTCATGTAAAGTACTCTCCAGTCCTGACAAAAATACCAAAATAAAACACAGAAAACCCCAATCCAACAGAAAGCAGAAAATAATAAAAACTAGAAATTTATTATCATTAAAAGGGAGAACAAATGATAAGATGTTAAATTTTAACCTAACTATCTCTACATCAATCTATGCTTCAGTACCCTTTGTCTGATAGAAGGGCTATGCACGTCCCTAGTCAAGGGTCAAAGAGGAATCACCAGAGGCTTAATCCCTGTGGGATTTTGAAAATGGATTTTGATCTTTCATGGTCTTTTATAGCATTTTGCAAATCAGGTGCTCAGAATGTAAGCTCTAATACAATTCCCTCCTTTAATCTTGGGTTTTATTATTTACAATCTTTGAATGACACTGGTTTGTCATTCAGCAAAACGGCTGCTTATTTTAAGATAAGACTTTGCTACCCCAGACACAATTCTTTCTGATAGCCAGGTACCATCTGATTTCCTCACCAGTTTGTAATAACACTCATATCTTCAGTGATTCCTTCATGAGGACAAGTATCGAGTTATGCCAAGTCTTAAGAAATAATGATTTTTAAATTTGAACTTATGATTAAATGTGAGCTCAAAATCCATTCAATTATCTGTGGTTTATATATGTCCCTGTT
Organism: Nesogale talazaci; assembly: GCA_004026705.1. Taxonomy (NCBI): domain Eukaryota; kingdom Metazoa; phylum Chordata; class Mammalia; order Afrosoricida; family Tenrecidae; genus Nesogale; species Nesogale talazaci. The sequence goes on along the minus strand of PVJH01001028.1, from coordinate 210,260 downwards.
CAGCTATTGAGCATCCTCAAAGCAAGAAATTTTAACCTGCATCCTAAGATCCTTCCCCACCCTCACCCCAGTATATTAAGTAGGAGAGTGAAAAGCAAAAGAATATGCATACTTCATTTTCTGAGGCAGTTAGTCAGCAGCAATGGTGTATAGGTTTGACAGTGTTGGTGCTGAACAGGATTATCCAGATTGCTTGTGTTAGGTTATTGCTTGAGGGGGTGTTTGTCCTTGCCTTTACTGCTCAGTGGACATAGGAACCCTGGGGGCTCATTGGTTAGTAGGTGGCAGCTAGCTGAAAGATCTGCAGGCCGTCAAATCCATCTACCACTGGATTGGAGAAATATGAGGCAATCTGCTTCCATAAAGGCTTCCCTCGAGCTGTGTGGATGGCATATAGGTGTGGTCCCTGGGAACACCTAAGGGACAGTTCTACTCTGTCCTTTAGGGGTGCTGTTAGTCAGAATGGATAGGACGGTAGTAGGTGGGTTTTTGGTTTGACTAGTCTGATAGTGGGGATGAGCCAGTGCCATGCTATGGAAACTATATAGCCAGGTAGTCTTCACCTTGCAAGAAAACAGGGTCAGGGCACGTGACAAGGTTTTCCATCTGAAGTACGTGATGGCAAAACCCAGGACAATAGAGAATGTCTGAGGTGTCTGTAGTGGTGGCAGCGACTGCTGATTTCTAGGGGCAGCAAACATGGTGCAGGGGTAGCATGGAAGTCTAGGGATGTAGGGATGTGATTTGGATGTGGTCCCTGTGTTCTGCTGGTTAGTTTCTGTTGATGTCTTTCCCCTTTTATTCTGACGGCTACCTAGACCCTATTCTGCCATCTCAGTGGTAATTCTGAGACTTCCACAGGTGCTGTCAATAGACTTGTTTTTCCTTTCAATTAGCCTGAGGCAGTTTCTGTAGAATTTAACAAAACCTGACTGAAGCACTCTGTATTCTGATCTGTTGGCATATGGGTTTACTTGTTTTTTGCTCCTTTTTGCCCTCTCCCCAAGCTATTTGTTAAGCCCAGGTCTCTGTTTTCCCTCAGATAATGACACTTTACTGTACCCAAGGTCCCTGACCAACATCCTGCACTTGTGTATGGATTCTGAGGTTTCCCCTTTTGTCTTTTAATAAGAGGTCTGTCCATGCCTAGTCTTTCCTCGTTAACAGTAGATTGATTTATTCTGGTTGTTTCACTAATAATTTTTCTGCAGTTAATATCTTCATCTCAGCACTTATGCCAAGGAACTCTAAAACATGCACCGCCCCCAGCCACATTTATTGGTGTTCAACAATTATTCAGTACAGAACTGTTAAACTCTGGTCCTACCTCTCTTTTATTTGATACAAAATAAGATGGATAAGATGAATCATACTTTTGACTTTGTTTCTAGCAAGCAGGACAGAGGATATCATTCTCTCCTTTTTCTTCTCTACTCACAACTCCATGCCCATCTGTGTTCTACTCTCAGATGAGCTCCTGCCTGACACTGACCTCTTCACCCAAAGCATTAAACTTTAAGAGCAAATTCACATACACCTTTGGGCTATGTGGCTGGGAATTAGAATATCTTCTTTGTGAAGATCTTTGCAGTGATAGTAGGCAAATAGAAAGCTTCATCTCGTTTTAGCTAATGAACAATCTTCTGAGCATCTGACATGTGTTTATTTAATTACAATTTCAATAACTGTTGAAAATTCATAGTCTTTTATATTTTAGCAATAATTTACTTTAAAAGTTGGATGTGAACACTTGATGTCCATGCATTTTCATCGACATCTGTTTTATATTGCTGACAAAGTTAAAAGTATTTTGAGAAGCTAATAGTGATAACTCTGAGAAAAAAATTATAAAAAGGACCCTATAATGGGGTTATGAAAACTATTTTCATAAATGGATTGATTTAGGTAACAATCTGGAAAAAATATATTTGAATCTTTACTTCACTTTATATACAAAAGTCATATTTCAGATTTATTATTTTATTAGTTATTTATTAATATTTTCTTTATTATATAAAGAAGATACCAGAACATGAAACAGACTTTTTAAAAAAAATCATTTTATTGGGGGCTCTTACAACTCCCATCACAATCCATACATATTTGTACACTTGTTGCCATTTTTATTCTGAAAACATTTTCTTTCCACTTAATCCCCTGGTATCAGCTCCTTATATTTCCCCTCCCTTCCTGCTTCCCTCTTCTTCATGAACCCTCAATAATTTATAAATGTTATCATTTTGTTGTAGCCTACCCTGTCTGATGTCTCCCTTCACCCACTTCCCTGTTGCCATACCCGAGGGAGAAGGCCACATGTAGGTTCTTATAATCAGTCCCTCCTTTATACCCCACCTTCCCTCCACCTTTCCTGGTATCACCACTCTCACCACTTGTCCCAAAGAGACCATGTGTCCTGGACTCCTCATGTTTTGGATTCCTATCTGTACCAGTGTATATCTTCTGGTCTAGTCAGATTTGCAAGGTAGACTTGTGATCAGATAGTGGAAGGGTGGTGGTGGTGAGGAAGCATTTAAGAACTAGAGGAAAGTTGCATATTTCATTGTTGCTACACTGTACCCTGATTGACTTGTCTCCTCCCTGTGACCCCTCTGTAAGGGGATATTGCTTCACCTACAGCTGGGCTTTGGGTCCCCAATCTGTATTCTCCCTCATTTATAATGATATCATTTTTGGCTCTTTGACGCCTGATCCTTGATCCCTTTGGCACCTCTTGGACACATAGGCTGGTGTGCTTCTTCCATGTGGGCTGTGTTGCTTTTGATGCCCCTGGCCGCTTATTTACTTTCAAGACTCTAGGACCCCAGATGCTATATCTTTTGACAGCTGGGTGCCATCAACTCTCTTCATCACTTTTGCTTGTGCACACATTTGTCTTCAGTGATAGTGTCGGGAAGGTGAGCATCATGGAATGCCAATTTAATAGAACAAAGTGTTCTTGTGTTGAGAAAGTACTTGAGTGGAGGTCCACTTCCCATCTGTTACCTTAATACTAACCCTGTAAGTATATGCATGTAGATCTATTTCTCCATCATCATATATAAATATATTTACCTATGACATGCCTGCATTTAGACCTCTATAAATGCCCCTTGCCTCCCAGATTTTTCTCTATTTCCTTTTACTTTCCTCTTGTCCCCCTATCATGCTCAGCCTTCAATTGGATTTCAGTGATTTCTCTTTGTTGCTTCACTCTTGATCAACCCCTATCAGGTCTCACACACAGCTTATCACTGGATTTGGATTACTTGTTTTTTCCTTAGCTCTGGGTTGGTCAAGGCCACCTCCTTTCTCTCACTTCCCCCTCTTTCATGTCCCCCTGGAACCATCAGTCTCATTGTTTTCTCCTCTAGACTGTTCATCCAGCCTATCTTACCTAGATAGACTTGCAGAGATAATAATAATAATAATAATAATGATATGTACAAAAAAGCCAAGGCATTGCAAGATGAAGCGACAAAAGAAAACAAAACAATGACAACAAAAAACAATGTCCAGAATATATATATATATATATAAATAAGTAAAATAATAATAATAATAACAACAGAAGAAAAAGCTGTAAATCGTTCAAGGCCTCAAACAGAACTTTTATAATCTTCAATTAGAAAAGGCTTCTGAAAGGATATCATAAGATTCAATATTAAGATGGGCTGATATGGTTCTAAAAGGAATGATTCTTCAGCATAAAAAAATACCATGACACAGTGAAAAGAAAAACGGAAAATTGGAAGAAATTCAACACATGTGCCAAAACTGCACATATTCTGTGACACTTGAAGCATATTTAATAATCAAAAGGACTATAAACACCAACAACCTCATAGTGACCCTCAGGGACAGGGTAGAACTGACTGTGTGAGTGTGAGACTGAGAGTCCTTACCGAGTAGAAAGCCTCATCTCTCTACTGTGGAATGCCTGGTAGTTTCAAGCTGTGGCCTACAGCCCCATGCATAGCCACTGGTGCAAAGTGGAAACAGTCTACATTTACCTTAACCTAGAAGTTGGTTTCTCATGAAAACGGGGCCGAGAGGTCATTTTCCCTGTCATAAGTGGACCACCTCAGACCCTATCTCCTTTATTTCCCATCTTCGCACAATTGTAAGGAGAAAAGGCACTAACTATAGCCTTGTATCGATAGCATGTGCCTTGGAATTCTGTGCCTTGGAATTGTCACTTTCGTATATTGTTGGCAGAAACTTGGGAAGGCAATTTGATTTGATATCTCAGAATTCCAAGTGCACACTTTCCTTAACCATTGCAGTGATTGAAGTTTGTGCTCCAAATGCACACACACAAATGTGCAAGAGTATTTAATATATATATATGTTTCTATCAGCAAAATAATGCAAATATCAGCAAAATCTAAAAGGGCACCAAATAAGGGTCTAATAAAATAAAATCCAATGCACAGATATAACAAAATATCATGACTTTTAAGGAGAGACCTGTAAGTGGTCCTATGTAGCATTCACAGTGTTTGCTGAAGTGTAAAAAGCAAAACAAACAACAGGGAGTATACACGCCAACTTCTGTGAGAAAGCACAATTATGTTCATAGTGGCTGTTGAATCACAGAATGCAACATTGCCTGATCATTGGTACTCTTGGATCCATTTGTTCAATGACTGTATTTTGAGTGCCTTTGGCCAAGGCAGCTCATCTTCAATACTATATCAGAGAGCAATGTGTTGTGATTCATAACCTTCGTATTGGCTAATTTTTAGCAGCATATTACCAGCATGAGGGAACCTGCTGGCATTTGATGCACCAGTGGCATAGCTTCCAGAAACTGTTGCAACACATAAACCGCCAACCATAGCAACACAAATTGTACATGTGTTGATAACATTTGGAAACAGTGTCAAGAGACTGATAATAGTGCTATTAATGAGAACACACTATTAACTACATACTCCTCTGTGTGCTGTCAATCTTTTACAAAAACCAGATGTGTGTATATTTTAACTATTCAGAAATGAAAATATAATAAGCATATACACTTTAAAATTTTTTCAAAAAAAATAAAAAGATTTTCTTCCTGAAGATGACTATGGTTGGTGAGAAAAAAAGAGCATATTCTTTTTCTTTGAAAATATTTGACTTATTCCAACAAATCAAAATAGGAGCCACAAAACCACTGTCAAAATGGAATAATCTTCCTTCACTTAGATTGAATTATCAAGATGACATCAGACACTGGAGTTACTAGTTGATATTTTTGACCAAGTTAAAGGTAGGCTCTATAATCATTTCCTCCAACCTCTTACTTCGTTCTCCTCCATCCTCTATTGTCATTTCCTCCCTGAAGTTATTAGGAGTTTCCGAAGTACTGAGGTCTGTCTCCTCTTTTCTTTACCTATCTCATTTTACTCTTCGCCTTATTTTGGAGTATTATTGAATATCATTATTATTTCTCTTTTTGAATATTATTGTTTTCTATACAATTATCTCATTCACAGCAGTTCAGAATCTCTAGAATTCTATCCCCCCTGCGCTCAGCTTAATCTTTGTTTTTAATTCATTCTGTAACTAACACATAGACATATGCATATGCGCATATGCATAGCAAAGCATGCCTCAGTACAATGGTTCTCCCACGTGAAATTTAGTGATGTCGATTACAGTTTGAATGGTGCACCCATACTCTCCTTTGCTAGTTGGGCTTCCCCCATGCCAGACCCACTGTTCCCAAAGGCTGCTTTTTAATCTCTCCAGGTGCCATTGTCAAGTTGATTTCATATAGGTAGTTCATACGAGAGCATAACACTCAAGGCAGTTTTTACTAGATAAGCTAATATAATGTGTGGTATTTAGAAAACATCAGGGTTATTTTGGTTTAAGATTTAAAGATTATCTCAAGGAAATAGTTTCAGGAGTTTATCGATCCAACATTGCTCCAGAAATTCTGAGGTCCATGAGAATCTGAAATTCTCTTCTGCATTTCCCCTTTTCTGTTTTCTGTAATGTTACAGTCAGCATCTTCAGAGCATGTAGCCCATGCTCTGAGATCTCATAGAAATTCTAAAAGAGTGCCCCCTGCTTGCTTAACGCACATGCCTGGGTGGGACTCAGAAATGCACTTTTATTGGTGACTGTTAAAAGCCAAATAGCATTTGAGAATTCCAAGGTTGATTACATTTCATTACAGAACTCCAGTTTCTCAGTTTTCTTTCTTACTCCTTATGCTCTACATAATGAAATTAGAAGTACCTCAATTATAAGTGAGAAAAGCTAGCTACACCTTGTCTGGTCAAACACTGAGTTTTATTGAGTGGATCTGTTTTATCTCCTGGAAGGGTTGGGTTGTACATCCTCCAATTAGGACTGTAGAGATATCTGTCTTTCACTGCTGCAGCTAGATCTTCTTCCCATAGTGAGAAATTGATTTCATTATGCCCGGAGCTTTTAATTTTATAAGTTCAGATGAGAAAGATGAATAAACTTTCAATATCCCAAATTTCAATCAGTGGCCCAGCTTATTTTACGTGGGAGGAGTAAGGGAACATTCTGGCTGCCTCCTCCAGAATGGCTTGGATAGAGTTGGGGACTTGGGGATGCACAGGTCCCAGAGTGGGAGTGGACCCTGGCAGAATTCTTCAGGGACTCCTCAGCCCTCAGTTTTTCAGATGTTCACACTTCTCTGCATTCCTCTCTATTGGTTGAGCTTACTGCCACTTCCTGAAATCTTTGAAAAACATTCCGTTTCCTAACACATAGAAATAAAGACATAGCAGCTATTCCCCCAATGATTTCAGATATCCTTGTATAAATTAGCAGTAGATATCATAGTTCTGTAATAACACTGTAGTATCACTTTACAAGTTTACCTGCAGAAATGAACTATCTTATTGTTATTATGTTCCAACCTATAACAACTCTGTGTACAGTAGACAGAAACGCTGCCAGACCTCATGACATTCTCTTAATCACTGTGTTTGACTCCATTGTTACATCTACCCCTTTCATCGATGATCCTTCTCTTTGTTTTGCTGAACTTCCACTTTACCAAGCAAGATGTCCTTTTCCAGAAACTGGTCTTCTCCTGGTGACATGTCCAAAGTACATGAGACAAAGTCTCATCGCCCTTGCTTCTAAGGACCCTTTTGACAATAAATTTTCCAGGACAGGTTTGCTTGTTCTTCTGGCAATTCCTGATACTCTTAATGTTCTTTGTCAATGCCATAATTCAAAAGCAGTGATTCTTATTCAGTCTTCCTTAGTCAATGTCCCATTTTCAAAAGCATATGAGGTGAATGGAAAAATACTACGTGTCGAGTCAGGCTCCCCTTAGTCCTTAAAGCAATATCCTCGCCCTTCAACACTTGAAAGAGATTTTGAGCAACAGATTTACCCAATAGAATCAGTTTTTTTTTTTTTAAATTTAAAACTAAAAGTATTGCAACCTCAAAATCAGGGCATCTGATGAGAGCAAGAATCAAACTATTTGTAAATAGACTAAGCAGCTCTTAACTGCAGCACACATGGAAAACTAGCATGAACATGTCTACCCAGCAAACAGAAATGGCCACGTGAATGAAACCATGATTCCAGACATGGTTTGGGGTTTGGGGGATGGGATGCTGCCTTTGTTAAGGGCTGCTTGCTTTTTCGTTGAAACCGGATCCTCTGCTATGCCAGGCCCAACTACAGGCAACTGGACATTCCCTTACAGAAGATTTGCAGGGAGGAGATGAGCCAGTAAGGGTGCAGTGCAGCAATGATGAAACATATAACTCTCTAATTCCTAAATGTTTCTTTCCCTTTCCCTGGCAGTCCCCCACCCCCAACCCACCTCGTGATCCAAATTTTACCTTACAAATACAGCTAGACCAGAAGATAAACACTGGTACAGATAGGAATCCAGTACAGACGATCCCTTCAGGACCAGTGGTGAGAGTGGTCATAAAGGGAGGGTAGAAGAAAGTTGGGGTAAAAAGGGGGAAACGATTACAAGGATATTCATATAATCTCCTCCTCGGGGCATGGACAACAGAAAAGTGGGTGAAGGGAGATGTTTAGACAGTATAAAACATGACAAGATATTAATCGTCTTTAAATTATCAAGGGTTCATGAGGGAGAGGGAAGCAGGAAGGGAGGGGAAAATGTTTTGAGAATGATGATTACAACAAATGTGCAAGTGTGCTTCACCCAATGTATGGATTGTGATAAGAATTATATGAACTGACAATTAAAAAAGAAAGAAAGAGATGGTGAAGGCAAGACAGGGGTCTCCATTTGCTCTACCTGCCCAGAGATTTTGGTGGGACAGGTCCAGTTCTGGGTTCAGTCCACATTTCCTCTAGCTTGATCATTTTGCAGACACCTGTCCATGATGAGCAGTACAATTCCAGTACTAAAAAAAAGAAAAAGAAAAGTCATTGATATCTTGACTGCTGCTTCCATGATCACTGATTATGAATCTAAGTAAGATGAAATCCTAGACAACTTCAATATTTTTCTCCATTTATCATGATGTTATCCATGGATCCAGTTGTGAAGATTTTGGTTTTCTTTACATTGAGTTGCAGTCCATAAGGAAGGCTACAGTTTTTGGTAGGATTTTAAAAATATTTTTTGGGGGGGATATCACTGCCCTCTGGTGGTGGGAGTAGGAGACCCAGCCTTGCTGCTGGATTTGAACCTCTAACCCAATGGGGTTGTTGATCTTGTAAAATTCTATCATGTGATCTTTTTTTGATTTTTTTTTGGGGGGGGGGCATCACTGCTCTCCAGTGGTGGGAGTAGGAGGCCCAGCCCCACTGCTGGAATTGAACCTCCATCCCAGTGGGCTGCAGTCCCGCGCACAACCACTACGTCACCGGGGCTCCGCCCTCTATCATGTGATCTTAATTTCCAGCGCCAAAGCTTTATTTTCCAGCTGCTATTGCTCTCTTTTTGTTTCCAACTTTTTCATTTCAATTGCCGATAATTATTGATGCAGTTTTATTTCAGATTTGGTCAATTTGACATGGGAAAAGAGAATGCAAATTTCATCATTAGCTTTAGTGGTTGATGCATAAATTAGAATAGTGGTTATGCTAACTGCATTTCCTTGTAGGTATATTGATATACTGTTACAGACAGTATTGTATGAAAAGATCGATCTTGAAATGTCTTTTCTTCCCAATAGTCTTATTGACAAGTAATTCACATATCATACAATCTCACGGTTCAATCACAACAAGTCGAGTTGTACAATCATCACTACATCCAGCTTAAAATATTTTCTTTATTCTCGTGCTTATGGTTATTAGCCCCCTGTCATACTCCTGAGGAACCATTAGTTCAGTTACTGTGTCTGCAATTCACCAAGCCTGGATTTATTATATAGAAGAACATTAAAAAATAGACAAGAACAACAAGACTAATGAGAATAACAAAGTAAAACAATAAAAATCTAAATAAATAATAAAACAGAAAATATTAAAAACTAGAACAATTTTAAATGGATTACAAGGAAGATCAAATGATAGGGTTCTAGATTTTAGCCTAACTACATCTGCAGCAATTCACTCTCCAATGCATTCTTCATGTTAGCAAGGCTATTTGCATATGTGATCCATAGTAAAAAGGGATTTATCAGGATTCATAATCCACATGTATTTCTCTGGCACTTAAAAAAAGTTAAATAGCTTTAAAATGAGTCTAAAGGGTGGTCCAATGATATTACATTTTGACACAACTATGCCTGCCAAATTGATTTTACAATGATCTCCTTCTGATAACACGGATATTCACATCCTTCAACTACAATCAGAGGGGATTTCCTGGAGGCTAAATCCATATGTAGATCCTCTAATTGGATTTTAGGCTTCCACTACCATCCACAACTGCCTGCAAAAAAAACCTGTTCACAATTTAAGCTCTGATACATGCCCTCCTGTAGACTTGGATTGCATTATTTATAATCCTTGGATCACACAGGCTGGTATGTTGTTTCTCAGTAGACTTAATTGATGCTGCCCTTAGATGGTTGCTTGCTTGAAAAAAAGATTTTAAGACCCCAGACACTATTCTTTCTGATATTCAGGTATTATTAGTTTCTTCACCACACTTTACTATAGCACCCAAAGTTTCACAGATCTGTTCATGAGATCAAGCATCAATCAGGCAAATGTCTTTCTTTAAAAAATTTCATTTTATCAAGAGGTCTTACAGATATTGTAATAATCCATAATTCATTTAGATCAATCATATTTATACAATTTCTGCTACCATCTCTTTCAAAATATTTTCTTTCTTATTGAGCTATTTGATATCAGCTCACTCCCCTTTTTCCTCCACCAGGAACACTTATTATTATACTATATATTATTATTGTAATAATAAAAATTATTGCCATATATTGCATCATCTAATGTATCTGTTCATATACCATTCTGTTATTCATTACCCTTGAGTCAGATTATACTTCATCCTTGCTTTAAGTTCCCCTACTTCCCCTCCTCCCAAGCCCTCAGGGAATCATTACTCCTGTTACTGCTTTCCATGATGAATTTTGATGCTATTATTCTTTAATTTGCCATTTCTGGTATCGTTAACCATATGGTTGTTTTATTCAGAATGGCCATTACCAGCCCATTTCAGCTTACTAATGTCAAGGTCACAGATATTGATCTTTATGATGCCACTTAGTTTTTGACAATTAAATTTTCATAGATTTGTACTTGTATTTTTAATTATTAATAGATGATTTCATCTCAATTGAGTCATAGCCCATCAGCAAATGAAGATATTAAAAACTTACTCCATCTAGGCCACTATGGTCATTATAACCCTACTTTGAGAAGATACTCTGTTGTATTTTGAGTGCTTTCCCCATGAAGGGCTTTTCTTCCAGGACAATGTGTGATGGAATATGCTTGGAATTCATAAACTTTTTGCTTACCAAATAATATTCCAGTATATTTAAAAGGTTTGAAGTAGTTACTTTCCCTGAAGCGGACAGTCCATTCCTTCTTTGAAGTTTTTTCTTAGTTTAGAACTCCACTGAAATCAGTTCTCCTCTGGTGACCCTGGTGGTGTTTGAAATACTGGAGACATAATTTTCCAGCATTTTCACAATACACAAGCCACTGCAGTGTGAGAAACTGGCAGACAGCTGATGTGCATGACTATTTTTAATGTCTTCCACTCTCTCTAGTCCCTCAGAGGGTCAGCCAGCTGCAATTAGGCTGATTCTGACTCATAGTGACCCTGTGTGTATCAACAAAAACCTGTGACCAAAGCGTTCTCAGAAATTGATCTTTTTTGTACCTAAAAGAAAAAACAATATTTTTGCCTAAAACAGAGCCTAGCTGAAAGAATCTATCATGGTCAGGGTCACTTTGCCCTCCAGATCAAGTTGATTCTGCTTCCCTGTGATACCACGAGATACAGAGTTGAACGGGGTTCTGCAGAGTTGTCATGACCATAAAGAAGTGAATTGTTGCATCTCCTTTTCCCACAGTACCAGTCCTCCCAACTGATGTGCCATCGACTCGCTCATGGCTGGCTGCTTTTAACACAGCTTTCCTTCCTTTCTCCAGCTCCTTCAGCATTGGGAGCATAACTCATTCTCCTCCAGGGTTGGGTTCAACTATCAATTTTTTTGGTTAGTAACGGAAGGTACGTTGTTTGTACCATCACATTATGTCTTTGATTCCATTAAGCTAGGTACAAAGAAAAGTTTAAGATCAATTAATGGTGACTCAAGAGTAGGGGCATGATTAAGAAGAGTGATTAATCTTTAATATTAATCACTGATTAATTAGAAAAACTGATTAATGAGTGCCGTGGGACTGAAAAGCTTGTTCCAAGTCTACATGTCATACTATGCTCCCTTGGGTCCTGGTCAGGCTCCTTTATTGCTTGTCACTCGGTCACCCTCAGTGCTCTGTGAAGGAGAACATGCATGGGAAAAATGGTAGGTCCTTGCTGCGGTACAGGCTGTCAGCCATAGATTACAATAATGTGTCCAGAGTTTGTGCCTCCAGAGACTGCTATGGATTCTTTTGAATAGAATGAGATAGTGTCTTCTGAGTATCTACCATTATCTTCTCTAGTTTTATCTATTTCAGGGAGTGGTACCCAGTTGGCCAAGTCAGAAACACTTAAGGTTTTTCTCTAAATAGATGAATATGACACTAATACAAAGCAAAACTGATTGCCACTAAGTCAACTCCATCCTTGGTGACCCCATGTGGATTGAAGTAGAACTGTGCTCTTTGGGGTTCAATTGCTGTGACTTTGGGGGGAATAGATCATTAGATATTTCTCCTAAGACACCGATAGATGAACTAGAACTTCCAACCTTTTGATTTGCAGTCAAGTATGCAACGGTTTATACCACCCAGGGATTCTGCAGCTAGTCTCTAATTTATTTCAATTTTCCAAAAGAAGTGCTTTTGGAATCCACCCCCTCAGGGGTTTTGTGCATTTCTTACCCCAACTAAAACAACAAAAGCTCTGTTGATTGCCCATCTTTTATGTGTCTTTCTCCCATCTGCCTCCTCTCCATTCTATTTGTAGAGCTAATTAATTAAAAACCCTTAGCTTGCAATCCCTAGTAAAAATTCTCCTGCTCCTGACTGTGTCTGTGTGTTTCAAGTTGAAATCTCATGTTTATAGAATTAAAAAAGATTGAGTGTCTACATGTTTCTTTAGGTTTCTGTGTGCCTCAGAGGCACATGGCAGGAATACTATCTCTGTGTGTCTCTGGTATGGAATCTAACATCTCTGTGTCTGAGGTTAGCCGCGTCTAAATGGGTGAGGACTAGCTGGGGATATCTACGCACGCGTATGTGTTCACTGCACTTTTGCACGTGGATCTCTCCCTGCCTCTCTCTTGCTCTCTATATGTGCACGTATGTTTATGTTATAACCTGCATGCTTTCCATTCTTCATTGTTTCCCTGAGCCTGTCCCTCTAGGAGGTTAGTGACTGATGTCGATGGGTGTGTTCCAATAAGACACAGTGTGAAAGCAATCATTTCTTGTTCCCCATGGATCAGACCAGGGGCTCATTCTTGGTGGCACGTGGTTGCTGAGTTACTGAAAGTCAGTTCCCTTTCTCTCCTGTGATGCAGCATTGACTCACTCATGGCCAGCTGCTTTTAACACAGCTTTCCTTCCTTTCTTTACCTCCTCCAGGGTTGGGGGCATAAAGCTGGACACACCTTTATTATTATTCTTGAACATTTACCAAGTACAAGAGTGTAGGGCAGACAAGCTAGGGGAACCTGGTAGTGCCCAGCTCCTGGAGAAGTGATGAAGCACCGCACAAGGATAGCTTCCAAGCTACCAAACCAGATTCTGCTGATTTGCAGACCATGTGAAACAGAGTAGATGCAAGTGAAAGCCTTACATGAATATGTTCATTTGACAGCAGTCAGAGAGAGGCAGTGAGAAATGACCATGTTTTAGCAAGATCAGGCCAGACAGTGAAAAAGACAAAAAGCCAAAAGTTTCTGCTGACAGGTCAGGGCTGGAATCTCAGGCCAGTATTTTCCTGTGAGTTGTCTTTATACTGGACAGATTCTTTGATGAGAGTGATAAAATTGTTCTCCATTTCCTTCTCTCCGTCACCCCCACCAACTTCTCTAACTCCTCCAAGGCCACTGTGACTATGAGCTCACTATCTTATCACATCTTGTAATGATGTCAGGCTTGGGTGTGTCAATAATGCTGGCCCACTGGATTTTAATAGAACGCAGTGAGCAAACTAGAAGATTGAGCACAAGAGATGGGGACCTACAGAATAACTGCTTTAGAGAAGAGCAGCAACTGGAACTCTAGTCTTCTGACCCCCATAGAGTGTCCTTTCCATCACACACAGATATTTTTAGATGACTTTTGGTCATGGGTTACTTTCACTTTATTTAAACTCAGAAAAGAACTTCCACATAAGGGACTCTATGAGTGAAGTCGAAACTTGTGTAATGAGAGTTAGGAAAAGAGCTGGTGACAGTGGAACAGAGGACTTTTATCTGGAAGGAATGTTCCAGCCTTTGAAGAAAGTAGTTGAAGGGAGGTTTGATGTAAGCGAGATATGGAGAGTTCTGAGAATAAGCAGCAGAGTGGCCGGGTTAGATAGTCAGTTCAGTTCAAGCATTACTTATGTAAGGTCTGATACAGGCGAGGTGCGAGATGGGTATCAAGCAAAGGAAGTAAGGCATGACCTCTGTCTTCTAGGAGCTCTCAGGCTGGTGAAGGAGTTAGAAAGCAAAGAGTAACCCCAAACTCAATGTGTGGTAAAGACTTACACATCAATATGTGATGTATACTTGGTGGACATGGAAGAGGACGCACAAGACATCTTCTAGGTGTGAGTGTATGGGGAACTTCGTATCTTTAGCTTATGGGGAGGATCAAGGCAGAGAATGGAAAGAGGAAGATATGAGAGTTTTGTAATCTGATTTTCTTTTGGCATCTAATAAAGTGCTTAGCAATTGGAAACTACTGGAGTTTGTAAGGAGCCCTGGTGAGGAAGTGCATATGTGAAAAGAAAAGATGTGTTTTATTAGGTGACACAAAGTGGACACCAGGATTCTGTCTTTTGGAAGGATGAGGAGGATAAACCGATTTATGGAATAATAAAAAGTGAGCTGGACTAGACGAAAAATGGTAATATGCAAAGAACAGGGGCAGAAGGCTGAGGATGGGCAAGGAAGACCTTGACCTTGGGCAGAAAAGAGCTGTAGGGAACAAAAGGAAGCAGCTGTATGTGGAGAAATGCAGTGGTGAGTGGTGAGTTCTATATGGGAAGTGCAGTAGGTGACAGTAGAATTTGGTAGAACTGATTTGTAGCTTTTTGTTGAATTGGTGAACTGCTTGGTAAAATTGCACTTTTAACCAGGATTCTCTCTAAGGTGTGCAGCTGGGCAGGCCTTCAGTGTGGAAAGCACAAATATACATATCTTACTGTTTTTTTTTAAACAAATCACTTTATTGTGGGTTTGCACAACTCTTATCACAATCCATACATCCATCCTTTAGGAATGTTTTCCAGTCGAATCTGATGGGGTGCCACACTCTGACCCCAATGTCTATTTTGGAGGTTCAGGTTAAAAAATACTTCAGGTATTCCCTGGGGATTTCATTGCTTTGCTCCTTTTGCTGCTCTGTTCCGTGCCCTTAGTGTTTTGCCCCAGTGTGATAGGGTCAGTTTGGGCACAATTCCTGCACTGAGTCCAGTGCTGTCTCCTGTAGCGAGCTATGGTTCAGTGAGGAATATTGTGTCTCATGGTGGGACTGGCTGTATGGTCCTCTCTGTGCATTGTCTGCTCTGAGCAGGAATATTGTCCTCAGGGCTTGGTGGGCCAGGATGTGTTCTATTTACTTTTCTTCCCTATTCGTTTGCTCCTGTGTGTTCTGATCAGACATGCCCCTCTCCCCAAGCTGTAGCTTCCGTGCTGTCCTCTGATGTGCACTCCTCTGAGAGTGGAGGGGATTGGCAGTGATACTGCAGATCTGGTTTTTTTTTAAACTTTGATCTGTGCAACAGTGTATTCTAAGTGCCCGTAGTAATGTTCATTCTGTACATAGGTATAAAAGTAAGACAGAACCATACATGTAATATGTATTTATTCCTTTCATACAACCCATATTTTTGATGAAATACTACATTTTGATTTCCTTGTGTTTGTTACCGGGTTAAGCAAACATATAATGCAAAGAGAAAAGGTGTCAAACAACTAGAGAAAGACACATTGCCATTCTTTTCAGCTTTGTGTTACACCCCAAATACCATGAGATGTATTGTTCAATGTGAACTTGTTCAATTCCTGAAAATATTAAAAAAACTAAAAATATTGTCTGAACAATTACTTCAAGTACAGAAGCAGAAAAGCATTTTTCAAAGATGATGTAGTATGTTCAGAGAAGTCACTTGTTTCTAATATAACAAATAAATGACCATTGTCTAATTGGTCTGCAAAAAGATGGTTAAAAATAAATCACACAGTCGATGCTGCTCACATAAATATGAAAAATATTGCTAGGGAGGATGCCAATCAAGAAGCAATATAGAAATGTCTTAATAGTTTTATTGTTTGTGTCAGATATTACTTAATATTTTCATCAAATTAAAAAAATTCATAATATAAACTAGTTTTGTGTACCTATTTTATTGTTCTTGTTAACTGTATGAAATAATTAACTATCCTTCAACTTTTAATATAGACTTAAAATGGTCAGTGGTGTAGCAAATAGGTTTTTAAATTATTTGAATCCCACTATTGGGTAAGTCAATGCAGGGGCTGGAAATGGGAGGTATTTGCCCTCTCTGTTTCCAGGGAAATAGGAGACGGATTTTCATTTTTGGTTTTAAATGCTAAATATTTTTCCTTATATAATTTTACTTTATATTTAAAACCATACACAGCCAAACATACATGACTTCAACAGTCTCTACATGTCCAATTTGATTGCATTGTTACACTGCTGGAGTCGAGCCGCTGTGTTCACTCTCCTCTACGGAGGTAGTTTTCCCCTTGTAACATACATTCACTGTCCCATAAAGTGACGACCATACCTTTTGAGTTGCTGTTATCACTTTGATCTCATATAGATTGTTTTTTAAAAGAGCATAAAGCTCAAAGAGCACACCTTAGCTTTATTTTTAGTTAAATGTAATTAAAACCAAACCCTTTGCCTTCGAATCAATACCAACTTGTAGTGACCCTACACTATAGGACAGGGTAGAACTATCCATAACTTTCCAAAACTGTAACTGGTTAGGAGAATAGGGTCCTTCTCTCACCAAGTGACTACTGTTTTCAAACTGTGGACCTTGTAGATTACAGCTCAACATGTAGCCACTATGCCACCAGGGCTATCAAAGTAACCTAGTTTGTGGTTTTAAGATTTACAGGACTATTTTAAATTTAAGGCTTAAAAATTATTCAGGACTTCTTTCCTGTGAGCTTTCCTGCTTCTGCGCTAGATGGCTGCTTGTTTACCTTCAAGTCTATAAGACCCCAGACGCTTTATCATTTGGTAGCTGGGCACCATCAGCTTTCTCCACCCATCTGTCTTCCACAATCATATCAGGAGGATAGGTAACAATGATATGATTTTTGTTCTTTGATGCCTGATAACTTATTCCTTCCACATCTCATGGTCACACAGGTTGGTGTGCTTCGTCCATACCAGACTTTATTGCTCCTGAGCTAGATAGCTGCTTGTTTACCTTCAAGTCTTTAAAGAACCTAAATGCTATATCTTTGGGGAGTAGATATCAAGCAACAAGAGACAAGAATCACATCACTACAAATGAGGGGGAGTGCAGAGTGGAGATCCAAGACCCATTTGTGGACAATTGGAAATCCCCTTACAGAAGAGTAGTGGGGAGGAGACTGGCTAGTCAGGGTGGAATGAAGTAGCGATGAATCATACAAATTTCCTCTAGTTCTTAAAGGCTTCTATCCCCCCCAACTATCACAATCCCAATTCTACCTTACAAATTCAGCTAGACTGAAAGAGGTACACTGTTACAGATGGGACCTGGAAATCTGGGAAACTCAGGACAAATGTTTCCCTCAGGACCAGTGGTGAGAGTGGAGATACCGTAAGGGTGGAGGGAAGGTGAGCTAGAGAGGGGAGCCTATTACAAGGATCTGCACATGGCCTCCTCTCTGGAGGACAGACATCAGAGGAGTGGGCGAGGGGAGATGTCGAGCAATGTAAGATATGACAAAATAATAATAAGTTATAAAGTATTGTGGATTGGTTGGGGAGGGGTGAGTGGTGTAGGAGGGGAAAGATGAAAAGCTGATTTCACGAACTCAAGTAGCAAAGCAAATGGTTTGAGAATGATGATGATAGCAGGCACAAAAAGGTGCTCAGCACAGTATAAGTATATATGGATTGTGATAAACGATGTATGTACCCCCCAATAAAATGTTGAAAAAAATTATTCAGGCAGTTGTCTCAGGGGTTCATCTACCTTTATGGACCTAGATTGACATGTTGGTGGCCTCAAACATAGCAACCACTGTGAGTGTGGTGCAGGACTGGGCAGAAGTGTTTCGTTGTGTTGTACATAGAGTCTTTATGATTATTTTAGTCACTGAGAATCTTCACCCAAATTGACATGGAATCTTAGCTATCAGATTTGTTAAGTTTTATCCATATTGCAACATGTATCAAAATTTTTTACTGTGTAGGTCATATTCTTTTGTATAAAGGCACCACAACTTGTTTATCCATTCATCTTTCGATCCACTTATGGCTGTTGGGAATAGTGCCACAATGAACATTTTTGTACAAGTATCCTTAAGACTCTGCTTTCCAAATGCTTTGAGAATGATGATGGCAACAATGTATAAATGTGTTTGATACAATGGATGTGTATATGTTTATAGATTGTGATAAGGGCCCCCAATAACATGATCTCTCCCCCCAAAATAAAGACTCTGCTTTCATTTCTTTTGGGCATGGGCATAGGAGTGGAGTGACTGGTTCATATAATAGTATTTTAAGGTTTTTGAGGTATTGCCATATTGCTTTCCAGACTGTAACATTTTGAATTCTCACTAGCAAAGATAAAAGCCTCAATTTTCTCACACGCTTATCAGCATTTAAAAAAAATTTTTTTTAGGCATCACTGCCCTCAGGTGGTGGGAGTAGGAGGCCCAGCCTTTGCTCCTGGGAGCCGGAATTGAACCTCCATTCAAGTGGGCCGCAGTCCCACACACAACCACTATGCCACCGGGGCTCAGCCTCAGCATTTTTTTAAAACTAATGTTAGCCTTCCTAGTGGGAGTGAAATGATATCTCGTTGTGGATTTGACTTACATCTTTGTGATGGTTAATGATGTTCAGTGTCTTTTCATGTGTTTGGTGAACCTTTGAATGCCCTCTTTTGGTAAGATGTTTATTCAAGTCCTTTGCCCATTTATGAGAGACGAGAGAGAGCTTTATGCTGGTTATGTCCAATAGTTGTGTCAGAAAAGTATCAAGATATAAGATTATTATTATTAAGGCATATAATTGTGGAAAATAAATGTTAGAACTGATCAGTGTAACTGGTGTAGTGAAAACATGCATCTGATTTGCAGGTATGGAGTCCTCTCCGAGCAACATGTTTTCTATAGCAATGGTCATTTCCCTGGCATAGAATTCTAGAATAGATATTCATATTGGACCAGGATAGCTCTTTAAATGCACCAGGGTGGTTGAATGTCAGGGATAATAATACCTACCACTTAATGGATGCTTATATTTTTGAGTCATAAAGTTCTAAGCTCTGTTTGCATATTGCTTATTTGATTTCCTTATCAGTTCTAGGAAGTTGACATTAATGTTAGACCAATTTAACAGATGATAGACCAAGTTCCTGAGAAATAATTTAGTTGTCCCAAACACACATATATGGTCTGTGTTAGAAATGGAATTCAAAACCATATAATATTTTAAGGAAGCCGGTTATTCAGGTCACTATTGTGTACAATAAGGGAATGGTGCTACTTCCTGGCTGGTAGACTGAAAGAAAATCAAGGATCTGAGGGATCACATGACTTTATGAGATCAAATATTTCTATGGAAGGAAGCAAAGGAAGAATAGACAGCTGTGGTCATAGAAAATGGGAAGTTGGTATGAGTGTGGAATAAAGTTCAGACAATGATTGCTAGAGCTGGGGGTGTCAAACTACATAACGAGAGTGTGCTGCATGTAGTGAAGATACCAGTACTTAAGAAGCTCAAGATGCTAGACTCAGTAACGGAGCACAACTTAATTGTGCTCATAAGAAAACTATATGTAGGCCAAGAGGTCATGATTTGAACAGGATAAGATGCTGTTTGGCTTAAAAGCAGGAAAGACATATGTCAGTGTTATATTGTTTTACCATAATTATTTAATATGTTTGCTAGGCAAATAATCTGCTAGTTTAGACATGGAAAATAATATGGCATCAGAATTGGAGGAAGGACCTTTTACCACCTTTAATATCCAGAAGACACAGCAAAGCATCATAGCACTTTTGACATTTTTGACAATAGTCAACACAGAGAAAACAAAAATCTCACAACTAGTCCTATAAGCAACTTCATGATAAATGGAGAAAAGATTGAAGTGATAAAGGATTTCATTAAAAAAAAAAGGATTTCTGTGGTAACAGGTCCAACACTCAGGGAAGTGAGGGCAGCGGAGTCAATCAATAGTGCACACAGACTCCGGATACCAGACTCAATGGCACATATCTAATTTTATTACCATTTTTGCAAGGGTTATATGTGTTTTACTGACCAATCAAATAACTTCTTTCACATACTTCCTTGTTTTCAGACACATCCTTATAAGGTTACTGGTTTGCAACATGAAAAACAATAGGCCCACACTGTGGGCTATGTAAATGAGGTGTTTCCAGTTGAGTTATGTAAATGAGGTTTAGCTGACTGGGCCAGCTCATCCAATTGTCTTACAAGACTACTTTGTCCAATCACATTACAAAAACAATCACCAATCATATTACAGGACACTGTCGTCCAATTGCATTACAGGATCTTAACTGTTACTATGGGGAAGCTAGAAGCATTCTGATAGACTGTGTTTCAGAGGTTAAAGCAGAAGACTGTCAGGTGAATTGGCCTGGGGTTTTATTTGCCTCAAGCTTGGAGTTTTTTCCAGGAGCCATGGAAACGCAGGATACCCTGAAGCTTCCACCTGACTCAAGACCGGAATATTCTAGGACTTGGAAGCACAGGTTCCATCTACCTAAGTGTGCTGATTGCTACCCAGCAGCTTCAAGACTGCTCCAGTAGTCTCAGCAACATCCTGTGATTTCTACACCTCTCCCCCATATCCACAGGTCCTGCTAAGAACACCTTCACAGGTTTACTCTTTTCTATTAATTCCGGGTTAAGACCATCTGTTAACAAGGCTTTGGTGGTTTCACAGCAAAGTCATAAATGTTGTAGGCATTTCCACAATGCAAATCCACTCCTAGCTAAAAGGAGTATACAGAAATACAAAAACAAATTACTGGGGGCAAACCATGACAAAGACTTTTGTCCAACTTCATAAAAAAAAAGAACAAAGGGTTAGCCAAATTAATTGCATCAACGTGAGATTGAGTAACCTTAATTTTGTCTTGAGTTAAATTATGCATAAGTTGAAAAAAGTTTTGGTTTCATATTCCCAAAAGATAATTTTGTTGAAGCCTTACAGCAGAAGTTACATTAAGACAGGTTTGGTATTAGGTCAAACAAATAGCAGCATAACAGGGGTCACAAATGGTTTTAACTGATTGCCATAAATTGTCTACATCATCTGCTGGAAGGCCCAGTTGGTGTTGTAAAGAAGTTATACTTACTTGAAGAATGCCATTAATTTGGTATTGAGTGCTTAAGGCTGTTGCAGTATTGGTCAATAAATTGTTTAGAACACTGGAGATTTGGACAGACTGCTGAACAGCAACAGTGACTGCAGTAGTTGCTGCTGCAGCAGTGACAGCCACCACTATGGCAGCAACAAATG
Organism: Nesogale talazaci; assembly: GCA_004026705.1. NCBI lineage: Eukaryota > Metazoa > Chordata > Mammalia > Afrosoricida > Tenrecidae > Nesogale > Nesogale talazaci. The sequence continues at coordinate 188,779 of PVJH01001028.1, read as the reverse complement.
CTGAAATGCCCCAAACTCGCTTCTCTCTATGGATAACTAGATCTGTGTTTCTTAGCACAAGACTCTCTTGCCAACCCTTTGTAGCATCCACTGGAAACCACAGCAAGGAGGGAAATTGGACCAGGCTGCAGTAGGAGTATTAGCAGGGCTCCAGCAGGAGTCTACCAGACAGCCAAGTGTGGTACAGTTAATTGAAGAACTATAATCTTTGTCCATGTTACTGGAAGAATTCCACATCAAAAAGGAAAAAGGAGATAGAACAGAGGGGATACCCGATTAACTTATATTGGTCCAGGGTGCCTGGGTAGAATTATACACTGCTATGGATGATAACTATCCCATGTCTAAAGGATAGCGCATTTTCCAGGTGTAATTCAGAGCATATAGGTTGGCTCCAGGCACACCCACGGAGAGTCTCCAATCTACATAAGATGTAGATCCACACATATAAGGGGATCTCCAGACAGATTCGTCTGTCTGTGTGGGATTTTGTCCTTCAAATGGCTTCCTTAGTGTGTTAGATGTGCTGTTGAAAAACACCTCTGGGGTCTAGCTGAAGACATGGAGCTCAAACTGCCATGGGTGGGCTTGCACCAAGCACTCATTGAATGTACTCATGTGAGCGCCTCAGGCCTACACTTAAATCGGAGGTCTGGTCTAACAAAAGGGGCATTAGCCTTAAATCCAGTTGGCATGGGTTCGGGGCTCAGGGAAAAGGTTCCATTGATACCATGCATTTTATTGAAGGTATTGTTGCGGTAAATGAAGTCTCTCACATGGGCAATTTTAAGAAACTGAGAAGAACAATTGACGTTAGTGGCCCAATGCACAAAATCCTATAGAGTAATTAACTAACATAACTAGCATAAAAGGACTAGCAATGTGGTGCCAAAAACCTTCTTCAGGAACAGATGTCCAGGATTCCCCCTAATGTATTGCTTGTGGAACTAATTATGGGTAACTGAGAGTTCCAAGGCATTAGTACAGGTGGATAGTGCACAATGACCCATTGTAAAGGGGAAGCATGCACAGGAGAGTTAGCAGTTATAATAGCACAAATTAGCAAAAACAGGGTTTAAGGTCCAGTGTGGGACCCTTCCGGGCACATATTTTGAGATTGATGGATTAAGCTCTGTTAGCTCCCCCAAATGACACATGCTGTTCTGTTCCCTCCATGCCGTCTTCTGGGGTGACGTCTGCATCGGCGTTGTGGTCCTCCACCAAGTGCTCGGGTGTCTGATGACTGTGGTTCTCCTCCGCTGGGTCTGTCTTTGCTCAGGGACAAATTCCCCATCATTGTGTGCAGGGGGTCCATCTCTGTAGGATCGCACCAATTGGCCAGGCACCCAAATGGCTTTTCCGATCCTTCAGGAAAAAATATAAGTAAACCCTCTTCCCTGGGTTAACAATGGATCTAGGTTCCTCCACTCATTTGTGAATAGGTCATTTCACTTGACCAATGGCAGTGGGTTTTCCCAGTGGGAGGAGAGGACCCCAATGCTTGCATGCAGGAGGAAGATCAGATTTTTTTAATTGCAAAAAATTAACATAAATAATGCTTCTGTTAGTCCATCCTGCAGCCTCTTTCCCCCACATGGTCCCCATTTTCCAATTTTTTTAAAGCAGCATTTGCACGTTCAACAATACCTTGACTTTGTGAATTGTATGGAATACCAGTGTAATGAGAGATGTTCCAAGATGAACAAAATGTGGAGAGAGATGAGCTAGTATAAGCTTGCTTTTATCGGTTTTAATGGCATAAGAAATACCCATGAAAAGCACGGCAGTTTTGACTGCTGAAATTACAGCTGATGCATTTTCTTTAGACAAGGTCAAGGCAAAAATATGTGAAGAAAAAATATACTTGATAACATGTACATATTTGAAATAACCAAATTGGGGGGTATACATCACATCTAGTTGCCAAAGGGCATTAGGACGAAGGCCATGGGGATTTACACCCTTGGGTTGGAGGGGGTCCAATGGAAGCAAAGGCCCAGAGGTGGAACATGCATGTACTAGATGTTTACATGTTTCTTTGGATAATGCAGGAAATAGATGACATAAAGAATTGGTTGAATTGTGGAATTGATGAGCCAATTCCAAAGAATAGACACTTACTAATTTATCAACTTGCTGATTACCCATGGACAGGAAACCAGGTAACATTTGGTGAGAGAAAATGTGTTGAATATAAATAGAATGATTTCTTTGTTCTAACAATACTTTTATGGAGGTTATTGTGGCGTGAAGAGTATCAGAATAGGCTTAATGACAGCAAAGGGAAGGTTTAATAGGACATTGACAGCATATTGGCTGTCAGAAAAAATGTTAACAGAATTAGGATAATCATGCATACGTGCCAAAAGAACTAGCAGCTATCCGTGCTGCACTGCCACTAAATTCAGATGTAAACAGAATCTCAGGGTTACTCTGGGTTTTTAGAGGGTAACCATACTGAATTTTAGAATAGTCAGTAAATGCCACTGCTGCATGTGAAATAGGCTTAGATGACAAAATTTGCTTGTACTCAACTAAAAAATAAGGAAGTACTGATAACATTTTATGTTTAGGGTAGTGGTTATCAATTTGTTTTTGATAAGTAGATAAAACCAGTTGTACAAAGAGGAATTGTTCAAATGCTCAAGCAACTAAATCCTTAGACAATGGAAGCACCAACGCATCTGTCTCCTCACCAAGACATTTTGCAGTATTTAATATTATGGGGGCCATGATAAACATATTATTTAGAAAGGAAGCTATAGTTAGAGAGGTGGAATAGGCTATATAGACCCAATACATTACTCCTACTTCTTCTTGAAAGAGAGCTCCTGTAGGAAATCCTTCTGTGGGCAGCACTTAGACCAATAAAGGCATTTTGGGTTGGTAATGGTGAAGCAGAACTTCATTTAAGGCTTTATTAACTACTTGCAATGTGACTTGAGTCTTTGAAGAACTGTCAGTTTTTCTTCCGGTCATTGTGGACCTTTAAGCAAGGAAAATAAAGGCTTACGCTGTTGAGTAGTAATATGCAACGATGGAAGAATCCCGTAATAGTACCCCCAGATTGTTGCATAGATGATAAAGTGGGCATAGTAGGTAAGCACTATTGGAGTTTTTGAGGCTTCACATATTTAGCAGCCAATTAATGACATATATATGTGTGTATATATATATATATATCCCGTTTCTGCATCTTTACTCCTGCAATTTGAAGTCTGTAAGAGTTTAAGCTTGCAATAATGCTCGTTAGCAATGACTGTAAATACTCAGAATTTTCATGACCTTACAGAAGATCATCCATATACTGGATGATGTATTATTGAAAGGAAAACTTTGACAATGCTCACCAGACATACAATTGACATATGGTCGGGCTATTTTTCAAACCTCGAGGAAGGATTTTCCATTGGAATCTACTCAAAGGTGTCGCATAGTAGATTGAAGGAATAGAAAAGGAAATTTTTTTCTTTATCCTGATCATGGGGTATAGAAAAGAAACAATCTTGAATGTCAATGGTAACTATAAATAACTTGCTGGGGGTTGCAGACAAAATGGGAAGACAAGGCTGAGGGGTGCCCGTGGGCTCCATCACTGCATTATTAGCATATAAATCATGCAACAACCAATATTTTCCAGATTTCTTTTTAATCACAAAGACAGGAGGGTTTGATGGGCTAACTGAAGGTTCTAAATGTCCTTTGTCTAACTGTTCGTAGCTCCTAAGTCATCAGCCATTGATCCATCCAGACAAGTTTTTTGGAACTCTATGCGACCTTGATGGGAAATGAGAGCTCCTCTGTGGCAGTGGCCACTGGAATTGGGGATGAGGATCTGTGCTTAATTGCACGCCCATGTGGCATAACACATCGCGACTCCACGGGATGTGAGGAAGATGTTCTAAGATCAAGGGCATGAAATACCCTTCCTTGCCTTCAGGATCTCTCCAGCGGAGGGGATAAATATCTTTCCAGGAAGTAGTTCAGCCACCTACCTCCTGACGGGAGGTCCTGTGGAAAGATTCCAGGAGCTAGAATCTTCTCCCTTTTGGATACAAGCGACCTGTGCTCCAGTGTCAACTATTCCTTTATAAGATTTCTCTTCTATGTCTGCTGTTAAAGGTGTCTGAATTTGGGGCACCCCCTTTCTTTGCAGGGTGGGGGCTGCCCCCTGGAAGTCTAAAGGCTGACCTTTGTTAACAGTCTTTGATGAGCATTTATTGGCCCAATGGAAACCTTTCTGACCCCTGGGACAAACCACAGGAGACCTTTTCCCTCAACATTATATATATACATGTATATATATTATGTTATATATACATACATACACACATATAAAACACTAATGAGCTATGTGCCCCTGCCCTCCACATTTCCAACACCCTTTACCTTTAATTTCAATACCTTTAATATTTAGGTGGAAACCAAGAGCAGCGTCATGCACATCTGCATTAAGAGGAATAATGCCTAAGTCACGAGTGGCACTGACCTATTCCTCCAAACTGCCAGCCCACACTGGGGCAATAGCTTGTTGCGCTTCAGCAGTGACACCCTCTCAGACTAGTGCCTTTACCGGTGCCTCTGCTAGCCCCGTGAGTTAAACATGATGCTTGTTTCCTGTATACGCCATACAAAATAAGCGAAGCTTTCTAGAGGTTTTCATGGGACCCCGGAAATGCGGGCTTTGGCTCCTTCTGTTACTTTAGCCATAGCATGCCCCACACAAAGGTGGACTTGATCACAATATTGTGGGGGGCCCTTGCATTTGGGCTACTGGAGAAATATAATTTCCCTCCCCTTGGAGGGCTTTTGAAGGGATGTTATTTTGTTAGTTACCTGGGGCTAAATTTCCCTGCCCTGATATCTCTTGATGATAAAAAGCAGATTTCTATTGCAAAAATTATCCACCTGTTAAAACAGCATGCATAATGCTTTTCCAATCTGCTTTTCCAATCTGGGTATTTAAAGTGGTAGCAAAGAATGAACATTTGGGTTATGAATGGAAAATGGGGGCCATTTTCAACTACTGCTCTCCTCATCTTACTTAATGTCTCTATACTATAAAGGGTCCAATTTCTCTGTGGCTGTTGACCTTCCTGTGGGGTAATTGTTACAGGAAGCAACTGTGCCAAGGGTAAATTTCCTACCGGTTCACCCAAAAGAGGACGTTATTGAGGAAGCATAGGAGAATCTGGAGACTTAGTGCCCCAAAGATTCTCATAGTCTACTAAGGCTGCCACAATCCAGGGATTAACTGGTGGGGGCCTGTATGTCAGAGGGTATATAGAAGCCTCCAATGAACGTTTGGTAACTGGAGGAGGTGATGTCATTGGAGATAATGTTGCTATTTCTAAGGATGAGGAGCATCAGTCAATAATGGTGGACACAGCAGCCTTCCTGCAGAGGAAACACCCTGCAAACCAGAGCCAGTCGGACAGAGTTGAACCACAGGAGACAGTGGGGAGGCCATTAGATCCGTCGACTTGGTAGAGGCTGGAGGAATCACATGTTCTACCCACTGAACTAGGGGAGTTTCAGTCGAGGTTTGAGGTTCACTTACAAGGACCTGAGCTGGAGTGGCTGAGCCATGAGGACAACTCAAAACAGCAGTAGCGACTGCAAAAAAGGTTACTGGCAGTTCCAGTTCCTTACTTTCTTGGAGCTGAGCTGCTTCTATAATTCTTTCCCAAGTATGTTCATTCCATATTTGACCCTTTAGGAGCCAAGGGCAGAGTTCTAAAATTTGCCTGTGAAAAAGCCTTAATAGGCTTTTCAGAGACCTGCCCCTAGATTCTGCCCCTAGAATCCCTTTCAATATGTTCAACTGGATTTGCTGAATTTGAGAGGGCGAAATTACTCATTGCTAGAGAGGTCCACTCACCTGACCATGATTTGGCATGCAGGGTCCCCATTTGAGGCACCAGCTGTGGGAAGCTGACCCTCAGGGAAGTGAGGGTGGCGGAGTCAACCAATCATGCACACAGACTCCAAAAATTAAGCTTGGTGGCACAGATCTAACTTTAGTAGTTTTTGCAAGGTTTATATATATTTTATTGATCAATCAAATAATTTCTTTCACATCCTCGTTTTCAGGTACATCCTTATAAAGTTACAGGTTTGTAGCATGAAAAAAACAGGCCCACTCGGTGGGCTATGTAAATGAGGTGATTTCAGTTGAGTTATGTAAATGAAATTTTAGCTGGCTGGGCCAGCCCATCCAATTGTCTTATAAGACTATTTTGTCCAATCACATTACTAGGCCAACAACCCAATCATATTACAGGACACTGTTGTCCCAGTGTGTCACAGGATCTTAGCCGGTACGCTGGGGAAGCTAGAAGCATTCTGATAGACTGTGTTTCAGCAGAAGGCTGTCAGGTGAATTGACTTTATTTGTCTCAAGCTTGGAGTTTCTTCCAGGAGTCATGGAAACGCGGGATACCTAGCAGCTTTCACCTGACTTGAAACCTGAATATTCTAGGAGACTTGGAAATGTGGGTATCAGCTCCCTAAGGGTGCAGATTACTACTCAGCAGCACAGCTTCCTGTACTTTCTATGTCTCTCCCCCATATCCAAAGATCCTGCCAAGAACACCCCCGCAGATTTCATTTTACTTGAATCCAAAATTAACTCTCATGGAAGCAAGCAAGCAATTGTACCAATCTGCTGAAAAAAATAAATCTATTGAAAGGCATGCCAATTTGAATACCAGGTGCCCCTGACTCACATCATGGTCCTTTCCATAGATGGGCAAGGTGGATAGTGAAGGAGGAAGATGAAAGAAGAGGTGATGCTTTCCTGTTATGGCAAAGAATGTTGAATATATCACAGGCTGCCAGAAGAACAAGCAAATCGGTCCTAGGACACAAGGGTTGTAAGCCTTCACTTCACATACATTGGCCATATTATCAGTTCTTGGAGAAGACTATTATACATAGCAAAGTGGAGGTTGGGGGGGAAAGAGGGAGACTCTTAAGATGGACTGAACAGTGGTGGCCACAATGTGCTCAAATATAAGAATAATTTTGAGGTTAGAGAAGAACTAGGCAGTGCTTCATTCTGTTGTATACAGCGCTTTTATCAGTTGATGACACCTAGCTAAGACCAACAACAGAATAGTCAAGTGGAAGGTTAATTGGTTGATGTCTACCACATCAGAGGATGTGGTTAAGAATGCTTTAACTTGAGCTGTGGATTACAATTGTTTTATTTTCTTTGCATTTTCTGGTTCCCAGATACCACCTATTCCTACTGGCATGGTTTCTCAAGACTCCCTCTCCTCCCCCGAGACAGGACTAGAATCCCCTGGAGATTATCAATCTCATTATAAGGAAGTGGTGGTGTTTCCATGAAGGTCAGCTATCAAATATGAGGTTGGGGCTTCAGGAAGGCTACAGCCCGCCAGCCCCCCAAGACAAAGCCACTACTAACTTCATTTATTTTTCTGTGTCAACTAGCTTGATTAACCAGTGCCCAGGAAAGTTTAAGTGTGCACATATATGTGCATGCATATGTAGGCATGTGAGTATGCGTTTGTATGTGCCTGTGTGTGCATCACGTAGCTGAGTTGTGAAATGTGTGTGTGGAGTAATGTGACCATGCAGATGTGTGATGTGTTACTGATGAAAATTTCCACAAAGGAATAACAAAAATAATGTCTATAACTATAGGGACCAGCAATCAATTTCTTAATTAGAGGAGGTTTCTTGGTTGGTCCCTGTGGGTCACAGAATGAAAGGCCTGCAAAACTGCTTTTTCCACACAGACTGGGTAAGTTACCCCAGGGGTCAGAGAACCAATATGAGTGGAAAAGGATTGGTGCGAAACCATTATGATGAGAATATCCATCAGTGGCTACCATGCCCCGAGCTGGCATAAGTGGAGGGACTAAATACAGATATTAAATCTCTGAGGGACTTTCAGATTGTCTGCATAACTTTGATAGAGTCACAACTAACGTGGCTTATTCCTAAAACAGGGTTGTGGTTAAAATAACATCCTGTACAGAAATAAACGTGGTTTCTAAGCAATGACCATCCTTTATTTGTAGCTCTCTAAGCCATGAGGGAGTGCACTTGCTGAAGATACTGTAGAAATCCCTTTCTCCATTAACACTGCAGCTGCTCCAAAACTTGACCTTCAGAGTTCCTCAACTCTTTGAGGGATCTGCATCCACAGGGGCTAATCCTCAACCTCTAGTCCTTTCCTTTCCATTTTCAGTACAAAAGCCTCAGCTGAAGTTTGGCCAAGGTGGAGATTCTGGAGGAGAAGTAGGAATGAGATTGCCTTGGACAAGGTTAGGCTGCTGTTTGGTGAACAGCTGCTATTTAGTGAACAGCTGCTGAGGCAGGAGGAGTGTGTACGTGCGTGTCTGTGTGTGTGTTGGAGGGGGTGGGGGTTGGGGCAGAATAAAGTGGTAGGAAATACTGATGCAAACATCTTTCATTCAATTCCTGTTTCCCTGTACAAGATTTGTGGAGCTCACAAGGTGATGTTGAACCACCAAGCAGCCTGTTACAGGTGCTTCCTGCTCACAGTCCCATGCCAGCCTTCCTAACTTGATTCTTACTGACAGAACTTGTTAGCAATTCAGGAGCCTCCAGGTGCTTGGCTGAGTTTGGACAGACTTTTTACAAACCTCAAGATCAATGACCAGTTCCCCCACAATTCTGAGATGTAGAATTTAAACTCCATATCTTGTAAAACATTTTGTTCCGTGTGGTAAGATGTAAGTGGTCCTAAGGAGGAATAGAAAGGGAGAACCAACTTCAGGGATCTACACATAGCCTCCTCTCTGGGACACGGACAACAGGGAAGCGAGTATTGGGACACAGTGTACAGTGTGAAAAAATATCAATTTGTAAATTACTAAGGGTTCAAGGGGAAAGGGGGGAGGAAGGGTAATGTAGGGAGCTGATACTGGGGGCCTGGAGGGAGGGAGGGAGAATGTTTTGAGAGTGATGATGGCAATGGGTGTGTAAATGTGGCCTGAGTACAATTGATGTTGCTATGGATTGTGATGGGAATTGTATGGGCCCCCAATAAAATGATTCATTAAAAAAAAGGGGGTTAGGAGAAAGGGGAGGTTTTTTTTTTTTTTTTTTTTTTTAAAGAGGAACTTGTACCAAGGGCCCAAATGGAAAATGTTTGGAAATGTATGTGGCATCATGTGTGCAAATGTGCTTGATACAAATGATGTTCTGAATGTTGTAGTATCTGTAAGAGCCCCCAATAAAATTATTTTTAAAAAAACTGGTTCTAAGTCAAGAACAAGCAACTTTTTAGGCTTTCCAGTTGCAACAACCAACACCAGTGAGTAAGTCTCCCACTCCACAGGGACATGCCAGGGAGAAGGATCAGGGGCAATGTTGTGTTTCATGGCTTATCTTCTGCCATATTCCTCCTTATAGCTGAGAACCAGCTAATTTCCTGCCCCCCCCCCCCAAGTAGGCCTGTCTGAACCCCATTTCTGTTCTAGGACCCACTGGTTTGCTCACATCTGACCTCCAGCTTGTTCTCCCTCCCCCCTTTTAACATGCTTAATCTGTTGAATCGTTTGACATGTGAATAATATGACAATAAAATTGTTAAAATTAAAAACAAACAAGAAAGCGGTGTTATCTTAAAATATAGTACCAATTTCTTTTTATATTCACAAGTGATAAAAGATTTAGTAGATTTTTTTGTTTATTTTTTACTTTAAATACTTTTATTGGGAGATTTCCCATCGCTTATCACAACCCATATATTCCTCTAATGTGTCAAACACATTTGCACATATGCCACCATCGTCTTTTTCAAAGCATTCTCTTTACTTTTGAATCCCTGATATCAGATCCCCATTTCTTTGCCTGCCTCCTCCCTTCCCTCCTCCCCCTCCCTCATGAACCCTTGATAAGTTATACATTATTTTTTCCAAGTCTTACATCATCCTCCATCACCCCTCATCCACTTTTGCACTATTCATCGCCCTGGGAGGGGGTGCTAGTTTGATCCTTGTGATCAAATTCCCCTTTCTCCCCTCCTTCCCATAATTCTCCTGGTATCTCTGCTCTCTTTACTGACCTGGAGGGGTTTATCTGTCCTGGATTCCCTGTGATATGGCCTCTCATCTGTAGCAGTGTGTGTGCTCTGGTCCAATGTGATTTGTAAGGCAGAATTGAGGTCATGCTAGAGGTCATGATAGAAGGAAGCACCAGCGTTCTTGACCAGGTCTGTCCTTCCTCCTTCTCTTCAGTTTCTGTGTGCCCACAATGAGGACCTGGTGAATGAAGTGAAGCCTGTGAATTTTGACCTAGTTGTCAACTGCCTCAAGTCCCCTTATATTTAGATATTTTTGAGCCACCAAGGCTTATTTTCAAACCTCTATTGGTTAGGAACCTTGGTAGCATGGCAGGGGATCTGGTGGCATAGTGGTTATCCATTGGGCTGCTAATTGTCAGGCCTGAAGTTCAAAACCACCAGTTTCTCCACAGAAGAAAGATGGAGCTTTCTACTCGACCAAAAAATTACAGTCTTAGAAGCTCACAGAGGCTATTCCATCGCTCTGTGTCAGTAGCGACACGATGGCAGTGAATTTGGTTTGAGTTTCGTGGCAAAGTGGACTGCATTGACCTGCTAACCACAATCTCAGCCATTTAAATGCAGTCAGGACAATTTGTGAGAAAAGGATGAGGCCACCTGCTCTGATAAAGATTTACAGGATGGAACACTCTAGGGAGCAGGTGACATGGAATAGACTCGGTGGCAGTGTGTTTGTTTCCTGCATTTTAATGTCTAGAGATAGTGTGCCATTTATCCGATACCTGAATTTCAGCTCCCCTCACTCCTTTGAATTTTAACATTCTGAGTTCTGTGATGCTAGAACAGACTCTGCAAACTGAAGTCTTGTTTTGCAGTTAACTCTTTTGTGATGTTAGGTTTTCTACCTGAGTGAGCACTAGAAGGAGACTACAGGGATGGAGAAAGGAGAGGTAAACAAGTTTTTTGCTTTTTCCTGTCTGCCGTCTAAACCAGATAGCATCATCACTGCACCACTATTTGAGGTTTTTTGTGTTATGCTGGATTCTCTGGAGCTCTCTCTCTCTCTCTCTCTCTTTCTGTGTGTGTGTGTGTGTGTGTGTGTGAGAGAGAGAGAGAGAGAGAGAGAGAGAGAGAGAGACAGATTTTTATTAAGTAAATGACTCCCAGAGTTGTAGAATCAGGGAATTGCCGCTGATTTCAAGTTTGTGGGTCAGATGATAAGCTGGAGGCTTTTCTGACTCATGCAGTTTGTGGCGTGAATGAAACGAAGAGCAACTGTAACAACACAGACTGGAAGCTGCAGCAGTGGATGAATCCAAGGTCAGCTTATCAGACTTGTGGGTGGAGCGTGAATGTATCTAAAGTGAACAGATCAAATAACAGGGTGTCTGGCCTGCTGACTTCCTGCATTGACAGTCAATATGGTAGTCCATTGACTTAAGTCCCAAGAAACAGAAGTTGATGAGCCAGAAGCAGGTTCTAGACCCAGCTAAAAATCAAGTAAGCTTTTCTACATGGCTGAGTAAGAGATTGATTCCTTCCTAATTCCCTTACAACTGACTGCTACTCAAAGCAGATGTCTCTATGGGTTGCTTGAATTGTATTAGAACACATCATCGAGAATTACAAGACCTTTGCTGTTAAGATGACTGACACTCTTGATCCAGCCAAGTTGACACAAAACCTAACCATCAAGCTTTTCTAAGCAGCACTGAATTCAGTTTGCAGTTTTTACCAACCCATCACCATGAAGACAGAAATCTTCGGATTGGCTGGTGCTTCTATAAAGAAGTCTCAATTTCAGTACAAGTAACTGAAACATCTCTCAAGTTTTACATTTTAATAATTCTTACTTCTATCCTTTGTTCCTCGCATGCTGACAGCTGAAGCTCCTTCCTGCACTTACTGCACTTCCTGCACTTACTGTCTCAGTGGTACCTTAGGTTTCCCCTTTTACCTCTTCCGTTAACTGCTTCATGACTTTTCACACCCATTTGACAATTTTGACATTAACTGATCTCTCCCCCACAAATTCTATCTCCAGGTAGGAGAGTCATTGATTTTTCTGAGAGTTGGCAACCAGGTGCCCTCCACAAGAAGTTCTAGCTCTGTGTCTGTCAACATCCTTTGGTGTTAGTCCACATGAACTCTCCATGTCACGCCCATTGGGAATCTGTGAGAGGTGTGCATATTTTTTGAACCATAAGGTTCATGTTCCTCCCTCCCCAAATTGGGGGAAAAATGAGGGCGCATCTTATAGCCTGAAGGTGTAGTACCACATAACATATTAGTATATTGGTGTTATTTGGTTCAGAATTTTTTTTGTTTGTTTTCCTGCTCTAGAAACTGGGTGTGTCTTATGGTCAGGTGCATATTATTGTCTGAAAAATATGGTAATTCTTGGTCTTCTATTGGTTCTTCTTCAACAAACCTGGTACACCACTTCCTCCTGATTTCTTACATTTCCTGGGAGTGTCTTCTATAAGACATTTAGTCCCAGGCTGGATGTGTCTGCAGGTAATTTAAACCTGCCAGCTTTCAGATTTGGGCAGAGTATCGTGTTGTGAAAAACAACTCCGATTTCTTAAGAGGTGGTTTTTTGGGCACGTTGACAGCTTAAATATTGAATGCTTCACGCTTGTTCTTCCCATGAATTTGCATCTTTGTTCATCTCCAGGTGAAGCCGAGGAGACCCACGGCCATTGTGTCAAACCGAGGAGACCCACCGTCATTGTGTCAATCCTGACTCATGCTCACCCCGTGTGTGATCTCCAGATGTCCCGTCCTCCCCCTGGACAACAGAGCCAGAGAGCAATCTCTCCAAGCTGAAGAGAGGACCTGATGAGGTGAAGTTGTGAGAGGCTAGTCCTAGAAGCCACTCTTAAAAGTACAGAACAATTTCTTTGAGCTTTTCTCAGTAAGAGTTTTCTATAAGGCTTTTAGCTCTCTCACCCTCCACTCCCAAATGCTAACTGTAGAATATATTTAAGTGGGCAATTCTAGCAATGATAGGTCACATAGATGTCGGGTGTGATCAAATTGTTGAAGGAGGATTATACGTTTCCCACTGGTGGGTTAGGTGCTGGTGGGCTATTTTCCATGAGCTGCATACCAAAGAGGAAGATTTAAAGAGTCAATTAGCAAATCAGGGGTAGGATTCAAGTTATTATTTCAAAACACTTCTGAACTCTGGGTGCTCGCGGAGACAGAGAAAGCAAGCTGATAATAGTTCATAGACCAGATAGACGAAGATGAAAACAAACAGGAAAGCAAACTGACTGCCATCAAGTCGATGCCAGCTCAAAATGACAGTAGAGAACCCTACAGGACATAAATGCACCAATGAGTTTCTGAAAGCTTTACTGTATGGGAGTCAGAAGTTCTATCTTTCTCCCATGCAGCAGCTGGTGGTTTCAGCTTACAGTCAGCAGCCCACTGTGCAGCCACTGCCTCACTGGATTCCTACATATATGCCAAGAAGGCTAGGGAAGCAGCTCTTTTGAATCTGAAAGCAGCACCTGTGGATCATGGAAAGGATTCATTTAAATGTTGCCGCTTGTTGGTAAGTGCTAGCACATTGCTTCAGACTCACAGCGACTCCATGCACGGCAGGACAAAATATCCACCAACCCTGTGCCATCCTCACAAACTTTTTTACGTTCAAACCCATTGATGCAGCCACTGGCTCAATTCTTCTTCTTGAAAGTTTTCCTCTTTTTTCCCCTGCTCCTCTACTTTACCCAGGACAATGCCATTTTCCGGTGGTTGGTCTCTCCTGAGAGGAGTAAGGATGTCAGAGGAAGTCTTGCCAATCCTTGCTTCTAAGGCGCCTCATGGTTGTACTTCCTCCAAGACAGAGGTGTTTGTTTCTTGGGCAGTCCATGAGGTCTTTAATATTCTTCACTACCATCATAATTCAAAGGCATTGGTTCTTTCTTGGTCTTCCTTATCCAAGATCCAACTCGCACATGTCTATTGATGATTTAAAAATTTATGGCTGGGGTCAGACACACCTTAACTCTCAAAATAACACCCCCTTTATTTTTACTTATGTATTTTTCATGGAAACATAAATCTACAGAGGAATAATATTATAGCTGCTTCATGATAATATCTTTAACTCAGACTCCTCTTTCTGTCTTCCAGGCTAATGATTTCTCATGACCATAATTTGGGTAGTAAAATGGATATTCTCTTTCAAACTTGCTATCTATGTTCCAAGCAGAAAGCAGAAGGAAACAGCAAAGGGTAATGGATAGTTCTGTCCTTGGGAAATAAAATTCTCCATCATATTTCTGGAAGACTTCTTTTCCTTTCTTTGTGGCAAGATGTGTGGCACATGGGTACTCTTAGCTTCAAGGAATATTGAAAAATACTATTCACCCCTTCCCTGAGAACATTGTACTCCAGGTGATTCTGGTGGTGAGAGCATTCAGAATAGTGGATATGGGAGTGGCAAATAGTGTCTGTCACAACATGTACTTCTGATGTCCCAGGGCCCTCTTGTTGGCCTGAATATTTCAATCACTCACAAAGTCTACTTTGCTTCCTTAAAGTTGAGACAGGGTAAGGAAGTGAAGGCAGATATTTGGAAAAGGCATGCACAAAGTCCATGATGACATCTTGAGAATAAATTTCTCAGAACCTCTTGCTACCCAAGAAACTTCCCAAGAATTTTGTGAAAGCAGGAACTTTTGAAAACACTTGGTGTGTGTGCCGGGGTAAGAAATACTGAAGTCAGTCATGCTGACTGTAAAGTTTCTTTTCTTTCTAGGAGTTTCTAAATAAAATTCTCTTGCAATACCTTATGTATTTCAAAAGTAAATCTTTCTCTTGATAAGACAACAACCTAAATCTGGTAAGATGTTTGGTGAATCAGTCAGAAGAAAGAGGAGTCGCTGGACTTATAAGAGTGCTATTCTTCACTATGACAGCATCAGACTGGAGTCTTACTCAGACAAGAAGATGGGCACCTGCCAGAATCTCCTACAGTTCTATACCTTCTCAGTTTCCACAGTAAAAATTTGGTCAGATCCTAGAGGTGAAGAGAAACCTCGGCATAGAATTTCTCTTCTCTCCTCTCACTTTTTGCTTGGGGTGGGGGTGTGTGTGGGGTCTGGCTAATGATCTTTATCTGAGAGTTGGGATCTTCTCAGAGCAAATCTATGCAAGGTGGTAGACCTTTTTAAGGCTTGTTTAGGATGAAGCTATTTAGCTGTTTGCTCTGTGTCTATGAGACTGACTTTCAACAGTGAGTCTCTGTCTTACCTTTGAAAACTAGGTTTCTGTTTCCTTGACTTTGTTTTGAATTCTACTAGTCTTCTTGTTCTTTTGCCCTACATTGAGTATGTTGTGAATCTAAAATACAAAAACATTGTATTTGAGTGCTTTAAAAATCAGTTAGACAGTTGTAGCCTTAGGTGTAAGGAAAATCAGGCAGTGAGTGTGGCCTGTTTAATTCCTGAAAAACTGATATTTCCCCTTTACCCAAGATGTGGCCATGAGGATGTAACATATGGATTTATCATTAGGAGATGGTGACCACTTAGAGGTCACAGTGCTTCCTATAAAAGTAAATAAGTTTCAGTTTTGAAAATCCCTTCTGACTTTGGAAACATATTATACAGGTTCTTTCATCTTTTATGTTGTTTTTAAAGAATTTATAGTTAACCAATCTTTTGCATTTATTTGTTTCTGTTCCAACAGTGATAAAATTCGATACTTCAATTACAAAAAGGAGAGACCACCACTACAATTAGTTTCAGAACATTTTCTTTTTTCTTGTACTCATGCCACTAGTTCTTCATTTCCCTCCAATCACCCCTCAAACCAAGCTCATTGCCGCCCCCTTGATTCTGACTCACAGTGACCTTAGGCAACGGATTAGAACTACCCCTGAGGGTTTCCCATACGGTAACTTATTACGGGGGTAGAAAGCCCCATCTTCCTCCTGAGAAAGGGTGGATAGTTTTGAACTTCTGACCTTGAGGGTAGCAGCCCAATGCACAGCCACAAGGCCCTCAGGGTTCCTGCTATACCTTCAGGAACCCATGACCCCGCTACTGTCTGACTGTAGATTACTTTTAGTGCTTTAGGCAGTTAGAAGTCACCAGAGGAAGTTCCCCAGGAGTAGGGATAGTGAGGCCTCACCACGAGTGGTGGTGGTGAGACACTTAGTAATTGATTGATTGACTGATTAATTAATTAGTCAATTCTGGAGACCTAGTTTTGGAGGATATATTCTATCTCCAAGCTGGCTTTGATCATGAGAAAGAAAAGAGGATATCTAAGATCTCTGTCATGATCCTCTTTACTCCCATTCAGATGAGAAACCAAGGTTTAATGCATCTGTGTAACTCCTTAAGAAATGGGGCACATTTAACCCTGAGAAACTAAAGAAGAATAGCAACAACAACAACAACTTTTTCAGTATCAAAAATTGACTGAAATAGTAGTCTACATGATAATTGAAAACTGGCTGCTCTCAACCAAGACTCTCAAGAGACTCTGATAACCCTTTCTTTTAAAAGTTACAAAAGACTCCAATAAAACATACTGATCTGGATCCTAAGACTTTCACAAGCAAAGTAGTGTTAAGAGGTAGGTCTATAACTATCTCCCTGTTTGTAGATCTGCTCTTAGACATCAAAAGGAAAACACAAAAGTTGGGGCTAGGTCCAAAAATTAGATGGCCCTCTTTCGAATAAGCTTTGAGAAAGCATGGGGGAGCAGTCTGCCCACATAAAATAAGATTCATTGAATTTTGCCTATCTAATCATTAAACCAGGCCCTTATAGATTAAGGAAGATGAGATGCTTCTTTAAAATTTTAAAAGTTAAACACATATTGTAGGCAGAAACGAGGATATTCCAAATCCCTCTGCAATCAGAAGACTCTGGCAATTTAGTGCTATCCTATGTTTGTCACCTGTTGTTATAACCTTTGCTTATCATCTTGTGTCCTACTCTTTCAAGTTCTGTTTAGTGAATACATGAACAAAGTTTAAAATGTTGCAAAATTACTGAACACAAAATCCTTGCTGAATCTTTCTCAGCTAAAGGCCAAGTTCTTTCTCTGGGTAGCCAAGATGGCTAAAGACCGACCCTGGAATGTAGGTCCCTTTTGGAATTAATCACTGATAAGCCTCCCATCTGATGTGTGACTCACCTGCAAGTGCAGGGTGATAATCCCCACACCTGCTTTTAATCTAAAATTACATTAATTATGTAATCACATCAATTACCTATCTAGTTACCATTTTTCTTTTGGGGAATAGATTCTTGTATAAGAAATGCTTCTGCTGCACTCTCAAAAACCATGAAAATTGCTAATGCAGTGTTGGATCTGCACCAAAAATTCCAGTTTTTAGCAATCATTTAATTCTACCTCCCACTTTAAACTTTTACAAACATTTATCTCATGCAATTAAGGTTAAATTATGGACTCATCTTTAGTAACCTGATTACCTCTAGTACCTCGTTGTAATCTCACTTGGAGTATAGTTAAATGCTTGCTTGTCTGTGTAACACCCAATTACTAAAACAATATTCTCACTCATCTTTTAGGCAAGTAGATTTTTCATAGCATTGTTTCTGAGATTTAGGTGCATGGTTCTAAGATAGTTATGACAAACTAGTTGAGACTAGTTCTCAGTATGGCATGTTCTAAAATGAGAGTAAAAAAAAAAATCTTTGGTCTAACACTCAAGTTTGAGGCTGGTCATTTTGGAGAGCATTAATCCCTAGTTATGTTGTAATTGAGTTAGAACAGCCTTTGGGAAAAAAAAGCAAAGGACAGTCTTTGAGAAATGTGTCTATCACCAAAGGCCAAGTAGCAAGTAAAGCAAAAAGGGGATAAGGAACTTTGCTTAAACTCTTTGGTCAAAGTATCCCCAAACAACGTCAGCTTAGGACCTTAGTTTTATTAGACTAGCAAAGTAGAGTTAGGAAGAGTGGCCTAAAAATGTCCTTAAAACTAGGACATTGATATTTTAAAAAAGGATTTATCTTTCTTGGTCCTTTCATTTCAGCCTGTTAAACAGCCACCCCCGTCCTGGCATAATTACAATAAAACTTGAATTAAGAATCTTTGAGAATGAAAAGGAAGAATGTTTAGTGATACGTTGTGGGTTTTGTGCTCTTGGGAAGACCTAACATTGGTGGGTAGCAGTTCTTTCCTTACCTGTCTTTTGTTTTCTCTCATATGACAATGTGAATTTCTCCTGGAATAAGCTTTGGTCTGACGGTCACAGAGTTTTTGGAAACAACAGACCCGCTTGATCTTGAGAAAACCTCAACTGCAGACCAGGAAGCAGCAGATGCCAGTGAATGACTCAGCCATAAGTCAGGGATCTCCACCTGAAAGAGCTTGCTTCCCTCAATGTAGAGTAAGAGAGGGTTTTACTCATACAAGGATAATGATACTCTACCCTATATAAAGCAAACATCTGCTACAGGAGAGACTTCTGCCCCTGATCCCAAAAAGAATTTTGTATATGAAGTACCTTGAGGGTAAAATGAGACATGGAAAAGGAGTGAAGACAGTTTTGGACAGAGGATGAGCACCTCATGGCAACACCTTGGGACTATATTGCCCAGAAACCCTTGCTACCCTGATGGATAGAATCTCAAAATGTTTGATATGCATGCAGAGGGTAAGAACTACAGTGATATCTTTTTTGTCAAACTCAATTCATCGCAGATTCATGTTTGAAAACCAAAACATTGGCGAACTGAGCATATTTCTCCAATAAGAACACATGGAAAACCAAATAATTGATCTGAGGCCAAAAACTGTACTTATAAATTCATTTTTCCAGGACTTTAGCACGAAGTTCATACCCTAGGTTGTGTAAATATCCCATAAAACATCTAAACACAATACATGGAGTAAATAAAATAAAATTTTGTACAGGTATTTGACCTTGACTTGGGGGCTTCCTGGTATTCTAGAAGCTGGAGAAAAATTGGAGGAGGAGAAATGTTAATTTTTGGAAGGAAGGTCTTCTTCCATAATGACTACTGACAGTGCACTTTCTGGTGTCGTCTTTTCTCTTAAACTTTTTCTCACTAAAATTTTGTCTATATTTCTGCCTTTTTTTCAAAATGTTTTTATCAAACAAAGTTATGAACACCAAGTCAATTATTTTTTTTCAAACTTGCTGCTTGAGTAGTGGAAAGTTGCACTTGGTGCAACCCACCCATTGCAGTGTCATTGTACTGAAGCTGGCAGTGCTAGTTAGTAGGGTCTTCTTCCTCCCAGGAGGCCTGGTGGTATCGTGGCCATGTCTTGGACTGTAAAGCAGAAGACCAGGTGTTTGAAACCACCAGTGGCTCCATGGGAGAAAAATGAGACTTTCCACTACACACAGACGTTGTTTCTGTCTGGGAAACCCATAGGATAGTTATACCCCCTCCAGTAAGTATTGCTGCGAATGGGGCGAGGAATTTCTAAATAAAATTCTGTTGTAATATTCTTTATTTTAAAATCATTTTATTGGGTGCTCATACAGTTCTTATCACAATCCATCCACCCATCCATTGTGCCAAGCACATATGTATATTTGTTGCCACCATCATTCTCAAAACATTTTCTTTCTATTTGAACCCTTGGTATCAGTTCCTCATTTTTCCCCTTCCTCCCTCACACTTCCTTTTGAAACTGTGATAATTTATAAATTGCTATCATTTTTTTCATGTCTTTCACTGATCGATGTCTCCCTTTACCCAGTTTTCTGTTGTCTGTCTCCCCCACCCCCCTCCTGGAGGGAGTTATATGTAGATTATTGTAATCTGTTCTCTCATTATCCTCCCACATTCCCCCTACCTTTCTGGTATCACTACTTTCATTATTGGTCCTAACCCATCCTAGATCTCCTGTTTCTAGCTCTTATCTCTACCAATGTACATGCTATCTAGCCGGATATGTAAGGTAGAATTGGGGTCATGATAGGACAGGGTAAGAAGCATTAAAGAACTAGAGAAAAGTTGTATCTCTGTTAAGTGCTATTCTGCATATTGAGATATCAATGTCAAAAATCTGTTGTAAGATTTGATGCCTTCCCAATGTAAATCTTTCTCTTGGTAAGATGGGAACCTATTTCCATTAGCAAAGTCACCCAATGTCCTCTTGGTCTTTGGAGGTTTTCTTGGATCCCTCTTGACTGCTGCCGAGCTATATTTTGCTCAGGCCTTTGCATTTCAAATATAACGCTTGTGCACATATGGGGACATGAGATTTCAGACCATATTTAGTTTGAGATTATCCATCTGAAGTTCAGCTCTGTGTATCCTGCATTTGAAGTTCCAGCAGGTCCCCCAGTCCTCCTGCCCCATCAATGAAATATTATAAAAGAATATTAAAAGATGTTTCCCAGTTGGTTACATCAGACCTTCTCACGCAGCCATGGTTCTCATCTGATCTCCTCCTATCTCATTGATATCTCTTCCTGTCATTGCACAGAAGCACAAGAGGGTCTAGTTTACCATGGAAAGCTAGAAATGCTTACATGTTATAAGTTGTAAACTTGTCTAACAATTTTTTCATCAAAGAAACGCAGTGGAGGCCAAGAAAAATATCTAGAAAAAGGACAGGCATAGGTAAGAGTCAGAGTGTCCCAAGAGATACTGAGAAGGACTCTTTCTGAGTGACAAGTGTGTGGCAGGCAAGAAAAAATGATGCCACATCTGGGGGTATCGCTGAGACCCCTCCAGGCCTCTGTGGTAGGATTTAAACTCAACAATATACTGTAGAACGACATCTCTTGGAATTCATGGCAGTAAGGAGATGTTCTAACCAAATTTTCTTAGGGTTATTTTAATTTTCACCAACTATTTGTGTATTCAAACACTTTTCCCTGAGTTTGTCATACTGTGATATCTTATATATTGTGATAATGCCAGAGAATATGTCACCAGTGTTTCAACTGCCAGCAAGATCACCTCTGGTGGACAGGTTTCAATGTAGTTTCCAGACTAACACAGATGGGAAAGAAAGGCTTGGTGATATACCCCTGCAAATTAGCCAATAAAAAACCCGTGGATCATCACAGAATGTTGCGTGGGCCATATTATCTGGGGAACTCAATTGTTGATGGAGGACATGTTTGGCGAGGTACAGGGCTGGTGAGTTCAAGGTAGATCCTTGGTTAGGTGGATTGTCCCAATAGCCTCAACAACGGACTCAGCATGCAAGTGAGCATAAGAATGACCCAGGACTGGACAATAGTTTGTTCTGTTGCCAATACAATGGGAGCTAACAACACTTTGTGCATCCTTACTTTCTCCCTCATTTTAGGTCTGTCATTCTCCCACAGGTTATAGCCTCATGCTCTGGACATTTTCCATCTGATGCCTCAAAGGCTCTGTGAGAACTTTAAAGGTCTTAATAAGATAATAAGAATAGCAAACAGACACAGTGGTATCGCTTTCTGTGCTTTGGCAGCTTCTTGCTTAAGTGAAATCTAAGCAGCTTCTAATTATGTATAACTTCCCAAGAAACGTTTAAGAACCAAACTATTATTTACAAATGGATTTGAAATTTTCACAGTAAAGCAAATTAATTCCATCTGTTACTTCTTAGTACCTGGAAAAGCAAATATAATAGAAAGGAGAATTGCTATTTGTTCAATGATATGGGCACTGTGGCCTGCAGTTGTCAGCAAATAGGAAGGTTATCTAGCTCAAAGTACAGTGAGAATGCTTTTTAAGAGTAAAGATGCCAAAAATCATCTTGAGTGGTTTGGAGGAGCCATTAAGAAGGACTCAACAGTTTCAGGACACAGTTTCAATCTTAATAAAGCACAACTGGTGTATCTGGGAAATTGAGATGCTAATCTCTAACATAGACTTGAGTTTAAAATTGAGTGAGAAGTCCTTGTGACTTCTGGGGTCCAGGACTTCCCCTGTGAAAGCCACTTATATTTCAATTCCCAACTAAAACCAAACTCCATGTCCAGTGGAATGAGTCTGGATGGTTTCAGGAAGGGCACTGGCAAATCTGGTTGAAAGTAAATGACAACTTCACTGGCTAGACAAGTTTTTATCTTGGGTCAGCTTGCCTGGGTCTGCTCTGAATCATTTGTGATTGGTGTAGCAAACTTGCACGAAGAGGAGTGATATTGCAGTTATCAAGTCATCAGGTTGTTCAAGGGTCCTAGGACCAATCTCCGCTGTGCTGCTCTGCAATCGTATACACATCCCAATCATCTATCCTCACATCGATAGGCTAATGTATGATAAGCTGTTCTGTTGTCAATCATGATTTTGTGTACAGTTCTTTTGTTTTCTATCATCTGTAATTAGTTGCATGACTATGAATCCTTTGGACATCATTAATATCTTGTGTCAATATTCTCCTTCATCTGGATAATTTCTCTATGTTTCTTTGTCATATCTTCATCTGGAGCCCTCGTAGCATAGTGGCTACACATTGGGCTGAGATTTGAAGATTTGCACTTCAAAACTACCAGCATGCTCCAAGGGAGAAAGACTTTCTACTCTAAACAGGTGCACTCTTAGACACGGGGCAGTACTGTACTTCCCCCTAGGGTTGTTATGGGTCAGTATTGGTTTTTTTAAACTAAATTATTTTGGGGGGCTCATCACAATCCACACTTACTTCGATCATGTCAAGAACTTTTGTACATTCATTGCCCTCATCATTCTCAAAACACTTACTTACTACTTGAGCCCCTGGTATCCGCTTTTCATTCCCTCCTTCTTTCACTCCTCCCCATCCCCCATGGATCCTTGATGATTTATAAATTATTATTATTTTGTCATATCTTACACTGTCCGATATCTCCCTTCACCCACGTCTCCACTGTCCAGCTCCCAGGGAGGAGGTTATATGTAAATTCTTATAATCTGTTCCCCTTTTCTCCCTCACCTTCCCACCATCTTCCCAGTATCACACTTCTTTCCATTTGTCCTGAGGGTTTCTTCTATTCCAGATTTCCTGTGTTTTCAGTTCCTCTTTGTACCAGTGTACACCCTCTGGCCTGGCTGGATTTGTAAGGTTGAATTGGGATCATGATTGGTTAAGATTGGTCTAGTTATAGTTAAGTACTAGAAGAAAGTTGTATGTTTCATCTATGCTACACTGCAACCTGATTGGCTCATCTCCTCCCTGAGACCCTGCTGTAAAAATGTGGTGAAGAAAGCTGATGGTGCCTGGCTATCAAAAGATATATCTGGTGTCTTAAAGATAAACAAGTAGTCATCTAGCTGAGAAACGACAAAACACACATGGAAGAAGTACACCAGTCTGTCCTGACATGATCACTGAAGACAAAGGAGGTGCCTAAGCAAAAGTGGTGATGATGAGAAATAACAAAGCCCACATGAAAGAGGCTTTTAAAAACACACACACAAAACTTTGTCCTATTTAAGTTTAATAAAAGGATGTCTATAATAAGTTTGAAATCTAGGGTATTTTTCTCCCCACCCAGCATCATTCAGCTTGGAATCATCAAATTATAAATTTGAACTCTTTTTGAGGGGAAATCGAGTCTTTGAAGTGTGTGTATATGTGTGTGTGTGTGTGTGTGTGTGTGTGAGAGAGAGAGAGAGAGAGAGAGAGAGAGAGAGAGAATAAAAACTAAACCAATGTTATGGAGTCAATTTCTATCTTATAAAGGGTTCTGGGATGGTAAGTCTTTACGCAAGCAGATAGCTGCCTTCATCTTGCTAGGAGCATTGTAAGTTTGAAAGACTGACCTTTGGGTTCATAGTCCAAAGCTTACTCAACAGTACCCCGGGGCGCTTTTAGTGAGTAGAGGCCTTCCCAAGGCAGGTATGTGGATCATGGCTACTCTAGTTGACAACTCAGCTCTAGAGACTGGCTTCCCTAAGGCTTCTGAATCTCAGCTGAGACATTTTGTGGTAATTATGAAGGGTGATTCCTATAATGAGATGGCATCTAAAAGCTGATATTGAATTCTTGTCCTGGAGCAATGGAGGTCAACAAATATTCTCTCCAAGTGAAACACACACAGGGAAAAAATACAACTGCATTTTATTTGGGAGCAATTCATTAAACACCTTTCTAGTGACTTGGTGATTTGGTGGGTTTCTAAATTTTCACATGATATTTATACTAGTTTCACATAGCAACATAAATTGCAGATTACATGCAAGTTGGCTACAGTTCTGACAATACACGACAGGTTACAGAAGTCATTAAACGTAGGAGGTGGAGGAAAGAAGAAGTCTATAATTTACTATAATCTACTACTGTGGCATTAAGTCTCCAATTGACCATTCCTTATCAATTGTATATAATGACTGGAAAGGCTGGAAGGTCAACTTGACTCCCAGGAGGGCTCAGGCAGAATTAAAATTCCAAGCTCTAACTGAGCTAATGGAAATAGTCAAAATCTGCAATTATAAATAAGCAAGATTAATTATATTTAAATAGGCCTGTCTCTAATCCAAATGACTACAGTTTTGCTCACAATTTAAAGTGGCAGCAGAAAGGTAGAATCTGAAAAAGGAGTTAGAGATACAGAAATATGAAGATATACTCTGAAAGTGAGCCAGAAGAGTAGTTTGGCAGTTTGTTACAATTTGATGTGCTTTCACATGGACTGTTAGGCTTGCTTTCATTACCGGGGTAGTCCTTTAATACTTAGCACCTATATTGCACCTCATTCAGAGCACTAAAAGTCAGTTTCTTAACTGTGTACCCCTCAATTGAAAGGTGACTAACCATTAATAAGTGATATGTCATTAGAAATCTCCCCATCCCCACCCCCCTTTAACCCAGCTCCTTCACTCAGGTGGCTTTCATAATTGTGACAACCTGGAATGTCGTTCTTGCTTTATCTGGTGCCCCTTTGAATGTGTTTGTGTGGGTGGGCAGGAGAGCAAATGACCTTCCTCCCACCTCGACATACCATCCCAACTCAGTATGCCCCTTATCTCCTGTGCTTATGGAAGGGTTTTGGGTCATATTGATTTCATAGAAACTGCTTAGTCGGTGTCCCTTTCAAGTGTGCCATGCCTACTATTCCTTAGATATGCCTCTGCTGATCATGTCACTCCAATCTTGATGTGAACCTCTTTTTTAAAAAAAAAATTGGTGGTGTGATGTCCAAACCCTAAGGAAATTTTGTAGCCTATCTTCTGCTCTTCCTTTTAGATATCCCTCTTGCACACACATGACTCTTAATGTCCTTGATTTGATGAAGCTTTCTTTTTCATGTATATACCTTTTTTTTTTTACATAGTAGCACCCTTGCCAAGAGCTCACTGTTCTTCTCATTTTTTAACTACACTATCTCCATTTCTTCTTTACAGAAGAGTGTGGTCACTGCCTCTTCCAGGAATCTTTCCTAATGTTCTTTCTTCTTTCAGGTTAGAGGGAAGCGCTGTGTCTGGTATTTACCCATGGGCTTTCACTCACTCACAGGACTACATCTCAACCACCTGCTTCAACTGTCTGCGGCCCTCATCACACGTGATGTTCTTGAGGGACAGAGAATGCAACTGGGTCAGGGACGGATCCTGAAATGGCTTAGGGTGCTGATGAACTGAAGACTGACAGACTGTAGCCTTTCTAATTATTTCCTCTATTTCCCTTTGTTTTCCTCTTGTTCCACTATCACAGTGGTTCTCAACCTCCCTAATGCTGCAACCCTTTAATATAGTTCTTCATGTTGTGGTAACCCCCAACCATAAAATTATTGTTGTTGCTACTTCATAACTGTAACCTTGTACTGTTATGAAAGGGTTGTTTGACCCCCACAGGTTGAGAATTGCTGTACTATCATGTCTGGTCTGCACTTGGGTTTCAGTAATTCTTCTTGGTTACATTGCCCTTGATCAAGTCCTAACAGACTTTCTATGCCCGCCTTGCTATAGATTTTAGATCACTTGTTTCTTTTTCCCTGGGTTTCTTAACATCCACTTCCTTTTCCCCACCTTTCTGTCTCCCATGCGCTGCCCCCCCCCCCCAAACTCTTGATCCCATGGTTTTCTCCTTCAGATTGTTTATCCCACTTTTCTTTTCTAGCTAGACATGCAGAGACAATAGTAAACACAAAAACAAGGCCAAAACAAAACAACAAAAGAAAATAAAACAACAACAAAAATCCAATGACCAAAAAAGAAGAGTCTATCATTAGTTTCAGGTGTGTTTCTTGACTTTTAGGAGTGTTTTTCAGTCCAGTCTGATGATGTGCCACACCACAGCCCCAAAGTCTATTTTTGGTATTCCTCAGGGAATTTTCTTTGCTCCCCTTGCTGTTCTGTTGTACTCCTTAGCATTTCACCCCAGTATGGTGGGGTCAGATCAGGCACAAATGGGTATTATAGAGGTCTAAACATAGATATGTATTCAAGCAAATATATTTATATATACTGATAGGGAAATAGATCTATGTACATATATTTATATGTTAAGTATTGAAGTAGCAGATGGGCATTGGGACTGGACTCAAGTACTCCCTCAATGCAAGAACAATTTGTTCTAATAACTTGGCATTCCATGATGCTCATCTTTCTGATATGATCACTGAAGACGAAATGAGTCCCTAAGCAAATGTAGTGAAGAAAGCTGATGGTGTCTGGATATCAAAAGATATAGCATCTGTGGTCTTAAAGGCTTGAAGATAAACAAGTGGTAATCTAGTTGAAAAGCAACAAAGTCCATATGGTAGAAACACACCAGCCTGGATGATCAGAAGTTGTCAATGGGATCGTGCGTCAGCCGTCTAAGACCCAGAACAAAAAATCATATCAATGTGAAGAGGGACAGTGCAGAGTAGACACCTAAAACCCATCTGTAGAAAATTGCACGTCTCTTTATAGAAGGGTCACATGGAAGAGACAAGCCAGTGAAAGTGTAGTATAGCACCGATGAAACATACAACTTTCCTCTTTAATTATTCCTCCTCCCACTATCATAACCCAAATATTACTTTATAAGACCAGACCTGTACATGGGCCAGATAAGAGCTGGAAACAGGAAATCCAGGACAGATAAACCTGTCAGGACAAATAATAAGAGCAGTGATACCAGGAGGGTAAGGTAAGGGCAAGGTGGGGAGAGAAAGGGGGACTCAATCCCAATTATCTTCATATAACCTCCTCCCAGGGGAACAGACAACAGAAAAGTGGGTGAAGGGAGACATCTGTCAATATAAGACATGACATAACAATAATAGTAATAATAATAATAATATATAAACTATTAAGGATTCATGAGGGAGGGAGTATGGGTGAAGGAGAGAAAAAGCAGTGAGGAACAGATACCAAGGGCTCAAGTAGAAAGAAAGTGTTTTGAGAATGATGATGGCAACATGTGTTCAAATTTGCTTGACATAATGGATGCATGTGTGGATTGTGATAATAGCAGTCTGAGCCCCAATAAAATGATTTAAAAATAAAAAATAAATTAAAATTATGATTTCAAAGACAGACCAACTGTCTTAAAGGGGAAGGGTTCAGTACTTTATGAGCACCCCCAGTGAGACTATCCAATTCCAGGAAGAAATCATTTGTTCATTTATTAATTCAACAAATACTTATTGATCACTTGCATTGTCCCAGGCTTTGGTCATTAGTGAAGTCAGGATTTTTATTTTTTGATAAACATTTTATTGTGGATTGAGTGAAGGTTACAAAACAGTCCATCAGCTTTACAATTAGCAATTCAACACTCTATTTCAGCTCATCCATTGTAATCCCTTCATGTGCCATCTCCCATCCCATTTCCTCCCTATGTCCTGTTTCTACTCCTCCTTCCATCCTAGTTCTCTGAAACTTGTTCTTGGGTAATTACAGCATTTACTCATGAAGTCTAGATTTTAATAAAGATTTGGAAAGGCATAGCAGATAGAGTTCTATCATCCATCACACAGAAGATTTTATCTTCATCTGCCATTTCTTTCCTCACAAAGCTCCTTTTTATAAGCTCTTGAAGCAGCCACTTACCTTGGCATGTTTCTCTCCTCCCAATATTCTTCATCCTGTTTTCCCTTCTTAAACGAGTCATTGATCATTTTATTCGCTTCTCTAAGTTTACATTCTCGCCCCCATCACCCCCCTCAGCTAAATTTTCTTAGAGGGTAGTGCAGGGGTTGCAATGAACAAATAGTGCTTCCCTGCCACAGTTCCTGCTCTTTCCTGCCACAGGTATCCAGAGGGGAGAAGGAAAGTGCTCCTGGTAGAAGTGTATGGCCCTCTGGATCTCTGCCTACTCCAAGTTCTGTGCAGTTTCCCCCTCTAGAGACAAATTAATTGTACCTCTTGTGTTTTTTAGCAGTCTGAAGACAGTGCTAATAATACTAATAAGGGGTCCTTATGACAAAGGATTTCTCTTACTATGACTTCCTTGTCTTCTCAGAGCTACATGCCAACAGAAAGAAACTAAATGATTCATATATTTAAAATATCCAAATAAATATTTTATGGTTCTTTACAGTGTAGGAATGAGCTACAACCTTAAAACTCATAGATTAAAAGCAAATTTCTAGATGCACAGTAAGATGTTGCTATTGGTAGACAAGGACAATTCAGAAAGGACAGAATTTGTGTCTTGACCCTGAGAAATCATGCTGATGATCTTATGTGAAGTGTTGAGAGAATAGCCCCACTCCTTTTTTCTAGAGGTCTTTTGTGTCAAGAGCATAATAATGTTCTCATGCAAACACTGGCAAAAGTCCTGTTTTAGCAACACACTATTGTCTATGAGAGGAAAATTTAAAACTTTCTCCTTATCATCTTGCAGAGTAAGGAAAAACTCATTATAAAAAATTGTGAGAGGATGTCTAGTTATGAAGCAGAACACTGAGGTCTGAGAGAGTTGCATCATTTTTCTCTGTGTTTCTCTTTCCCATGAGGATTTGTGGGGTGATGCAAAATACTTGCAGCTCTGTGACTGAAATATTTTCTAAGCAAGGGTGTTTTTTTCTCATTCTGCCTTTAAAAATATAGTGTGTATTGATTTTGTTTCACAATTATAGAAATAATATATGATCATTGAACAAAACTTAGAAAATTTGGAAAAGTATAACAAGAGAAGGAAAAGCATCTCTAATTGATCTGGCAGAAAAAAAAACACCACCATTAGTTTGAGGGAGAAGGAATGGGCCTTATTTTGATTGATTGCTTAAGAGCCTCTATCTCTTCCCTTTATTCTCTTATTTATTATCTATCTTGCCCCCGATTTCCTTACTACTTAGGTTTAAATCACTGAGGAAGGGAGATTCCTCTCTCGTACATCTTGCATCCTTCCCTCATTTATATCACAGGTCTTAGCTATGGCATATTTTTGGAATTAATTACAAGGATTTCTTTCTCAGTACCAAACAGAAGATAGATTCTTTGGAACTTGAAATTTTGATGGAGTAATCATGAACATTTATGGAAAATATTTAGGACTGTACTTATTAACCTTGGCAATATTGACAATTTGGTTTGTTAATTCTTTGTTGGGACAGTTCTAGTAGAATTCTTGCCCTCCATGTAGAGACCTTGGGTTCAATTCCTGACCTCAGCAGGCGTGACCAAGATAACAAGAAAGAACAGCCTGGCAATCTACTTTTAGAAATCAGCCTGAGACAGGGCAAGGAGGAAAGGTGGGGATTTGGACAGAGCATGCCTAGGGTCCATGACAACATCTTGGGACTCTATTTCCTTTTGCTACCCTTATGGACAGTTCATGGAATATTATCCAGGTAGGAACCTTTAAAGATGCTTTCTTAGGGTGCAGGGTAGGTAAAAGGTATTGAGGCTGGTGAGGTTTTCTTCATCCTAGGAGTTTCTAAATAAAACCCTCTTGCAATACCCTACATCTTCCAAGAATCTATCTTTCTCTTGGTAAGACAAGAACCTAATTCTAGCACTAAGCAAATGAAAATCCTTTCTGGATCACACTTTTTCAATAAAAACCATAGGTCCAGGCACAGTTCCATTCTGTTGTCTATAGAGTTGTCTGGGTTTGGGGTTGGGGGGTGTATCTGGATGACAACTAACAATAGTTTCTCATTGTGAAGGTTTTCTAGTGAAGGATGGTTAGGAGTTACTGTTGGTTTCTGCTAATTTCCAAAAGTACCCCTCACCTACCATTGTAACAAGTGGCACCTATAAACCTTGTCTCAGGGGGCCAAATAGTTTCTAGGTGAGTACCATTATCTTAATGGGTTCTGTTGCTTCACTTGGAATTTGGGAATGCCAGGATTTTTAGAGACTTTGATCATATTTTAGATTATCAAAGGCCAAAGAGATAAACATTTTAATTAAATCTAATCAAAGTAAAACATCAAAAGTTTGTGTACCTCATGGCATAAGCACACTACCTAACACAATGAAATCCATGCAAACAACAGAAGACAAAACAGAAACTGGAACTTTCTAGAAATTAGACACTAACATGCATTAAAAAAGGTCATCCAAAAGAGAATCCACAGACTGGGAAAAAATTGACAGTAGCATATTAGACAAAGGATTAATCTCTAAAATCTCTAGAAAACTACAAAGACTTGACAAAAAAAGATGAATAATCCAAACAAAAATTGGGCAGAGAACATGAATAGAAAGTTCACCAAAGACACTATCCAGATGGTCAAGAAATATATGAAGAAATGTTCAAAATCACAATCTATTTTGAAGAATGCGAAGCAATGCACCAAGATACCAGCATTGTGAAATACCTCACACTGCCATTGATATCAGTTCAATAAAATATAAAGCAACAAATTCTGGAGAGAGTGCACATAGATTGGAACTTCTATACATTGCTGATGGCACTGTAAAGCTGTGCAATCTCTGTAGAAAGTTGTATATTGCTTCTTCAAACAACTGATAATAAGCACACCAGAGGACCAGAAATCAATACTCAATATATACCCTAAAGAAACATGAAACAAAGCATGGACAGATCTAAACATTCATATTCATGACAGCACTATTCACGGTAGCAAGAAGATGGAAACAACCTAGATGCCAATCAGTGGAAGAGTAGATAAATAAACTTTGATATATATACACATTGGAATACTATGCGCCAGTGAAAATAATGATGAAACTATGAAACATCCCCTGACATGGATGGATTTTGAAGATGTTATGTTGTGTTGTGTTTAAGTTAGTCAAACAGAAAATGATTGATATTGTATGAATTCAATGCCAGAAATAAATTAATATAAAGGTTATCATGCTAAAACAGATTTTTTATGGTTATTAGGTATGAAGGTAGTTTTTAGGTCAACTTGAGTGGCCAGGGTATGCCTAAAAGATGATTGAATATAGTATAGTCAACTCTATGATAGGATCATCTGTGAAACAGCCAAGCGCAGTTGATACAATTGGGGTAGGTTTCATTTGAAGTGCGGAATTCCCTTAGTATAGGCTGATCATTCATGGAAGCTAATCAGTTCTGCTGGATCTGGATCCTGCATCTGTTTCATTGATCTCCTATTACATCACCTACCAATTCCAGAGTCACCATGAGACTGCCACATTTGGATCCATTCAGCTCTACCCTCATCAAGCTGTGGGTTACCTGCTTCCTGTTTGTCAGTCCCTGTAGCTACAGCAATCAGGATAAGCCTTCAGCTTATATCTGACCCATAAACTAGACCCGGACTTGACTTAGCCACTTCTTCAACTGTGTGAGTCATTTTTGATATAAATCTCTATATACACATACAAATATCACTTGGTTTTATTTTACTTCTCTAGGAAACACAGCCTAATACATCAGGGGTGAGAGAGGAAGAGGGATGGAAGATGAAGTAACAGGGTAGAAGGCAGACAGGCATCAACTTGGTGATGGGGAAGATAATATACAACAAAAGAGAGATGGAAAATACTGGAGATGAGGTACAGGGCAAACAATTGGAAAGAATGATAAATTGTTAAAGCTGTAGAATACAAGCATGGTGATCAGATATGTAAACCCCCACCTTATTCACAATGAAAAGTTTCTTTGTTTGTTTTTAAAGTTTGTGTTCCTATCTCTCTCTGTCCAATGGCTTTGTTCTGATGGGTTGTGATTGTTATGGTACTGTTGTGGTTAGATGTCCCAGATTTGATGGCTGGTAGGTTTGAAGTCAGCAGCCCAAGGTTTAACATAGATCTGCCACAATTTAGAGCCAACAAGTTGAAGGTTCATTGTATTCTGTGACTTAGAGGGTTTTCATTGACTAATTTTCGGAAAGAGACAGGCAAGGGTTTCTTACTAGTTTATCTTGGCAACTTTGCTGAAACCTGTTCACCAGGGAAACCCTGGTGGTCTTTGAAATAAGGTGACAAGAAAGGCCTGAATTTGAAAGTTGTATCAGTCAAGGTCTCTTCAGGGACAGAGAAATCACTCTAGATATTTTAATCACTGAGAGAGCTATGGTAGGTAACTCAGTGTCCAAAGAAAGCCTTACAAAATCTGGGTAGAAGATCAATAACCAGGAGGATGCCACTGGCTCTTAGGGAATTCAGACAGCAAAACTCTTAGGGAAGCTTTCTGGGACATCAGAAGACTGCAGGAATCCCAGAGGGTTTTCTTTGATATCTCGAGTGCTTACAGCCAGAAAGTGAGTTATCTTTAGGAAGAAACATGGAAGTTGCTGGCAAATTCTCAGATCTGCCATCTGTTGACACTCGTGAGTCTGTCTGAAGCTGCCATAGGACAAATAATGACTCTTCTCTCTTCTCTTCTGCCTGTCTAATACTGAATACCTTTCAGCAGCAGAATCTAATGGGAACTCTGCTAGGAAAGGCATCTTGGGGATGCGGTCTCCAGACTTTAGGCCCCTGCTCTACAGACAGTCTCTTTAATGAGCACAAAGACATGACTGAAAAGGAACTGTGGTGTGGCAGAGGATTGTTTACTGAAGTTCCCTGTTTAGCATTAGGTTTGTAAAGGCAATTTCCTACATCAGTAAGACTCTCCTGATAAAATAACCTGAAGATCTTCTAAATAAAGTAATTGTGTGATGTCTTGTACATTATTAAGTGATCCTAGATCTTGTAGCTATGAAGTGTGTGGGAGGCATGAAGGCTTCTGGTGGCAATAAGAAAAACAAACTGTGTTTGCATAAAAATAAATGAAAAATTAGGATGGTGCTGTAGTATAGTTTCACATCCAATTCATTTATTTGATCCTAACTCATGAAGTTTTTCTTGTAATATCCATTTTTCAAATATGCAAGTATTACTTTTATCCTGAAAAATAGGCTTAATATACTTAAAGACGTATTATTACTATTGCAAAAACCAAAACCATGAGATACATTGCGTTATATATATTTCAAAAACATTGTTTTTAAGGGTTTACATTATTGAATCATGCAGATATAATATCCGTCCATAAACATTACTGCATAACTTTTGTTCACTCCTTAGGACAGGTTTCTTGAAAGGGGTTGCTTACTAAAATGTATGAATAAATTGCTTTACCTAATGTTTGCCGTGATTAAATATCAAGAATGACAGATGAGACACACACACCCACTTTCTGAAAACAAAAATAACAATGATTTTTAAAAACAGGACAGGAAACTTTTACAGGCAAGAATATTGTTGGATAATTTTGCATTTATTTTAGTTTTACTTGTGGGATTGAATTATATACTTCCTTTAAGTGTGCCACATATCTTCAGGAATTCTATTGTAGGATAATATAAGCTCAAGGTACAAAAATTCAAAAAGACATCGTGAAAAATAGACCCCTTCCCTTCCTTCTCGTCTAGCTAATCTCCCCCACTTCTCCTAGAGATAGCATTTTATTTATTTGTAGCAAATTATCTGATGATGTTGAATACATTTACAAACCTAAAAATGTATTTACCAATGAGTGTGCAGCATATATGTGTGTGTGTGTGTGTGTATTTGTGTGTGTGAATACAAAAGAGAGCCCCCAAAAGTTGGTAGGGACATAAGATGAAAGGATAATGGGATTTTCTGTTGATCTTCTGAAGTCTCTTCTTAGTGGACATACAGATGTTTGTAAATTCACCAGGCCATAAAATATTAGGCGCATAATTCTGAAACTTTAAAAAAATATCAAAGTTGTTTAGAAGTCTTTCCATTTATTAGCACATACACATATTGATCAGTCTTTTTAATGACAGATATATTCTCTGGAGCCTCGTGAATGCAGTGGATAAGATATTTGATTGCTACCTGAACTGCACGCAGTTTGAATTTGCTAGCTGCTTTGTGGGAAAGCTGTGGGATCATCTGCTTTTGTAAAGATGAGAAGATGCAGAAGCCTGATGGAGCAGTACTACTCTGCACTCAAGGGAGGCTAGCAGTCACAGTTGACCCGATGGCAGTGGTGTGTTAGCAGATTTATAAAATATTTTGTTTGGGGCATGTTATAATTTATTTAACCAACCCAATGGATGAAAATTTTAGGTAAGCTTTTGATTTTTTGCACACAATGCCACAATAGCCTTGTCTCTGCAACTTTTGCAGACCTATGCATATATTTAAAAAAATAACTCCTTTGCTTTCTATTTAAGCCTTTGGCATCAGCTCCTCATTTTTCTCCACCCTCCAAGTTCCCCTTCCCTCATCAACCTATGATAATTTATAAACTGTTATTACTCTGTCATATCCTACACTGTCCGATGTTTCCCTTCACCCGCTTCCTCAATGTCCATACCCCAGGGAGGAGGTTATATGTAGATCCTTGTAGTCAGTTCCCCCTATCTACTCCACCTTCCCTCCACCCTCCCAGTATTGCCACTCTCACCACTGGTTCTGAAGGGATCATCAGTGCTGGACTCCCTGTGTTTCCGCCTCCTAGCTGTACCAGTGGACATCCTCTGGTCTAGCTGGATTTATAAGGTAGAATTGGGATCATGATAGTGGGAAGAGGAAGTATTGAAGAACTATAGGAAAGTTGCATGCCTCATCATTGCTGCACCCAGTTTGTCAACTCCCTGTATCCTCTCTGTATGGGGAAATCCATTAATACAGATGGACTTTAGGTCCCCAATCTGTTTCACCTTTATTTACAATAATAAAATTTTTAATTCTTTGATGCCTGACACCTGATCCCTCATGGTCGCATAGACTGGGTGCTTATTCCATGTGGGCTTTGTTGCCTCGGAGTTGTTGTTATGAGAATGTTAAGGGCAATGGATTTGCAAACGTGCTTGGCACACAATGGACTTTTGTATGGATTGTGATAAGAGTTCTAAGAGCCCCCAATAAAAGGATTAAAAAAAGTAAATCCTTAGAATCGAAAGGAAATTAATTATGGGTTATGTATATGTTAAATTGTAATAAATATATGCACACTTATTTTTAGTTTAATCGTATAGTCTCTAGAGTTTGTTATTGGCAGAAATCACCTATTTCTTCTTTGAGCCAATTTATTTTCCTTCATAATGGTTAAAGCTAATGATCCACCACCAGGCTGTTAGCTTATTATACTTTGATGGCTTACATGTGGCTATTATGCTGGAAGCTGGGTCACTGGTATTTCAAATACCAACAAAGTTCCCTATGGCAGACGGGTTTCAGGGGAACAATACAGATTAGAAAAACGAAGGCCTGGTGATCTCCCTCAAAGAATTAATCAGTGAAAACCTTGTGAATCAGAGGTGAACGTTGTCTGAAGTGTGAGGGGGCTTCAAAAAGTAGCATAAAATGAATGTAAAAGGTGATAGAATTTTTCCATGAACTTTTTGTGGTTGTTTCACAGAGCTGGCAGAAGAGCCTCCATGGTTGGCAGCCACTACACATGCATTGGCTGCAGCCATGGGCTTTAATCCTGGCAGTGACTGGGAAGACTGCAGGATTGGGCAACATTTCTTTCTGTTCTGTGGGGGTTGCTGTGTGTCAGAGATGATTTGACAACAACCGACAACAACAGTACCTACCATCTTGTAGTCACTGTTCGAAGTGCTATGCATGGCAAAAATTATTTAAATGTCACTATGACCACGTCTTAGGTACCATTATCAATGTCTTCATTTTGCCATTGGAAGGCAGAGGCACTCATGTCTAAGTAGCATTCTTGCAATGCTGCTCTATTCACAAGTGTTTGGTGCAGTATCTTAGGAGCAGAATACAGACCAGACATGTTCTAAGGTGCGATTAACAGATGTTTATTACTCATCGCATGAACGAGTCAGGGATGAATCCAACAGCCCACATCACCATTAGCCTAGGTTATCCAACGTTAAACCTCCATATATGGGCTTACAGTGCATGCCTCCATTTACCTCTTGGGAGGGGAATACTTAAATTTCCCTTCTGGAATTAGGTACCGATTTTACAGTCATACCTGCACACGAAAAAACAAGTACAGAGCACAGGTAGGGAAACGGTAATGAACGCATTGCTGTCAAGCCGGTCCTGACACAAAGTGACTGCACGTGGTTTTCTGAGACTGTAGCTGCTCTCCTGGAGAAGAAAACCCTGTCTTTCCTCCCACAGAGCTGCTGCTGGTTTCAAACTGCTGATCATGGGGATCACAGCTCAATCTGTCTCACTTAAAAGGTAAAGGGAGATAATAAAAGTGAGATAACTCTTGCAGGCCAAGGACATCATTCACTGTCTCTGCTCAGAGTGGACTAGATTTACTGGAATTAGAGAACAACCCTTCCTCTTTCAGCTTCACAGAAACAGTGCAATCGAATTTTGGGTTTCCTCAAAGGGCAATTATCTTTCCATAAAGCATGCGTTTTCCTTTCTGTGCATTAGTACCTATTACATCCATTAGCAGTTAGAGAGATAAAGCATATTTGTGTACCCAGTAATGCCTAAAGCCATTAAGGGTTGTGAGTGGAGAAACTAGGGTTCCGGTCAGCACCAGAGCCTGAGTTGTTCGATATCTGCTATATTACCAGTGAAACTCAACTCGTTCTTATATGTAGCAGCTATAAATCTTTGTCTAATTTATCAGATATGAAAGGCAATGGCCCTTTAATGCATGTAGCTCAGCAAAAGATCACTTGTATAATTTGGCAAACTCAAAGGGACATAACGTTTGTGAATTGTGAATTTGGGATTTTTCCTACAATATTTTATATAACATAGGAGATCAGAAAGCTATTCATCTTTAAAATATATCTTGTATACAGTCATTTCAACTTATCTTTTCTAATTTTTAGTTCTGAGGGTTTTTTTTTTTTCGGGTATTTTTCTTGGTAGGAAACCATGTAAGTTTTCTTAAACTTTTGAAGTAAAATGAAAAATAATGATGATTTCTTCACTTTTATGATGTCATGCTTGTTTATATTACTTATTTTAGCCTAGTATCCTGGATTTACAGAATACCACCATGTCATTTTGGTGTTCATGTTCTTGTTTTAGTCATTTATGACAATGGATGCTGACAGTGGTTGTATACCTGGTCTAGAATGGGTTGATAGTTTTTGAACAGAAAATGTTGATCATGCCTAGGACGCTGCTTCTCTTCACTTAGATAGAAACCTTATGATGAAATGGTTTTCTTTAATCAACTGTCTTTCTATGGAACACATATGCATAGTGCCACATTATATTAATTGCTTGCATCTATTTGATAATTATATAACAAATGTCCCCAAACTCATCATACTTGTTTCACCATAGGAACTCAGCAGTGATCCAAGGAAATGGTTAGAAAAGGAATAGAAGTCAAGGAAGCATGGTCCGGTCCCTGGAGATGTTAAGACTGTCTCTTCCCGGGTAACAAGCATAGAGCTGGAAAGTGAGGGGCATCTGTGGCTTGCACTGAAAGCCCTTTGGCCTCCTTGTACTGAGTTCCAGACTGAGCAGCCACTTGAAGTCTCCTCTAAGTCATAGAACCACAGGGCGGTCCACGCAAGGCTTTCTTACGACTCTTTTCATTCTTGCCTCCTATTCGCAGTTAATCACGCTTCTGTCCATTGATAGTAATATGATGGCTTATATGTTTTAGGGATGCTGCAAGCTATGCTACTGGCATTTCAGATTCCAGAAGGTCACCTACAGCGGCAGATTTCAGCACAGTTTCTGGTCTGACCACACTAGGAAGAAAGGCTGGCAATCTACTTTCAAAAATTAGCCAACAAAAGCCCGAATGATCACAGCTAAACATGTGACATGCGTGGACTTTGGGCAAGTCATTGAAAGGGATCAATTACTGGAGAGTGACAATAAGTTTAATGAAAGAGAAAGGGGATCCTTTGTGAAATAGATGGGCACAGTAGCCATAAAGATGGACTCCAACAAGCCAACACTACTGATGATGATGGGCAATGCTTTATTCTGTTGTGCATTAGTTGGCCTTATGGCATTAGGTGGAGTCAATTGGACAGTATCTATCCATACATATGTTATGCTTGTTAATTGCTACTGGGGCAGTGCGTTGTAGTAAATTCACCTTTGTATTATTACATTTTTCTTTTAAAGTGATACTGAGCTTTGTTTACTAACAATTTATAATATTACTATAGCAATGAGTCTCATATATGACTTCATGTATACATGAGAAATTGTGTATATACAGAGAAATATATATAATTTTGATCTGGGAGTCTTCTAGCTTTCTTACTTGCTTTACTTTAGAGTAGTTTAAATAATAAGGACATCAATTTGTTTAATTTTGAAAAGAAATGAGAAAGTTTGACTTTGCAGTGTTTAGAAGTCGTATTTTTCACTTTCTTAGCTTGTCCCACTGGCACTGAGATATACAGGACTTGTACTTCATAAGAAATTATGGGGCGGAGCCCTGGTGGCGTAGTGGTTGTGCGCGGGACTGCGGCCCACGGGGCAAAGGCTGGGCCTCCTACTCCCACCACCTGAGGGCAGTGATGCCCCCCCCCCAAAAAAAAAGAAATTATGGTAATTCACATATGTTTCAGGTATTCATCCAATGTTGATATTATACAAATTTGCAACAACAGACTGAAAAATACTCTCTTGTAATCTTTGAGCTACCTTTTAATACTTATACTAGTATTCTATTTCTCATTTATGATTTTTGTTACTCCTGATTCAGATGCTACTAGGTTTATTTGTTAAAATTTATCAATGTAAAATATCTTGCTACTGTTTATATTTTCTCCTCTAAATGCTTAGCACTTTTTTCATCCTTTAGATTTATTACAAATTTTCTTGATTTTTTGATTCCTTAATTTATTATTGAAGTTAATCATTAAGTTAATTGAAGCAAATCCAGTCTTTTCTTCTGTTTGAAACATTAGAAAATTTATATTTAAGGAATTTACCACTGAGTTTTACTCTGGTCTTCTCCATGCCTTTTGTCCTGACAAGGAGAATGTTTCCAGGAAGTCTCCATAGAGGCATGAGTCTGGTCTTGTCATGTCTGTGTGTTTCTATGGTTTCTTTTGAGGCACTCGGACCACTTTAATGGTTTGCAAGGAAAGAACCAGGTTAGATGTAGGGCTCGGGTCCCCTGGTTTATGAGTAAGAAAATGACTGCAAGGAGGACCCTGGAGCCTGCCTTTGGTACTTACAAGAGTGTCTTGGCTTTGTTCTGGGCAGTAAGAGTGGAGAGTGGAGTGGGAGTGGAAGAAGGAATGAGGATGGGGAGAGGGAAGTTGGGAGTGTGAATGGGGCAGAGGTTGAGAAGTGGGAGTGGCAGTGAGGGTGGCAGATGTGAAATGGGGCAGAGGTTGAGAAGTAGGAGTGGCAGTGAGGGTGGCAGATGTGGAGCGAAGGTAAGGAGTGGGTGGATAGGAAATGATGAATGGAAATGAGGGTTGGGTGGACAATAACAAATGAAAATGGGGGAGGAGTGTAGTTGGGAAGCAGAGACGGAGTGGGATGGGAAATGTAAGATGGGATTCAGTTTCTGTTATAAAACAAATCCAATACTGTTGAATCAATTTTGGCTGACAGTGCCCCTATATAGAGCTATGGATTCATTGTAACTCTTTACTGGAGTAGATATCTTTGCCCCTAGGAGCAGCTGGCGGCTTTGAACCACTGACCTGACAATTATTCTTCTCTTACCCATCAGAACCATCAAAACTCAAGTTCTGTTATAGTACATCTGATATTAGGACAGATCAGATCAAGTCTAGGATGGTGTGGAAGAAGCAGGTCACCTTGATACTGATAAGAGATCTTTGAATATCCTTGTGAGAGAAGCAGATGACTCCCTGAAGAGGCATGCCAGAGCCCAAGAGAAATAGTCTCCATCCAAGGGGAGCAAATGCCTCCCATCAGGCCTGCACAATAGAGTGATTGTTCAGTGAGAGACTCACTTGGGGATCAAGGAGGCACAGATTTAGAACACAGAAGTGCATATGAGTCGCCTGTGACATCCTTGCTGCTTGATCAGTCTAAAAAAGGATCACACTTGAGAATTCTTTCTGAAGTCGGCACTGCATGTGCTCCAGAAAGAGGAATTGTCAGACAGCAGGATACTGTTTTTAAGAATATTTAGCCTGCAAAGAATAAATACATAAATGAATGAACAAACATAACACAGAATAGAGATAGGATTACTGTCTCCCTCTAATTTCAAGGACACTTACTCTAGCTTGGTCATGCAAACTTACTAGCTCAAATGGCAGACTATCTGTCTTCAGATTTCTAGCCCTATTTCTTAACTGTAACCTTGAGCAAGTTCCTTAATTTCTCTATATTTCCATTTCTTCATCAATAAAATGTGACCAAAACAGTACATATTTTGTACAGGAATACAACATAAGTATTAATTCACTATCCTTTCTGATAATCTAAGGTTTAGTTTACTATCATCTCTAATAGTCTACCTATTATCTATCATCTCTGGTACATCCATCATCCCTCTGTCAGTCTGTCAGTTTGTCATACTATGCTAACTTTAATCTTGCTAGGACCCTGGAAAATATACAGCTGGTAGTTCAAATGCAAGTAGGATCATTCAGGATGGACAGGTTCAGCAGAGATTCCAGACTAAGGTAGATTAGGAAGAAGTTCCTGTTGACCCATTGCTGAATATAGTCCAAAGGAATCCTAGGAATCATGACATAATATTGCTTGATATAGTGCTAAAATATAAGCTCCCTGGACTGGAAGATATACTAGTGATGGTGACCATGGCATTGGGCCAGGATATATTTCATTCTATAACACATGGAGTCATCATGCTTTGGAGGTGACTCGGGTAACTAAAAACAACAACAAAAACAACAACATCAACAGCAATTTTCAAACCCTGTCAGGTAAAAACAAGCATTCTTAATTTATATTGGTTATTAATGTTAGAAGCCCCAGTGCAGTGTTCAAGTGCTTGGCTGATAATGGGAAGACTGATTATTTGAACCTAGAAACTGCTCCATGGAAGAAAGATGTGGCGACTTGCTGTGTAAAGACTCTGACCTTCGAAGCCCACACGGGGAAGGCCTGCTATGATCTCAGGTTGCTATGCCGTGAAATCTACTCAAAATAATTGAGTTTGATTTCATAGGTTATGTGTTATGATACTCACTGCCCATCTTATTTGATGATTCGTCCAATTCTTTTGCCTGCCTTCCAAGGCTTTATTTCATCTTTTGCTATAGCTATATCTTTTACTATAGCCTACATATCTATCACTTGCTGTACTGTGGTGGCTTGCTTGTTGCTGGAAGCTATGTAATTGGTATTTCAATTACTAGCATGGTCACTAAAGATGAACCAGTTTCAGCAGCATTTCCAGCCTAAGAATCGCCTACAAAGAAGGGGCAGGTTGGTCACTTCTGAAGAATTAGCTACAGAAAACCTTGTGAATAGCAGTGAAATAATCTCAGATACTGAAAATCTCATGAAGAAAATCATTGTCAGCTAAAGTACCA
The DNA here is from genome assembly GCA_004026705.1 of Nesogale talazaci. Taxonomy (NCBI): domain Eukaryota; kingdom Metazoa; phylum Chordata; class Mammalia; order Afrosoricida; family Tenrecidae; genus Nesogale; species Nesogale talazaci. The sequence goes on along the minus strand of PVJH01001028.1, from coordinate 147,044 downwards.
GAAAATAGATGCCTCAGGTCAGAAAACATTCACAATATGGCTGAAAAAGACTTGCTTTCTCCAAATTGTTCTTAGGTACCACCAAATTGGCTGTGTCTCATAGCAACAGTATCCACAGTAGAACGGAACATCCTCACAATTGGGCCATCCTCACATTTGTTTCTAATCCTCAGACTTTTGATGCAAACACTGTGTCAATTCATTTTTAAGGGTCTTCGTCTTTCTCACCTCTGCTCCACTCTACCAAACAAGATGGCCCCCTCCAGAGGCTAGTCTCTCCTGACAATATGTACAAAGTATATAAGATGAAGTTTCACCATCCTCGCCTCTAAGGAGCACTCTGGTCTTACTTATTCTAATCTAGATGATGTTGTCCTTTTAGCAGTCCATGATACTTTCAATATTGCTCTCTAATAATACAATTTAAATGAATCAGTTCTACAGTCTTCCTCATTCACTGTTCAACTTTCACATGCTTATGATGCAGTGGAGACTACCATGGCTTGGATCAGATGTACCTCGGTCCTCAGAGTAACGTCCTTGCTATTCAATTCTCTAAAGAATTGTCATACGTCTTTCCATCTCTTGACTGCTGCTCCCATGAGCATTGATTATAGATCAAAGTAAGACAAAATCTTTGACAACTTTCACTTTTTCTCCATTTGTCATGAATGTATTGGTTCAATTGTATTTGGGTCTTCTTTACATTGTTGTCATGAATGTATTGGTTCAATTGTATTTGGGTCTTCTTTACATTGACCTGTGTTCTATATTGAAGGCTATAATCCTTGGTATTCAGTAAAAAGTGCTTCAAGTCCTCCTCACTTTTTGCAAGCAAGGTTCTATCAGCTGCATCTGTTAATAAGCTTTCTTCCAATTCTGAGGCCACACTCTTTTTCATATAATCCAGAGTCTCTGATGCTTTGCTCAGCTTGTATATTAAACAAATATAGTGAGATGATACAACCTTGCTCACATCTTTCCTGATTTTAAACCATACAGTATCCCATGTTTTGTTCATACAAGTGCCTCTTGATCCATGGACAAGTTCCAAATGAGTACAATAAGGTGTTCTGGAATTCCCATTCTCCTCAAGATTATCCACAGTTCATTATGAACCATAGAGTCAAATATCTTTGACTAGTCAATCCACGATAATAATGTCACAGTTCATTATGAACCATAGAGTCGAATACCTTTGACTAGTCAATTCACGATAATAATGTGGATGGAATCAAATCTTTGGGAGTAAAGCCTTTGACACTTTCATTTGTTGATGTGGCATGATTCAAAATAAGAGGAAATAGCTAAAAAATTCAATTAATAGCTAGAATTTATAATGTATGATGTATGAATCCAGGAAATTAGAAATCATCAAAAGTGAAATGAACTGCATAAGGAATGATATCCTAGCTATTAGTGAACTGAAATGGACTGACCTGGGCCCTTTTCAATCAGAGAATCACATAGCTTGCTATGTAAGAAAGACAAGTTCATGAAGGATGGTGTTACAATCATCATTAAGAATAGACAGTTCAAGATCTATCTTGAAGTATAATATTTTCTGTGATAGAGTGATATCTACCCACATATATGAAAAACCATTCAGTACAATTCCTTTTCCTAAAATTAGTGATGTGGAAAAATGAAGATTTTGATTTTCTTCAGTCTGAAATTGATCAAGTTTATGATCCAGGTGCATTGATAGTTATTGGAAATTGAGGTGCAAAAGTTGGAAACAAAGAGGAAATAACAGAACTTGGAAAATATGGACAGGGTGGTTGAAAGGAAGCTGGGGATCACATGGTAGAATTTTGCAAGGCCAACAACTTCATTGAAAATTCCCCTTTTCAACAACACAAATGGTGATTATATACATGGACTTCTCCAGAAATCAAATATACATCATCTGTGGAAGATAAGATAGAGAAATTCAACATCAGCTGCTAAAATGAACCTAGGGGTGACTCTCAATTGTGCATAGATAAGTTCAGCTGAAAACATTTTTTAAAAAAAATTCCATGAGAGCCCAAATAATGACCTTGAAAATATCCTAATTGAATTTTGAGATCATCTAAAAAATAGATTTGATGCATTAAACATCAATTCTAGAAGACCTGATAAGCTGTGATGTGAATTCCAAAATGTCATACAAGAAGGGAATAAAGGGTCATTAAAAAGACAGTAAAGAAAGAAAAGATCAAAGTGGATGTTAGAAGAGACTATAAAACTTGATTTTGATTGTTCAGTAGCCAGAAAAAGTGATAAAAATGAAATGAAAATAGTTGAACAGAAAATATCAAATGAAAGTTTAAGAAGACAAATAAAATATAATGAACTGGGAAAAGACCTGGGGTTAGAAAACCAAAAAGGTGGAACACAGTATCCTGAAATTCAAAGAGCTAAAGAAAAAATTCAAATCTCAAGTTTCATTATTGGAATATTTCAAAACATTCTATGGGAAAACTATTGAATGATGCAGGAAGCATCTAAAGAAGATGGAAAGACTAGAGTCACCTTACAAAAGAAGAACTGACATTCAACCATTTTGAGAGGGAGCATATGAACAGGAACCAATGGTCCTGAAGCTGCACTGAAAGCTATAGTCAAAACCAAGACTCCAGGAATTGATAGACAGTCAACTGCAATATTTGAACCCTCTGATGAAGCACTAGGAGTCCTCACTCTACTGTGTGAGTCTGGGTTGACTAGAGAAACAAATCCAGAGACACTCATATGTATATGAGAGAGACATCTGGACATGTATCTATGTCCTGATAAAATTCATATGTACAATACTAGCCCACATGTCTGATAACAGTCAATAAGCTCCCCTCCAGACTCAGGAAGCTGTATCATAATGCTGAATACATAAAGATAACAGGCCAGTCGGTGGAAAGTCTTGTGGTTCCAGTGATGATGGAAGCATCTCAGCACTGACATGAGTCTCTATGTGTCTCTTCTAGCTCCAGGACTTTGGCTTCATCAGCAATGCTCGAGGTGTTTTGTCAGCATAGAAGAAGCAGCAGAAAATGTGTGTGTACTGCCGCCAGGGAGAAAGACAGGAGTTCCCAGAACCCTTATGTAGAAGGCCATGCCCACACAGAAGGCTTTTGGTTATGACCTAGCTGATTGATAGTCTAGACTCCACCCCTTCACTTAAGTTGACAGTAGGTTATGTAACAGCCACACTCATCTATACCAGGAAATTTCAGATCTCTCCCTGCCAATTTCTATGCTGCTGATGGAGATTCGAAGTGGACACCCTCAAAAGCATGGTGAGAGATAGAAAGGTAGTGATAAAGATAACCCCCAAGTCCAACTTTAGCTGAGTCTTTAGAATATTGTTATATAGATAATTTTATACATACAAAAATAGAGCAAATGATAGAAAGAACATCCCTGTACACATATCTCATTTTTAATATTATCAATATAATGCCAACATTTTCTTTATTTTTTGTGGGGGGGGGGCATCACTGCCCTCTGGTGGGACTAGGAGGCCCAGTCTTGCTCCTGGAGCACTGCTGCTGGATTTGCACTGCCAACCCATTGGGCCACAGTCCCGCACACAACCAATATGCCACTGGGGCTCAGCCCCATTTTCTTCATTCTTAAATGATATGTTGTTCCTCCGTTCCATGACCTTGGGTCATTTTGAAAGAGATTCTGACTTCATACCCCTTTGTCTGTAAATAGCATAGCATAGCATAGCTCTATATGCTAATGAGCTTTTTAAAAATAGTGCATTCATTTTTTTAGAATTATCAGGTATCCTGTCAGTACTTAGATTTTTTTTGATTGTCTTATGAATATAGGTACATTCTTCACAGTTGGTTTCTTTGAATATGGACCTGAACAAGATTAAACTGGCATTTTACTACCTGGTGAGTCGTGAAGCAGAAGTAGGACATGTGATATTGACGTGAACATTCCTGAGATAATCAGGAAGCATACCTTATGTTTCACGGTGGTTGTGGACTTCAGAATCCTGCTAATGTGAACTTGCTCAAGTGACACTCTCCATGTCTCAGTTGCTCTTCTTCACAGCTTACAGGGTTTTTATAATTCTTATATGGTGCTTAGCCCATAGGCTGATCTTTGGTAAGTGCTCAATAAATTATATGAACATAATTATAAAAACAATAATAAAAATGATGGAGGTGACATTTAAATTAAATCTTTATGCATGCACTTACTTCTTGTGCACTATAAGGGAGAAATAAAAAGGAGTCTAGCCAGAGGCAATGAACAGCTTTACATGGTCAAGGTGTCAGAAAATGAGTCAAGAATCTACCTGTAGATCTAGGGAATTGGGATTTCAGCTTATAGGCACAAAGGTAGCCCAAAGTTAGCAGTGTTCATGGAGAAATAAGAGTGTAAGATTCCTCCAGCAGCAGTGTAGACAGCTGACCCTGGAAGTAGAAGGTCAATTTACTGCCAGCAAATTGATTCTGACTCATAGTGACGGAATCGAACAAAGCAGAACTGTCCTTTTGGGTATCAGAGGTGTAAAACTTTGCAGAGACAGAAATCTCCATCATTCTCTCTTGGAGTCACTGGTGGAGTTGAACTCCTGACTTTGCGTCTCACAGCCAAACTTGCAATTCACTACACTACCACAGCTCCCTGCAAGCAGTGAGTGGTCTGCAGCAAAAGTCCCGAAGGGGACAATGGCATTCCGAACAAGCTCATCTGTGCGGGAATGGAGAAGAATCACTGCTGAGTTTGTCTAGACAGATGGGTTACAATAGTCTGTAACATTAGATACTGGTAAGTAAAGAAGGAGGAAGAATGCAAGGAGCTTTCCAGAATCTCTGACTTGGCTGATAGGGAGAAGGGGCTGCTGCTTCCTGACATTTTAGACCTTAGGGTCTGAGTAGGTCTCCGTGATGGAGATAATGAATTCTGTTTGAGATGTACTCAATCAAAGATGAGTAACAGAGTAGCTGTGTTAGACTCCGCTCTTACTTCAACATCTTAAAACGCACAGGGAGTAACTTAGAAGAAAAATTGAGAAGGAATGGCATTTGTCTCCTGCATACTCCAGACACTGTTAAAGATCGGATTGTTCTTCACATGGAATGAATTCCAGAAGGCACTGCTGTCTCTTTTAAATCCTAAACACAAGTCTAGTGTGAATGGTAAGTGAATAAAATCCAAACTAATTTAATTAAAATATATGTTATCACTGATGATAGTAGTTTTGACAGAGACTCAGGACCCTAGGATTCACTGAAGCACATTTAAAAAATATCCATATCCTTTGAGGAACAGATAAGGCTGATCAAACCTCTCACCACTGTTTCTAGATGCATATGGTCTCTTTCCAAGATTCTATTATGAATGCATGCTTGCAGGGGTTGCTTTGCATTTGGAGTCATGCCTCATCAGCAAATGAAGGTTCCCAAAGCTTTGTTCCCATCCATCTCATCTAGATCGACTCTACTTTGGAGTGGCAGCTTTTCCTCCGTTATATTGCAAATGCATTCTAACCTTGGGTCTTATTTCCAGCATGATATAAAATAATATTTTGTCTGATTTTTCATAAGCAGCTTATCGCTCAAAAGTAAACTACTTCTTATTCTGTGCTGGTCTGGAAGCCCCACTGAAGCCTGTTCATTATGGCAACACTGCTCGAAGCTGTATTTGAATAGTGGTGGCATGGCATCCAGAATCACAACAACAAATAAATAAAAGCCACTGGTAAAATTTACAAAATAAATTTTAACAAAATTCCAGACATTCATATGAATTTACCAAGAATTTTAGAAATGATTATTGAAAAAGGTACAACAAAAATAAAAACAATAGAAAAACCAGGCAGAATTTCAGTAGGACCAGAAAGCAGTGACATTTTAACTTGATCTCATCCTTACCCCTTTTCCTAGTTCCGTGGTACACTTGCAAGAAGGCTTGTAACCATGGTAATGGAATACCAGCAAACTGATAACTGCTGAAAATGGACAACTGAGTTAGGACCTTCCTAAAGTCCCTTTTCCACTTCCCAATTCCTCACAGAAGGATATAATTTGGGGGCAACTCCTTGGAAAACTAACCCATTCTCATAGTTTTTAGTTATTTGACCTAATTCAAACTCATTCACTAGGGCAGGCCATGTCCTAAGTCCACTTGTCAAAAACATTCAGCGGCAGTAACATTGAAACTCCCTGTGGTCACAATGCCAGTAGGACAGAAACGTGACCAATCGAAATACATAAAAGAAAAATTATAGGGACTTAAATGGCCATAGCCAAATTTGAAAAGCTTCAAACTTTCTTGGGCATAGAAGATTATGAACATGTGCAGGCCTATGCACATCCCCTGGAGATCTGTGAGATGCCAACAAAAATGGATATATAGCTCACTCTTGAACTGTGTAAAATCGGGGAGTGGAAGTTAATCGAGAGTTGTAAATAGCTGGAGTTTTGAAGTCCTGACCCTGGTCACAGAACTGCTCATAAAAGGTGGAAGACATACATACTAGTTCAGCACATTAACAATAAGAAGCACAACAAAAACAAACAAACAAACAAAACCCTGGGAAGTTTTTGAGATCAATAAATGTTTTGTCTTTTCTAGAGTTGCCACATTACATAACCTAACCTATCCATCATTCCACATAAGTTTATGTGATATAAAATATAAAAGAAAATATGGACTGCATGAAGGGGGGCGGGGTGTAGGATGAGGAGTGAACAATGGGGAATATTTAATGGAACCTGTTCCCATAAACTGGGTCAATACACACTATATCTAAAAATAAGAGGAAAACACAAGATATTATTTTCAAAAGATCAGTTATAAAGTGTTTGGTTGAAAAGCATAATAATTAAAATGAAAATGTTACCATAGGAGTTCAGCAGCATACTTTAACTGGTACAAGAAGGAGGTAGAGTTACTGAATATTGCTAACTTCATACTAATCTGAGGAACACAAGGGAAAAAAGGAATCGCATAAACATGTAAGATATGCTTGCTGGTGCAAGCATATTCACATATAAATAATGGGAGTTTTAGCAGGTAGAAAGAGAAAGGAGTAGAAATAATATTTTTAAAATATTGACTAAAACTATCTATATTTAATGAAGAACATTAATCTATGAACTGAGAAGTTCAACAAACATCAAAGTAAACACAAAGAAATGCAAACTTAGACACAACATAATTAAAGTTTGGAAGTCAAGTTCAGCAAGGTTACAAGGTAAGAGATGAATATGCAAAGGCAATAATTTGGATTTCTGGTAAAATGGAATATTCTAGACAAAGTTGTTGTTTGTGCCTTCTACAGCTTAGATGTCAGAAGATGTCAAACAGAGTAGCCCTGGGTATTTGAGAAAAGGATAGCTGAATGTGGGATCCAGTCTACAACCAGAGAGATGAATCCTAAGGAATTGCTCAGTAAATGAAGGGAATAAATCAAAAGACAGACGAAAGATTTTAGGTGCTGAGATAGTTAAGGTTTATTGTGGCTACCTGGCTGATAAACACATGTAGGATTAATTGAAGGGCACAGAGATAAATGGCTCTCTGAGCCTCACCTTTCTGGCTCTCATGTCTCTTCTCTCTGATGGTCAGACCAGTGTGAGGAAGCCTTGGCTGTTCTCTGCCTGAGTTGGCAAGGCTCACTCTCTATGAGGCATCTCTGAGGAAAAGCCATGGACTTATCCTCATGCTGCCCTGGGTGCTGGAGAAGCCGTGTGGAGGCCCCCGCCAGCGCGGAGATGCTTACACCACCACTGGATTCAGAGATTTTCTACTCACTGGCCTGTGATCCTCCTGCATTCTGCATCATTGTGTGTGCTTTGTGAGTTTGTAGAGTGGTTTGTAGATTGGTGTTGGACATATGGGATAAGTTGCACTTATGAGCTTGGACTGGATGGGGTTGGGATGCTTTCTGAAGGTACACTTACCTCTTATACATATGAGTTTTTGTGAATTTGTTTCTCTAGTTTACCCAGACTAACACAGGTGCTCACCTCTTCCATGAAGCCAGAATTGAGAAGGAGAGAGAGAGAGACAGAGAGAGAATATTCTTTCTCTGATTTATAAAGTCTCAGGGTATGAAAGTCACCACCCCAACAGCAAACACATATAGAACACAGTGGACAGTATCATAAGCCAAGAGTTCACTGAGCTCACTGGGGGAGTAAACTAATACCAGTCATGGAGGCAGGTAAAAAGTAGTGGACTATCCCCTGAGTGGGGACAGTGAGGTGAACAGGCTGTGCCTATAGATCAAGCTACTGGCTGGGGAGGGAAATCAGCCATGTGTTTGTAAGAAGTATCACTGAGGTAGCTCTATAATGGGAGGTTATTGTGGGGATGGTTTTCAATTAGGTGAATGTGACTGGGGTTCTTCTCCAACTCGTAAATGTGAAGGCCTCCCTCCACTCAGAATCCTGGTTTCCCAGGCGTCCTTATTCATGAGCATAGAGAATTTGCCCTCATACATTCTCTCCTCTTTTCTTAGTTTCCCTCTAGGTGAACGAGCCAAACACAACCAACAAAGAAAACAAGTGGCAAAACATACATGTGTGTACTCAGTCGAACCGTGCTTTGTCGACTGCTATGGATGAGCCCTCTACTCCTCCTACAGATCAGGGTGATCTCTGACACCCAACAACAGGACCAACAAAATTTTCACACTAGTCAGATGAACAGCAGAGAGACTGAACCCCAGCCTCGTGAAGCCAGCATCTCCTTATAAGGCACCCTCTACCCCTACCCCCCAGGGAAACAAGTGCAGTGTGTGAAAAGGTTGAATCAGGCAGGAATGCCACATGAAAGGCTAACAAAAAAGCTTCTGAATTACCCCGATTTTCTCATGGCTCCCGGGTGCATGGCAGGTGAGGGGGGAAGCTGACCCACACATTCCTGAGCTCAGAGACAGTGGAGGCTGGAATCACCATTCAACCTCTGTATTTGCTTCACTGCTTCTACCTCTCTTCTTCTCCCCCCACCCTCCTCCTCCTCTTTGTCCTCCTCCTTCTTCACCACCAACATAGCCACAATGAAAGTGGAATCAACTCTAATATCTATATCCCTTAACAATTACCAAAGTTAGTTATGGAAAAAGAGTCTTGAGAAATAGTAATGTCCAGTTCAGGCCTTAGTTTTTGTTGGCTTTGACTTTGTTGTTTGAGAAATCGCCAGTAAATAAGCATTGGATGCAAAACAAGGAGGAAATTATCTCTAACTCCCCCAAAGCCCTTGTTGACGAGAAAAGCATCCACTTCTCCCGCTCATGCATCTGTGGCTACACTCCTACTGTGCACTCTGTGGGAGAGACCTTGATGAGTACATACTGGAGACTGAAAAAGAGAAAACAGCTGCAGATTCTGGTTTGTGTGTTTGTGTGCATGTGTATTCTGTTTGTTGGACTGGCTTTCTTTGTGTGCTTGTTTTCTGTTTTGTTTAATTACTCCTTTATCACTCCACCTGGTGGAGCCAGCTCTCTCTAAACTAATCAGCAAGCTTGGTATTTCCAACTCTTATAGGTCATAGGTAAGAGCTACCATCTACTTTACCACTTCATAAAAAAAAAAAACAGAAACAAAGAAACAACATGATATCTCTGAAACAGCAGGCATCTCAGTTCACATGAAACAAGATAGAATGGTTTGCACAAGGGTCTCATACACAGAGTCAGAATATTTTCCTGAGAAAAAGACACATTGGAATAACTAAGAAAGGAACTCAGAAAAATGGCTCTTTGGTACTTTCAGCAGATGAAGTAAAATATAAAGAAAATTAAAAAAACAACAACAGAGAAAGCAGGAAAGAGAGCACTACAAGAACACTCTGATGTAATAAATGGAAAATCAGAAGCTATGCAAAACTACCAGTTAGAAACCAACTATGTTTATATCTCCACAGGGAAAGAAGGACCAGATTTAAATCTGGTGTTCCGGGATGTGGATGGAGCAAGAAGACATGGAGGGGGGAGCCAGTGGAGGTGTCTGATGGCCTGACCCCAATCCCAACTACATGGGCAGCCACCCCTTACCCCAGAATAATTTACTTTAGAGGACAGCACTGAAGCTGCAACTCAGGGAGAGAGACGTGTTTGATCAGAGCACATGTGAGCAAATGAAGGGGGTGGAAGAGAGAATGAAGCACATCCTGGCCCACAAATCCTTGAGGACGATATCCCAACCAATGCCCTGAGTGGACCATATGACTGGTCCCACTATGAGGCACAACATCCCTCACTGACACAAGGCCCTATGGGGGACAACACTGGAGATACAGTGTCGGGATTCCACCCAGTCTGACCCTACCACTCAGAGGCAAAGCACTAAGGGCATGCAGCAGAGCATGGAGGTCCCAAGGGATAACCAAGGATAGACTTTGGGGACCCTATCATACCCAACCAGAGGACACTCCTCGAAGTCAACAAACCTTGAATTATTCAGTTTTTCTTTGTTAATATTATTTCTCAATTATTAATATATTTTAAGGACATTTGTTGTTGTCAATTTGTTTTCTTTTGTCACTTCTTCCTATGTCTTTTTTTTTTGTGAGTGCATGTTACTATCTCTGCAGGTCTGCCTGGATAAAACAGGCTGGTTGAACAGTATGGAGGATCAATGGGATCAATGGCTCCAGGTGGACACCGGAAAGGGGGAAGTGAGGGAAAGGAGGTGGTGCTGATCAACCTAGAGACAAGGGGACAAGTGATCCAAAAGCAGAGGGTGTGAGAATTGGTAGGGATTGATTAAGGGTAATGCAACTGAGAGAAATTACTGAGACCCAAATGAAGGCTGAGCAAGATAGTGGGACAAGAGGAAAGTAAAAGGAAATAGAGGAAAGAAATAGGAAGCAAAAGGCATTTATAGAGGTCTAAATGCAGGCATGGACATAGGTAAATATATTTACATATGGTGATGGGAAAATAGATCTACATGCTTATATTTGCAGGACTAGTATTAAGGCTGCAGATGGACATTGGGACTCCACTCAGGTACTTTCTCAAGGCAAGAACACTTTGTTCTAATAAATTGGTATACCATGATGTTCACCTTCTGGACATGCTCGCTGAAGACAAATGTGTGCATAAGAAAAAGTGGTGAAGGAAGCTGATGGTGTCTGACTATCAAAAGATATAACATTTGGGATTTTAAAGGCTTGAAGATAAACAAGTGGCCATCTAGCTCTGAAACAACAAAGCCCACATGGAAGAAGCACACCAGCCTGTGTGACCACAAAATGTGAAAGGTATCAGGTATCAGGCATCAAAGAACTAAAAATTATATCATTGTAAATGAGGGGGAGTACAGGTGTGGGACCCAATGCCCATCTGTAGGTAACAGGTCATCTCCTTACAGAAGGGTCTGGGGAGGAGATGAGCCACGGTGCAGTGTAGCAATGATGAAACGTACAACTTTTCTCTAGTTCTTCAATGTCTCCCCTTCCCACTAGCATGATGCTAATTTTTCCTTACCAATCTGGCTAGACCAGAGGACGTCCACTGGTACAGATTGGAACCAGAAACTTAGGGGATCAGGGCATGTGATTCCTTAAGGACCAGAGGTGAGAGTGGCAATACCAGGAAGTGGATGGGCTGTGGGGTAGAAAGGGGGAGCTTATTATAAGAATCTACATTTAACCTCTTCCCTGGGGGTACCAACAGCAGGGAAGTGGGTGAAGGGAGACATCGAACAGTGTAAGATACGACAACATAATAACATAATTTATCAAAGGTTCATGAGGGATGGGAGAGCAAGGAAGAAGGGGGAAAGTGAGGAGCTGATACCAAGGCCTTAAGTAGGAAGTAAATGTTCTGAGATTGATGATGGCAACAAATGTACAAATGTGCTTGACATACAATTGATGTATGCATGGATTGTGGTAAGCGTTTTATGAGCTCCTGATAAAATTATTTAAAAAACGGGCTGAGCCCCGGTGGCATAAGTGGTTGTGTGTGCAACTGCAGCCTGCAGGCTTCGTGGTTCAAATCCAGCAGCGGCTGGGTAGTGCCCACGACCACCAGAGGCAGTGAAGCCCACAAAAAAAATTATTAAAAAGACACTATCGTGTCATAAATAGATAACTTTCTGAAAACACAGAGCTATAGAAATGTAGCAATAAAAAGGTGAATTGATGAGTTTAAAGATAAATCGCAACAAAAACAAGAGAAGTTGTTCAGGAGATGCTAAATGAAAATTTCCCTAATGCCATGAAAGAGGAGAAAGCAACCATTCAAGATGTTATGTTGACTCCAGGATAACTCATCAAACAAAATAGCAGTGGCAGATCATAATCAAATGCTCTAGTATCAAAGAAAAGGAAAGACCCCTGACAAAATCATGAAAAAAGAAGGCTTTCACAAAGGGAACCAAGGAAACTCAGTTCTGATTTTTCAACACAAGTTCTGCAGGTAAAACATCAATGGAAAACAATATATATATATATTGTTTTATATATATATGCACCCAGGAAACACAAGAAAGAAATGTGAACTTATGGACACAAAGAAATTTGTAAAAAAAATATATGCATACATACATATACAGAGAACACAAGAAAGAAATATGTATTTATGGATACAAAGAAACTTGTAAAAATGAGACCAACTTTGCACCAAATATTAAGGGGAATTATTTGGAGAATGAATATAAAAAAAACCAGACATTGACCTCATATTAATGGAAAAGACACCATCTCCCCAAAGTCAATCTACTTAAATCAGTAATCAAAGTAAACAAACTTACTCGATTGAAAATTGGGAACTTGGGATATTATTCTGCAATGGGAATAGTTATAAAGTAATAAAGGAAATAGTATAGATACAAACATTTCAAATGGAGAGGAAATAAAGGAGTTTTTGAGCGAGAACAGAACTCTTTTAAACTTCAGAAAAAATAAATAAAAGGAAACTTCAAAGAAAATGGAAAGGGTATATCAAAAGTGAGACAAACACAATGACTTGGTAAATAGCAAAATAATAACAAAAGAAGAAATTGATGAGAAAATTCATAATTAAAATGAACTCAGCATTCAAAATTATCAGTCAAAAAAAGGTAACACTATCACATAAAATTCAGCAAAAGGATAGCAAAAAGTTTATGTCAATTAATAGCAATACTGATTGTGAATAGATTCAATACATGAGTCAAGAGAAAGATAGTAGAAGAATTGGTAAGAAAACAGTCCCCATCAGCACATTCCTGATAAGGGAACCACTTTAGAAACAAAGCTAGAATAAACATTGGAAGATGGGAAAAAAATCAAGTATTAGCAATTTAATAAAATTAGGAGTGAAGTGGCAATATTAAGCTCTAATAAAATAGATTTTACAGCACAGTCTATCATGACAAAGGACATTGAATCATGAAGGATGTTACAAATTTTAACAAGAAGACAAAAGCATAAGAAATATCAGATATTTGTGGTTTTGTCTTCTCATTAAACAGGTACCCAGTGAATAACCATCAAAATGCACTGATCACACAATATTACAATAAAGGTGGAAGACCTCAATAAGCCATGCTCAAGGAAAGATGGAACAGCTAGGATGAAACTTAAAAAAGATACAGGAGAATGAAACAGCGCAATTAACCTCAGGTATATACTTCATTCAACAATGGTGTAATAAACGTTTCTTTCCCAATGCACATAGAGCTTTGTCCAGAATACAGTCCTAGACTATATGCTAGGACACAAAGCAAATGTTAATAAATTAAAATAGCATCAAAATATTACAAATTGTTTTCTCAGATCACAATTATATGATATTAGAAATTAACAATAGGAAAATTAAGAAAAAATACATATAAATGTAACAGCACCTCTTAAAAACATGACTGTGCAATTGAATAACTAAGAAATGTAATATTTTAAACTTATTGCAGCAGATAAAAAGCAAAATACAGCATACAAAGATCTTTGAAACACAGCAAAAACAGTATAAGAGGGGACTGCTAAAGAAGAACAAAGTAGGTCTCTCATCCCCTGACCTCAAAATCTGCTCCAACGCCACAGTAGTCGAATGTTTCTGGTCTTGGTACAATGATAGATTTGTAGACCAATGGAACAGAATGGAGAACTCACCCAGAATAAATTCACCTACTTACAGAAAGTTGATTTTTGACAAAGACCAGAGTACATTAAATAGTGAAGTGATAGTCTCTTCAACAATTTGGTGCTGGTAAAATTGGATTTCCATTTGCATAAGAATAAAACAGAACACATACTTCACTCGATTAAAAAACAAACATATGACGGTGATCTGGCTGCGACATATGTCACCCTATTGATCGCCAGGGTTGATTCAGCTGATGCGGCTGGCTAGGCAGGTGTCCCCTTCCTTGCTCACCACTCCATGTGCATCCCTTCCGAAGCTTCGAGCTCGGCTGAAGAGGACGACCTTCCCAGATAAAAAACAAACCCCAATGGAAGGTCAAAGGCATAAGTCTGACTTCAACACTTAGAACTTGCCATCAGATTCTTCCTAAGATGCGGCCTGGACCTGATCTGATTCCTAAAAACCTTATGTAGTTTGGGATTGTATTGTTTGGTTTGGTTTTTGATTGTACATATTAGGAAGGTTCTTGGAAGTGTCCTGTCATTGGGGATTACGCTCTTGAAATTGCGGTATATGCTTGTGTGTGTGTGTGTGTGTGTGTGTGTGTGTTGAAAACCAAGACTGATGAACCTATAGAATAAGGGGAGAGGATGAAGGAATGAAGGATGAAGGAATGCTGACATCAAGGGATCCTTATAGAAAAAGAATGTTTGAAAATTGATAGCGGTAGCAAATTCTGCTGGATGTCATTGAACTATGGAGTGATTTGATATATGTATCAATCCCAGCTAATAAAAATAAAATAAATTCCACAAACATAGATCCAAGAATGGGTTTTAGACCCACACTAAATCCTAGCTCCAATTTATGCAAAAAATATTTCTTACATCATGTCTCTGCTTAATACTATCCCTCAGAATGAGAACTCAGAAGACATGCACGCTAAAGCAAAGTGTGGTAAAGAAATTAGATGGTGCCTGGCTACCATATAAAATACTTGGTTCTTAACAAGTAGTTGTCTAAATGAGATGTCAACTAAGTCCACCGGCTATAAGAGCATCAATGTAAGTGCCTCATATAATCCGAAGCCAATGGAGGGAATAATATCAGAGCCTAAATTGTGGAATTCTGGTTTTCAGAAGGCTATGGATGACAGTGGAAGTCCAAGATCCATCTGTGAAATCTACACAGGAAGTTGGTGGTGATTTCCCTCTATTCATAATGGAGGAATGGGAAGAAAGATGACTGCAGGAGAGCAAAATGATAAACCTGACTTGAATGGTTAAAACCCCGTCAGTGCAGCATGTTGAATCTGATCTGGTTTTCAACATCTTCTGTGCTTTTTGTTTTCATGTTGTGGGAGTAACTCATATGCATTTTGTCATTGGGGGTAACACACTTGAACTTTGGTTATATGTTTTTATATTTTTTGGTATATGAAACCCAGATCGATGAATTTATAGTGACAACAGTTAGAATAAAAGTTTCTAGGGGTTCAGTCGGGTAGAGGGGTAAAGGAGGACTGTTATCAAGGAATTCAAGAAGGAGGAGAATGTTTTGAAAGTGACTGTAATAGCAATTATACAGCACTGTTTGATGTGATTGAACTATGGAATGATATATGTTATGTGAATCAGCTCCCAGTGAAGTGTTTTTCCCCCCTTGGAGGCGGGAGGTGGGGGCAGGAAGAAAGAAAGAGAGGGAAAAAAAAGATGAATTAAAGATCTAAATGTAAACTCTAGAACTATAGTAATCAATAATGGAAAAATAAGGAGGGATGAAAGGACTCGAATATATGGCATAAACACACTATCAAACATAAAGGAAATCTCATAACAAAAGAAAAATATATTACTGAAACTTCCTGAAATGTTTTAATTAATGTTCTCTATTTTACTTCTCTCTTCTTCTCTCTGAGGTTTAAAATCCATTGTAATGGCCACACATAACTCACAGACAGAAATTTATGATTAGAGGGTTTATTATAGAAGTTAGCAAGTAATGCCAATGACAGAAGCTCAGGGTAGTTTTTTCACGAAGACATGTTTTAATGTTTCCTGTTGATAATAAATTGCCAACGAGGCATACCACTCTGTTGTAAACCTCAACATGAAGGCATTCAGCTCAAGCTCTACGGCTCAGCAAACCCAGATTCCTGAATTAAATGTCCAGAGACACCCCTCTGCAGTAAAGCCGAGTCTGAAGACACGTAACTCCACTTCTATGGCTCAGCATACTTTTCCAACAAAGTACCAACAGAGATACCCCACTCTTAAGTTAGCCTCCTGTATAAAAGCATTCATCTTAACTGGCTCTCTTGGTTGGGAAGGTCATATTTTGTTTCATGCTCCGTCTCCTGGTTCTGCTTCTGCTCCTCAGATGGTATAGCTGTCATCTGGATCCAGGGGCCTCATTACACAGGGATTTGGGGGTCAGAGGATATGTTCTTCCCCTGGTTCTCGCTGGTAATGAGATTCCCTCCCCTGCATCTCAGAGGGTTCATGTTATGCACTACAGGACACCTTTGAGAAGCCTCTTCTTATTTCCTCACAAGTAAATTCTCTCAGTGTCGTCTTCATCCACCTTCTTACCAGAGTCATGCAGGGAAAGGTCATGTGGCACAAGAACCACATTAAATAGCTCACTACCTCTGCAGCTTCTACAGCCAGTGTGCATCAAAATGCTTCACCAATAGACCAAGGAATTCATAAACTAGGAAAAAATGTCAACAATACATCAGTAAAGGAATAATCCCTAAAATCTATAGAAAACGACATTACCTCTACAAGAAAGAAAGACTAATAGTCCAATTCAAAAATGGGCAGAGGACATGAATGGGTATTTTATGGAAGAAAACATCCAGGCGGCCAACAAATCTATGAAGAAATGATTGCAATCACTAGCCATCCAAGATGTACACCAAAAAGAAAAAAAAAAAAAGAATCAGATACCATCCCACACTAGCATTGGTGGCAAAGAGTTATAAAAAACCAAAACCAGAAGATAAATGTTGGAAAGGGTCCAGAGAGATTGAATGTAAGTGACTGTAAGACAGTACAACATTCTGTGGGAAACAGTATGCTACTGTCTCAATTGGGACTGGAAATATCAAGGGATGCAGGAGTCCTTCTAATTAGTGTATACTCCAAAGGCCTAAAGAAGAAAGCACAGTAGATACGGGAGCATCAATGTTCACTGCAGCAATTTCCCCAACAGCAAGAAGTTGCAAGGAGTCTAAATGCTTATCAATTAAAAAATGGGTAAATACATTTCGGTACAGATGAAACACTGGAATATTATGCATCATTAAAGCATAATGATGAAATTGTGAAACACTTCATAGCATGGATAGGTTTGTAAGACATTATGTTGAGTGAAGTCAGTCAATCGTGAAAGAGCTTATTGAGCAGCAGACCATTAATTAAAAAATCAATATTTTCATACCAAAATAAGCAGATTTTGATGATGACTGAAAGAGGGAATGAAAGGAAAGAAAGAGGAATTAATAGATGGAAGACATAGGCAGAAATTCACTTGGGAAGGTGATGTCCCACAAGAGGGGACATTAAGAAATTTGAGGGGAGTAAGGACGAGTCATTGGGGATTTGGCAAATTGTTTACTTTTTGAAGGCAAAAATCATTCCTTAACATAGTACATCCCTGTTTAATTCACAAGAAAAATATTTTTTAAGTAATGGTTTATTTCTATACAACACCAATGAAAAATCTGAAAGTGAAATTAAGAAAACAAGCATTATATATCATCAAAGATAGTAACAGAAAAAAGTTAACAAAGGAAAATTTGTATCCTAAGAGCTACAAAATTGTTTCTAGAGCTAAATAAATGGAAAGGAATCCCACATTCTTAGATTAAAAGACATATTATTAGTAAGCTAGAATCCTTCAAAACTGATCCAGATTCAAACAATAACTTTCAAACATAAGACTGTCTAGTTTTGTAGAAATCAGTGAGCTGATTATGAATTTTATCTGATTTTCAAGTGTATCCCTAAAAAAATTTTTTTTTGAAAAAGAAAAAAGTCGAAGGATTTACATTTTGAAATGTCAGAAATAAATGTAAACCTGTAGTAGTTAATATAATGTCTTGGCATGAGAGTGTGCATATAAATCATAGTAATAAAACTAAGAATCCAGAAATAAACTTATTCATCTATGATCAAATGTTTTTTGACAACTATGTCAAGAAAGAATAGTCTTTCCAACAACTGAATAGCCACATACAAAGCAATGAAATTGACTCAAAATGAACCAGAGATTTAAAGTAAAAGTTAAATATTAAAAAATACTTAGTAAAAATATAATAGTACATTTTCTAGTTCAATTAAACTGATTTCTTAGAGGCACAAAATACAAACAACAAAAGACAAATATTAAAACTCATTATTATTGAGTGGATTTTCACTCAGAGACCTTCTAGGACAGAGTTTAATAACTGCCCCGTGGGATAGCCAAAGCTGTAACTTTTGGCTACCTCCTTCTGACAGTTTGCCTTATTGTGGTGGCTTGTGTGTTGTTGTCACACTGGAAGATATGTCATTGATTGTTCAAATACTAGCATGGCCATGCAAAGTGAACACATTTAAGCAGAGTTTCCAGACTAAGAATAGACTGCAAAGAAGGAATTTTCTAATTCTAAGAAATTGACCATTGGAAACCCCATGAATCAAAGCATGACAATGTCAGATACAGAAAATCTCATGAATAGCAGCAGAACATTGCAAGATATAATACCAGATGAGTCCCTTGTCAGAAGGCATTCAAAATATGACTGAGGAGGAACTTCCTTCTTAAAGCAGAGAGGACCATAATGAGATGGATAGAATATAATCTGCATTACTAAAGTTTTAAGGGTCTTTGCTGATGAGACACATACAAATGGCTGCAAACATCTATTAATCATTGGAATGTAGAAAGTACAGATGTGAATCTAAGAAAATTCACTGGAAATCATAAAAAATAAATTAGATCACATGATTTCCTAGGCATTAGTGAATTTAAATGTACTGGTAGTAGTCATTTACTATACATCATATCATTTTCTATCTTATCATGGAAATGGCAGACTCAAGACATGTTAAGATATATGGTGATGTACACTACTGCATATGTTAGTGTTATATCTAGCTGCATACAAGGCAATCCAATAAATAAAATTATTATCCCAATTTATGCACCAATCACTAAAACTTGTGATGCATAAATTTAATAATTTTTACCAATATCTTCAATCTGAAATTGATCAAACCCACAATCAAGCTACATTGAGGATTTTTGGCTATTGTTTTACAAAAGTTAAAGTTGTTAATAAAGAGGAAGGAACAGCAGTTAAAACATGACCTTGATGACAGAGGTGAACCTGGAGCTTGCATGATAGAAAGATATTTCATTGAAAACATGTGGGTTTCTCCAGATGGGACATACAGAAATCAAATTGACTATATTTGTGGGAAAAGATGGTGAAGCTCAGAATCAGCAGCTAGAATGAATCCAGGGGTCGACTGTGGCACAGACCATAAATTACTCCCATGTAAGTTCAGGTTGAAGCTGAAAAAAATCCAAACAAGTCCAAGAGAACAAAAATCCAGCCTTGAGTATATCCCACCTGAATTTTAAGGGTACCTGAATAACATAGTTGACATATTGAACACTAATGACAGAAGGCATGATGCATTATCAGAGGGCATAAAAACTTCATATATGAACAAAGAAAGGGGTCATAAAAAACTAATAAAAGAAAGAAAAAGACCAAAGTGGGTGTCATAATAGGCTCTGAAACTTGCTGTTGATCATAGAGTAGCTAAAGCAAACGAGGAAAAAAGAGATGAGTAGAAAATTTCAAATGGAAGCCAAAGAGGACAAAGTAAAATATTATAATGAACGGTATAACGGCAGTTAGAAAACCAAAAAAAGGAAAGCACACTGAACAAATACTAAGCAGAAAGAACTAAAGAAAAAAAAAGCCTCGAGTTGCATTATTGAATGATGCAGGAAGTACCAAATGAAGATGGAATTGATGTACAAAAAAAAAAGCAATCAATATTCAGCCGTCTCAGGAGTGAGCATATGATCCACAACCGATATTACTGAAGAAAGAAGTTCAAGCAGTCCTGAAGGCATTTGTCAAACACAAGGATCCAGGCATTGGTGGGATACCAATGGAAATGTTTGGATAAACTGTTGAATCATAAAAGCACTCACTAGTCTGTGCCAAGGAATTTAGATGACAGCTATTTCAACAACTAACTGGAAGACATCTGTCTTTTTACCCATTATCAAAAGAGTGACTCAACACAATAGGCAGCTTATAGAATAATAGCATTGATATCATGTACAAGTCAAATTTTGATGAAGATCATTCAACATCAGGTGCAGCAGTACATTGATGGGGAGATACCAGTGATTCAGGCAGGATTCAAAAGAGGATGATGTGGAATAAGAGATATCATTGCTGATGTCAGATGGATCTTAGAATACTAGGAAGACATTTACTTGTGTTTTGTGCAAAATTATTTGACTGTGTGGTCCATAACAAATTACAGATAGCCTTGAGAAGACTGTAGCTTCCAAAATATATATTGGTGCCATGTGGACCTGCATATGAATCAATATGCAGTTGTGCAAACAGATCAAGGATTTAAAATCAAGAAAGGTGTATATAAGGTTCTATCTTCTCACCAGGAAGAGTTATTAGGGGACTTGACAGAGCATTTCTGAGGACGGTAAAGTCTGTTAGCTATAATCAATGTGAATGTGAGGGTAAATAATAAAGTGAAATTGGGGCTAGATGGACAGGCCTGAACAAGCCATGTGAAGGTGTGTGCATTTCATGTTCAGCTACTGTGTCATCTTACTCCTACCTGCTCTCACTGTGGGTTTGTTTCTGGTTTCCCATGAACATTCATGCCTTTTAGATTTCTAACTCTAGCCTGATACCTTTGACTAGATTTTTAACTCTGTCACGCTTCTCCTTGTAAGACTGGCCTTCAGGCTAAAAGTGCTTCTTTGCAGGCAGTGGGGTACTTAGTGCAGTTTTGACTCTACCTGCAATCTCTCCTCTGGCCTTGCTAGACTTTAAACAACTGTCTTCGCTATTCCCTTATGTTTCTCATCTTTAAAATGAGAAATTAGCTTCTACCTACATACTTCTACCACCCACTCTTGGTTGCACTTTACTGACTATGAAAAAAGGCCTGGTAACTCTAATTAAAAAAATTAGCCAATGATAAACTCTATTATCCCAACAGAATATCTTCCAATAGAGTTCTTACAGATGAATCCCCTAGGCTGGGAGACTCAAAATATACATGACCAAACAATAAACTTAACCATCAAATTACTGTAAAATAGTGTAGGGCCAAGCAACTAACAACACATGACTCTTGGTAATGTCTGGTGAGTGTTTCTAGTACATGGGAGCTTGCTTGTGTGGTTATCATTATTATTCCCAGTCGCTGGTGCTAAGTCAACAACCAACTGACCTTTAACCCTGAGTTTGTAAGTTTTTCCTTTAGGGTCTTTTAAATCTAGAAATGCAATTTTAAGAAAGGGAAGCTCAAGCAGGGAAATTATCTATAAATCTGGAGCATATAAAGGAAAAGTAATCCAAATATTTAAATACCATACAGGAAACATAACTTCTTAAGATATGATGCACATTTCAAAAACATATCATCACAGTTAGAATATATTCTAGATGTCACAAAATGGGCTCTGGTTTCTGTATTTCAAATATATCTTTCACACTGTCTCATATATATTTATGAATGAGTATCATTTTAATGACCCATTGTGGGTAGCCTCAGCAGAACAGGGGAACATTCATTATTTCTCCCAAAGCAAAGTAGTCTATGCACCCAGAGTGGTTAGAAAAAATGAGACAGGGAAGAGTTATGTTTATTTGGTACTGATTAGGAGTAAGGTGACCAGACGTCCCGCTTTTTAACATTTGTCCCATGTCCTGTGGTGTTTTCAAATTAAAAGAAATATATTACAATACTATTTTAGCATTCTATGAAAATTTTTGTTGCTCCATGTAGACCAAAATTTTAATCAACAAACCCCCTGGCCCTCCAGGCAATGGTGTCTTACATAAAATCTGGTCATTTTAATTTTAGGAGGGGCTGGGAAAGTGCTCTGTACTCACAGAGCACTGTATAAATTGCCTGGATGGTGTGGCAGTCATGTGTCTATGTTAATTTTATGATTGAAATGTAGAGGTGGACTCTAGCCTGTTAATCTGGAGATAGCCATTAAGTAGCCACTCAGGCCTCTATGTGGGCATGGCTTTCTCCTGACACTTCTGGGAAATCTCACGATATTTCCCTCATGAAGATGAGAAGATATCTTCCCTGGTTGTTGTGAGTTAGTCTCAGAGACGAAGAATCATGAAAAAGACAAGCTGGCAGCATTCGAGAAGCTGGAGGAGTGGGTGGAGAGACTACACGGCCTTGCCTTGATGGAGCCAGACCTCTGAAGCTTGGGTGGCCACATGGAGACCTCTGCCAGCTTTGAGTTGTTTATGTTGTTGATGAACCCTGAGCCCTGGAAGCAAGGAGCCATGGGGAGTCCCCTGCCAATGCCAGGATTCTGCACCCTCTGACCTGTGACTTCGTGAGTTGGAAAAAGACTTTATAGACTGATTTTGGGCATATGGGTTAATATCGGACTTCTGACTTCGAACTGGACTGGGCTGGGATGCTTTCTCCATGTCCCATTCCTTTTGTATATACACCCTTTCCTTATATACAAATGCGTGTCTATGAAATTTGTTCCTCTAGTCTACCTGGACTAACACAGATGGCAAGGAAAATTATGCTAAATGATGACACGGAGGGTGGAAAAATGGTGAGATGCTTCTCTTGAGTTAGATGCATAGTTTGGGTGGTAAAATACCAGTCAGCATGAGACTGAAGTACTACTTAAACATTAATAATCCATGGCCTCTATTAGAGCTTAAATTCTGAGCTCGTGGGTATGTGGAAGGGTAAGGTTTATAGTGGGAATCCTAAATCCATTTGTGAGTCTTCATATAGAATTCTTTCTGGCCATGGACCAGCAAAGTGAAAACTTTGCTCTCTAATGAGCTGTACTTGAAAATGGATGACAACTGCTTCCCTTGCCAACCCATGGTAGAGAGGTAGCCTCAACTGCAGGGATTTGCCTTGGTGTGCCCTTAACAGAAATTGAGGTACCAGAATCATAGGAGCCTTCATTTAGGAGTCCTGGTGGTGTAATGGACCCAATCCCCGAGTATTGGGCTGCTGATGGAAATGGAAATCAGCTGCTCCTCATGAGAAAGGCTGATCGTTCTGCTCCCATAAAGAGTTACAGTGTTGAAAACTCACAAGAGATGTTCTACCCTGTCCTATAGGGCTGTTGTGAGTCAGACTTGATTCAATGGGAGTGAGTCTGTGAGTTTAAAGGTCATATAATCATGAATCATACCCTGACTGTTTGGTCTGAGAATTTTGAACCAATCTTGTAAACTTTTCTCATCTACACTAGTGCACCCAGTCCAATTGTAGTTGCTTTTCAACCTCTATAATTCCATCGATAACGATGATAAGTTCATGGGTCACTGATCATTATTTTGTGAGTTTACTTTGTTCTCTATGTCCTATTTATAAGTGGCTGCATAACTTATAGTAGCCCTAATCTTGAGGATGTGTCCTTGTCTAGTTTGTTGTTTTGTTGTTAGGTGACATGGCGTTCTGACCCATAGTGAACCCTGTGTACAACAGGACAAAACACAGCCCAGTCCGTTATCATTCTCACAATTGTTCCTGTGTCCAAACTCATTTGTGTAGCCACTGTGTCAATCTATTTCGTTGTGGGAAGTCCCCCCCCTTTTTTTGCTGCCTCTCTGCTTTACCAAGCATGATATCCAATTTAAGACTTAATAAATGTGTCTTTATAAATTATATTATTTTAGGGTCTCTTTTTCTCCTAGAACAGGCCACATCTGGAATAAGACACCTGGTTATCATTGAAAGAATTTTGCTCAACCTTATCCCAAATGCACATTTGGCTAATTTTCTGACATAGCCCTACTAGTGTGTTGGTGTATGAAGATAAGACCCATTGAGGTAATGGAATAACTCAAAGCCTATTTTCATAATGTGAGAGTCTGATAGAATTGTGGGACAGGGCATTGTACTGAGTCTTGTCCTTATTTGGGTGAGGGACAGCGGTAGTTCATTTATAGAACACTCAGTCTATACAAGAGAGTTAGTTTCACTTTCCTATCAATTCATCTCTTGGATACCTTGTTGGTCAATCCATGAAGAGTATTTTGTATCTTTGTATGTTGCAACACGCTATAATGGGAACATGTTTCACTTGGGCTTGCAGACTAAACCAGACTAGTATGACAGGCCTGGTGATATTCTGCAAATGTGATCAGAACAGAAGATTGTGAGCCCTGCAGGTTGGAAGAAGTGACCTGGTGGCCTGCCCTGGTGGGGATGAACCGGGTAAGGTCAGCAGTTCACAAACTGCCAGCCACATTTCTGTTGTACATACAACCAACAAGGATCGGAGCCAATGCAGGGGTAGCAAGACATAACCACCACCACCACACCAGATAGTCATGGGAGCTGAAATTAAGGAAGAAGAAAGGTCAGAATTGGACAGGGCAAGTAAATTGAAATAATCATGCAGATGGGGAGAGTAAGCTCCTTCGCCCGGAGGAGGGAGGAGAGATGGTAAAGGTTTACAATTTCAGAAACCCTACAGATCAGGGCTACTCTGTCCGAGAGGGTCGCTGGAAGTCGGAATCAACTCCACACAGTGGATGGGTCCTTGCTGAGTCATCAGGACCCCAACTTGTTATAGGGTTGGCCGTCACAGGTGGTTCCTCAGAGGAAAAGATGCAAGAAAGCCTTTTAAACCTGTCTCCTCTTGGGTTCTCAGTCTTCGAAGGCTACTTCTTGGCCACTATCTCCACCCCAAACCCTGACTGTCTGTAGGCCTGCCCATCCCGTTGCTCCTGAACTGCTTCACACTCCAGCTGGGAAAGCTACAGTAGTGGTTCTTCACCATCTTAATACTGCGACCGTTTCATACAGTTCCTCATGTTGTAGTAAATTACTTTCGTTGCTACTTCATAACTGCAATTTTGTCACTCTTGTGAATCTATCGACCCCGGTGGAAGAGTTGTTTGACCCCCAAAAGAGTCACGACCCACAGGTTGAGAACCCTGATATAAAGGAACTGTACCATCCCCTGGGCCTTATTCTGGTCTCCCAATTGGTGTGACCAGAGTCACAGTCCTAGACCTACAGGGATATTACTATTGGGAACATACTCTTCTATGACTTCCATTAGTTCCCTGGAATGCAGCTTGTGAAGAGTCAAAGCTATTTATGTGGCGGGGCTACAAAAACTGCTGACAAACCAGAAAGTAGATACAATTGGCAGACTTGTGAGCGATGAAGTACTGATGGAGGGTACTTTCCTTCTAAAAAGTTAGAGAGGGGAACAGGTTTGCCTAACTTGCCCCTCAACAGCATGTCTCTTGGGCAGTGTGGTAGGTAGGTTTATTGTGTCAACCTGGCCAATAAGGACATGAGGGACAAATAAGGTTGAGGTTTCATTAGAGGGCAAACAGATAAGTGGTTTGGGGAGTGCTGTCTCTCTGTCTCTTCCTCTTTGGTGATTGGACCAGTGTGTGGGTGCCTTAGCTGGTTCTTTGTCTCAACTAGTGAACTAGATGATCTGTGGGACACGAAATCCATAGATCATGTTGCAAGAGCTTGGGGTTCCTCCAAGACTTGCTTCACCACACTGCTGGTGTGTACATTGCTTGAGCTGCGGGCTGTTGAGCCCTGCCATCTGGCTGAATGTTAGTGACCCATCCTGCTGTTTGTCACCTGTGGCTGGACTGCTTGCATTGCCCTACAGAAGACTCACCTGCTTGCTTCCTTGACTTTGGACCCAGGAGCCCTCATGAGTTGAAGGACTTTCAATATATTAACTGTCTCATGGAAATGAGTTGAACTGAGCCCTCTGTACTGCTGTGTGGACCAATTAGCTGCTATATTCCTTTGTGCTATCTATCTCTATCTTTCTATATAAAATCCTAAGTGTCCTGATTTTACTTCTCTGGAGAACCCAGTCTAACACAGGCAACCTTCCTCACCTTCTCAGATGACAAAGGTGGGACCTCTTAATATAATTTTTGTGAGATAGTTCTACTGTTACCTGTCTGCATACCCCAAAGCTTGGTGGTTTGCTCACTGGCCACGCATATGTAATTACCTGTGATGTGGAACTGCTATTTTTAAAGTGTGTGTCCTACATTCCTATTTCTTCTGTACCTTGAGTTCCATCCTACACAATTCAGTAATTCCTGTTTCCATCAAGAGTCAGGTTCATGCATCAGCATATACTGTTACAAATGCATACAGTAAGTGCTATTTAGCTTTGCATCAGCTCCGTGTGTGTATGTGTGTGTGTGCATGTGTATGTCAGACAAAGCCTGCACCTGCTACTAGATTTCTCATTCATTCCCTTTCTCTCGAGACAGACCCATTAAGAATGGAAAGCCACCTCCACACCCCTGGTCATAAAGAGTGTTAAGTACTCACAGACCACAGCTCTGTCAAGGAGTGGGCATAAATATGGAAGACATGAAATGGGTCTAAATTGCTCTTGATGGCTGTATTCAATAATGTTGGTCTTCTCCTTACAGTACTATGTAACAATAGTCATTTTCAAAATGGGATGCTGCAGTTGTTTTTAAGAATGAATTGGCAATTCTGACCTACAGAGTAGTAATTTGCAAAATGTTCTTCTTTAAGCCATTCACTGAGAAATACAGGGAACCTACAAATGCTGGACTTGAGGCAAAATGCCTGTAACTAATGACATTCCTAAGGGGAGAGAGAGAGAGAGAGAGAGAGAGAGAGAGAGAGAGAGAGAGAGAGAGAGAGCAGTCACAATGGTGATGTGCTGGACTCAGAGTGAGTCCGGGGAGACGCAGAAATGAACACTTCATTATAGTCAATTGGGCTTAGAACTCCCTGAGTAACCCTTATTTTATTTCACTTTGCAGGCACCTTTTACATTGTTGGCTCTGTGCTTCACAGTATGGGAGTGGGATTTGATCCAGAGAAGTAACTGCATTAGACAAAGTGACAGTGACTTCTAGAACCACTTATCAGAGGTGCCTGTTAAATGCATTGAATCCTCACAATCATCCGCTGAGCACTTATGTGCTTTATAAAAATTCATGAGAAATAGACAAGGAGTTTAGCTTGGATTTTACTTGGCTTTAACATTTTAGGTGCAAATTATCCATGCATAATGCTCAGGTGCATGTTTATGTGGGTCCTTAAGTTTTGAATAAATGTCTATATGCTATGTGTACTCATTTGAGGCATATTTATCCTATTTTCCTCTGCTCCTGGGAGGGGCATTCACTTCAGAGTTTCTCTCTGTGCATCTCTCTCTTTGTACAACAGTTTAAGATAGACAGTCTGTTATGTTCCCTGAGTTGGTTGGAGATTATGGGGAAAAAGAGAGATAGTGTGTTACAGCATCCATGACAGAATTGGCTTTTAAGATATTGTCCTTGCTATATTTAATTTCCCTAAAAAACAGAAACACTGAAAACATTTGAAGGATCTTTCAGGAAAGGAGAAGAACTGTTCTGTCCTGGTGTTTTTTTTTCCACAACCCAAGAAAAGAGGTGAGAGGATAGGAGGGTCAAGAGTAGGGACCCCATATCATTAGTGGCAGCTCTATAAGGGAAGTGAGAGGTCAGGTTAAGTAGTTGTATAGCATAACCAGGAAGGATGACATAGGGTTTTTGTTTGTTCTGGAATTCGCAGCTCCGAACAAACTCCTGCACCCTTTCACAAGCCATAGAAATGCATACTGGTGGGTGCCAATGTCCCACTATGGCACTGAGACGTGAAGGTATGAGCAGCTACCATGAGGTCCTCCACTCTCTGTGAGAAATGTCGAATCTGCCTTTCTTTTGCAAACATGGAAGCAAAGGCCATCACAATGAAAAATCAAAAGACATCTTCTCTTCCCTAAAATATTTAATTTGTCAAAAGTATTAGTTTTTAAATGGATGTGTAGGCTGATTAATAGATATAAGGAATAGCATGTTGGACATACCAGATACCATCAGAGTAGGTTTCTGCTCATAATGACTCCATGTGTTAAAAGAGTAGGACTGGGCTCCACCGGTTTTTTTTATAGCTGTCTTTGGGGAGGGCAGTACATTAGCAGATTTTTATTCTGAAGTATCTATGGGTAGACTTATACCTCCAACCCTTGGCTAGGCACTGTTATGCTAATCATTTGTGCCACCTCCTGATTCTGAGAAAGATGGTTAAGAAAGGCAATATTACTAATCATAGCGAAGGCTTCCATGAGGAGATTCATTGAAAGAGATCTTTTGGTTTATCGTCAATGCAAGTGGGAACAAGGAGTTAAAGTAATGTAATAAAAAATAAATGTAATAGGGCTGAACCCCAGTAGCATATGTGGTTGAGTGCGGGATTACAGCCCACGGCCTTGGCGGTTCAAATCCAGCAGTGGCTCTCAGGAAAAGCGCTGGGTAGCGCCCACAACCACCAGAGGCAGTGATGTCCACAAAAATAAATAAATAAATAGGTGTCATAAAGACTACTCTCAATTGTGTGCTTTCAACTTCATCGTGGCTAATATCTAGTTCCCAGGGTGGGAAAGCCAGAGCTCTAGTAGGAGTGAGCTCCATGTTTGCTACTGTTCTAGCAACAAGGCATAAGACCGAGGAGCCAAAGTCCGTAGAGTCCAAGCAAGTAATATACAAATAAGAATCAGGGCATCAGGGGACACTGTCTCACACAGTGTGAACTAGAAAGATATTTTAAATCAGACGGTGGCAGAACCAGTGATGGCACTTCTCGGTATTGCTTTGTCACTGCTTCTGTGGGCCGTCATTTCAGTTTGCCTGTGGCCGAGCTAGTACCTTGCCTGTAGATTGGACTAAATTATTGTGGTAAGAACCTTTGGTTTCCTTGGCTTCAGAGAATTACATTTCATTTTCTCTCTCACATGGTTCGTTCTCTTCAGTCTGATGCCAGTGTCTTCTCTGTCTCATCCTTACTGAAGTAGGCTCTTTGTCCGCCGTGTCTGAGTAAATAAATGGGTTCTCTGATCTTCAACTTGAATGCCTTCCTTAAAAATATCGGTTCTTCTCTGCTGGTGATGGGGTGTCAGGACATCCAAAATCTAGATCTGGCCCCATGTATCTCTCATTTATTAAGAAAAGCAGGGCTGAGCCCTGGTGGCGTAGTGGTTGTGCACGGGACTGCGGCCTACTGGGTTGGAGGTTCAAATCCAGCAGCAAGGCTGGGCCTCCTACTCCCACCACCAGAGGGCAGTGAGGCCCAAAAAATAAAAATAAAAATAAGAAAAGCATATCTAGGAATTTTTTAAGTCCTCTTCGCGTGGCTGGGACTGATCAGAATGGGCTCCAAATGTGGACTGAGACTCCTCATGATCCCAGAACCTCTTTCTTTCTTTTGGAGTTTTCTCCAATCTTCTAGCATGTATATGGGGGTCAACCATGAATATGAGCCTCAAGCAGCTGTGAGACCCTACCCTATGGGATCACTCTGATCCATGTGACCAGAACTTTGTACCAGTGGTCTGATGAATGACTCATTCTTTTTGGCTCTTACAGGGTTTTTGTGAGATTGGGCCACCATGATTGTTTTGGGTGAGTGTCACTCACATTAGAGATAGGGTGAGTGTCGCGCTCAGGACTACTGGCTCCCCATTACTTACTGGTGGGAGTGAACTGTGTACATGGACCTGTGACTTATGATGCACCCTCCAATTATAGTTTTTCTCTGGTATACAAAAGAAGAAGGCATAAAGTCTGGTGGTAGTAATTCTTTACACTGTTTCTACCTTCACCATTGTTAATCATAATAGTCGCTTGTCCCCTGTGTAGGCTTTATGACAAATGGAAAGTATTCCTTATTTTCTACTTATGTTCATTGAAGATATATAAGACAACTGTTCCACAACATTAGTCTACTTTCCTGACTGGTATTCTTTCTTGACACTGATCTGAATGCGATAATATGCCCTTCCAGGTGGATTGTAAACCATGCAGCTGAGGCAGACATTACTTGCAAAAATGAGGCAAATCTTTTATCATTATGTATTAATCTTTAACCTATCTCCCATGCCGATAGTGGTTTCTGGAAGGTAGGTATATTATCAGCATGGAAAGAAATTGAATTCTAAGAATGTGACCTAAAGAGTGCATTAGAGGGGAAGGGAGGATACAGTGCTAAGGAAAGCATAGACTCACATTAACTTAAGTGATGAGAAAGCCAATATACCACAAGGGGGAAAATCAGCAAAAAACGATCAATGCAAACAGGACAATGGGTGGAGCACAGGAGTTAAATTCAATACAGTTATATATTATGAACATAAATATATAATCTTGCAAAACACTAGTAATGAAATTCTGTGAGAGGTGGCATACATAGACATGAAAACTATACAGACACAAGGAAGTGAATGGGATTTCACACATAATTATACCTATAATCTTCATGGATGATATATGGACATATTTATTCATATGTGCTGCAAGTATATCCATGATTATAATAGGGCATACTGGGAATAAAGACTCAAGTCCTCAAGTCTTCAGTGTGGTTTCAATGTAAAGAAAGTTCAAGGGCTGAGCCCCAGTGGCGTAGTGTTTATGCGTGGGACTGTGGCCCACTGGGATGGAGGTTTGATTCCAGCTCCACGGAGCAAAGACTGGGCCTCCTACTCCCACCACCTGAGGGCAGTGATGCCCCCCTCCCCCCCCAAAAAAAGAAAGTTCACATCCTCACAATGGACCAACAGACAACACTATGATAAAGAAGAGATGGAAGTTGTCAAGGATTCTATCTTACTTGGATTCAGAGTCAATACTCTTGGAACAACTGTGAAGAAATCCAGCCCTGTATTGCCCATGCCTTCAGTAAAGTGTTGAAAAATAAATAAGGAAATATTCACATCAACATTGAAAATGAATCAGGAAAACAGCAGAAGGATTGACGTACTCGAATGATGGTGTTAGTGAAGAATCTTGACTCTATCATGGACTGTCAGAAGAACAAAAAATCTTTTTTGGTGCAAGTACAACCAGAATGCTCCTTAGAAGCAAGGATGATGAGACTTCATATTATTTACTTTGGACATTCTATCTGAAGAAATCAGTCTCTGGAAAAGGACATCATGCTAGGTCATGTGGAGGATCAGAAAAAGAGAAGCTACTCAGTGAGATGAATTCACACAGTGACTGTAACAGCAGGCTCAAAAGTAGCAAAGGTTGTGAGGACAACACAGAACGAGGCAGTGCTTCATTCTGCTGCACAAAGGGTAGGTATGAGTCACAACAGACCTGCCAGCACCTGAGAACAGCCATGACAGCAGAAGCAGAATTTTATGCAACTTGATTAAAAGTATATAAATATATAAATATATTTACGTGGACGGAGCTTACCATTCTCTCAGGTAAATGCCTAAGAATATAATAAGCCGCATTCACAAACTTGGCTGTGCTGTGTTTTAAATTTTACTCTGTTCTAAATGCATTCTACATTTCCTCTTGAATTATATTTTGAGTCATGCAGTATTTGGAAGTATGTCACTTTGTTTTCAAATATTTAGTGACCTTTTAGATATTGTTATGATTGATTGCCAAATTAAGTGCCTTACAAGCAGATAACAAATATACTTTATGTCCTAAATCCTCTTATTGAAACTTATTTTATTTCCCCTAATAAGGTTTATCTTTAAAATGTCCTATATTATACTATATTTTGGTTCACAAAATATGAAATTTGTTATTGTTAGGGGGATTGGCCTATAAGTTACAATTAGGTCAAATTGGTTGATAATGATGTTAAGATTATATTGTATTTACTCATTTTATGTGTGGTTCTGCTATTAATTATGGAAAGATATGCTGGAATCTCTGATGAAAATTGTAGTTTTTTTCTCGTTTTCATTGTGGTTCTATAATATTGCTGCATCTCTAATGAAGTCTCACTATTAGAAATATAAACTTTTATGATCATTGTGTTCTCTTTATAACATTATATGTTATTTTAAAATATTTCAATTTACATCCCAAGTAAGATTAATTGCCTTGAAATACTCTGTCAGCTCTTAATCCCATTACTCCTATTTTAATATTGCTAGCTTGATATATCTTTTTATGTCCTTCTTCTTTTGTTGTTTGTTTTGTATTTTCACATTAGCCTATTTATGTCATTATATTTTAAGTGTATTTTGTGTAATTCCAGTTTTGATTTTTTCAGTCCAATTTGACAATCTCTGTCTTTTAATTGATATTTTCAGATCATTTACATTAATCTAATTATCAATCTGGTTGACTATAAATTCATAATAATTATTGGTTACCTATTGTTCCATGTGCTGTTCATTTCCACTGACTCTTCATGTTTTCTTTTGGGTTAGGTGTACTTTATGATTTGATTTCTATTTCTTCTTTAATATCTTACCTCTTTGTTGTGCATTTTGATTACTTTAACATGTACAATATTTCTCTTTATCTTACATTTTATCTTCAACTGATACTATATCATTTCATGTATAGAATAAAAAGTTGTTAACCGTATACTTGATTTCTTTCTCTCCAGACTGTGCTATTGCTACTATGCATTTTATTTCTCATGTCTTATGATCTAACCAGTCCATTTTAATTGCATTGTATTTAAACCCTTTATAGTGTTTTAGGCAGATTTAAATGATAGGCAGCATTTTCTCTTGTGCTTATTCACATGCTTACAATTTTCAGTGCTCCTTATACATTTATGTGAACCTAGATTTCTGTCTAGGGAGAAAAATGAGACTCTCTACTTCCATAAAGAGTTAGTCTGAGAAAACCACAGAGGCAGTTCTAGCCTGTTCCCTGCATCAGAATACCATTCAATTGCACTGAATCTTTTTGATTTTGTTTTAGATTTCTTTCTAACATCATTTTTCCCACTTACAGCCCCCTGCCATTTATTGTAGTGCAGATATGCTGCTGTTGAATTCTTTCAGTCTTTATATGTTTACATGTCTTTGTTGTGACTTAATATTAGGAAATGTTACTGTAGAAAATGTATAGTCTAAAATGTCATTTCACAGTTTTTAAGTGTACAATTCAGTGACATTAATTGCATTCACCATGCTGTGCAAACATCACCAATATCCATTTCCAAAAAAAATTTCATCACTCAGGGCAGAAATCCAGTATTTTGCTTCATTTTCTGAAGGGTATTTTTATTGCTTATAGAATTCTAGTTTGATAGGTCCCCTCCTCCACCTTTCATTACTACAAAAATGTTACTCCAATGTTGCTGTTGTTTTCTGATTTACTATCACTTTTTTGTTTGTCTTTATGTGATGTGACTCTCCCAACTCTTTGGGTGCTTTTGAAGATTTTATCTGGTTTTCAGTATTGTGCTAAAGTGCAGTGTATGTTTAGTTTGTGTGTGTGTGCATGCGTGTGTGTGTTTTCTTTGTTTTGGGGGCTCGTTTCAATTTTGGCTCTTTCAGCTTCGAGTTTTTCACAATTTGAAAATGTATTGGTCATTTTTTACAATGTATTTTCTGCCCATCCTTCTTTATTGTCCCTTTCAGAAACTCCACTTAAATGACAATTTAATTGGTGTGAAACCGTCATATAACTCACTGATACACTGCAGTTTTCCACTCTTTTTGACTTGTGTTTCTTTTTGTACTCCTATTATATGGCTTAAAATCAACAATAGATTTCCCCCTTCTGGTTTTGCAATGTCTAATCAGAGTGGGTGTCAGAAATGACTTTGAACTTTGTATTGAAAATAAAATAGTTAAAACCAAGGAAGGAAATGAGAAAGTAAAAGCTGAGTAGAAATCTTCAAAAGGTAATTTGAGGAGACACAGCAACACATTATAATGAAATATGGTAAGCCCCAGAGTTCAAAAGCCAGAGGGAAGAACATAGCATATCCCAAGATGCAATAATTGGACAGAGGAAAATGAAGTCTCAAGTAAAAACATTGAAACACTCTATGGACAAAATATTTAATAATGCAGGAAGCATCAAAATTCGATGGAAGGAATACAGTGAGTCACTATATCAAGAAGAAATGCAGGACATTCAACCATTTAAATAATCGATAGAAGAAAGTCAATGCTACACTAAAGGCCTTAGTAAACACAAGGCTCCAGGAATTGACAGTGTCCCAGTTTAGATGCTTCCACTGTGGAAGCAAACCTGAAGATTCACTCATCTCTGTGAAATTCAGAAGAAAGCTGCCTGAACAACCTGCTGGAAGAGACACATTGAACCTCCCTGGTATTGAGGACTTGTGAACATTTTTCCCCGTGTATTTGTTATCCATTTTACTTCATGCTTGGTGAACTATGTCTTTTCCCCACTTTGGAATCAGGCCTTTGCTATTTTCTTATTAAGCTGTTGAAGAGTCCTTTAATGGCACTTTTCTAGTTCATTTTATTCTCTCTGGAGAAAAACTTTTCAGACTAATTCAGGTAGGGAAGAGGCGATTGTCCAGTGGCACATAATGAGGGTGGAAATCTTTTCTCTTCTGCTTCAAGTTGTGTCAGGCAGAGCTACAAGGATTTTACATATCTTAACTTATGCAGAAATCATTGTATTAGATGGTGTTGCATTGGCTCTGAACTCATGGTGGCACCATGCACCTTGGGACAAAGAACAGTTTGATCATGTATCGCCATGATCAATCGTAGATGAGAGCATTGTAATCCTTAGTATTTTCATGGTCTGGAGTTTTGAAAATGTTTTTCTAAGCCTTTCTTCCCAGTCTGTCTTAGTCTGGAATTTCTCCTCAAACCTGCTCACCATCATAACAGCATGCAAACAAATCTCCACTGGTGGTGAATTACTGCTGGTGAGGCACATACTCAGGACTCCTGCAATGGCTGGTGATAATTCTACCACTGACCTGCAAATGAGGAAAATATTATTCTTAGCCCATTATCAGAAGAAGGAACTGAAAAACAGAGTCATAATTTCTTCAAGGATCCCCAGTCAGATATTTGTTCCAGCAAGGATTTACATTTCGGTATCTGGGGCCCATAATGTGGACTCTTGGAAACACTGAAGTGGCAACTCAGGAATTAAAATGTTTGAAAATGATCATTCTTCTCTTAGCTACTCCAACCATCCACCCCACTTCTGGAAGTGCTTCACTATCCTGCCAATTCCTAAATACCTCGTTACTCTTTTTTGGGATCATTTCTTGGCTTTCTCTGTTATTGGTTTAGAACTTCCGAGGGAGCCACCAAGTTTTCAGCTTCAAAAGCAGGTAGCTGTTGCCTTCTTCACTCTCCTCCTGGTTGTTTTCATCAACTCCCTGTGGCCTCAGTGTTAATGGACATGTGAGAGAGGGGATTTAGGTGCATGTGCTCAATCTGCCATCTCCAATGAGGCATTTTAAGATGAAAGTTTCCACCACCCCAGTGAGCACGGAGTCAGATTAGTTTGATTTAGACTTACAAAGAAATGAGTAAATATTTTCATTTTTCCTGTATCTTTTTTTCTCAAGGTAAATATGTATTTGTCAGAAATTTTACCTTCAATATTATTCATATGTACAATTCAATAACATAAAATGGATACATTATGTTGTTCAATCATAATCATTATTCATTTCCATTTGTCCTCTGTGGCAGCCATATGCTTATGTTAATTTTATGATTGAAATGTAGGGGTGGAGTCTAGCCTGTTAATCTGGATATAGCCATTGAGTAGCCAGTGAGGCCTCCATGAGGGTACGGCTTTCTCCTGATACATCGGAAAATCTCACGATATTTCCCTCGTGAAGGTGAGAAGCTATCTTCCCCAGTGGTTGGGAGTTAGTCTCAGAGATGATGAATCACGGACAAGGCAAGATGGCAGCATCTGAGAAGCTGGAGGAGCTGGTGGAGAGACCCCACGGCTATGCCCTGATGGAGCCAGATCTCTAAAGCTGGGGAGGCCACATGGAGACCTCATCTGCCAGCGATGAGTTGCTACTGCCACGACGGCATGGTGTTGATGGACCCTGAGCCCTGGAAGCGAGGAGCTATGTGGAGACCCCTGCCAGTGCTGGGATTCTGCACCCATGACCTGTGACTTCGTAAGCCAGAAGGAGACATTATAGACTGGTATCGGGCATATGGGCTAACATTGGACTTGTGACTTTGAACTGGACTGGGATGCTTTCTCAGCATTCCATTCCTTTTGTATATAAACACTTTCCTTATATCTATATGTGTGCCTATGAAATTTGTTCCTCTAGCCTACCCGGACTAACACATTATTGTACCGTAGGAGTTGGGTACTAGAGGAACACATCATAAAGATAGAAAGTAGATGTATGCTTGACTTGTGCCTCGTGGTATTATTACTTCTTTGGCTAGCCAGAAGCCAGATATATCCTTGTAGTTTACTGAGTTATTTTCTGGAAACAATGTAGGAAGTTAAAGTTTTGATTACTTTGTTTGGATGCTGTCTTTGGTTATTCCTTTATAAAATGGGGATTCTGCTCAAGGACAATGGTCGAGAAGGTCAGAATGCCTGACCAAAAGCAGGAATCTGTTTTGATGCCTTTAGAGACCTAATTCAATATTTTTGTGTAAACAGTAGTCTAGATAAGGATATAGATAAGCTTAATAAGCATTGACCTTGACTGTTTTAAGAATTAAGTTTGATTTCTGACTATGCTATAGATACTGATTTCTTATGCCTGTTATTGTAAATATAAATATGCATAGAAATGTTTATTGGGAAGTATGAAAAGAGTTTGCAAATCCAGTTACCTCAAGTCAAGCATTCACCTCTAGAGGGTTTAGGACTTTGTGTCAAAGACATTTCTGAAGAGATTAACCCCACCTTGTGCTTAGATGGGTTAGGCCACACCTGGAAAGACTTCTCTGAAGAAATTAGCTCCACCCAGTCTTTTGAAGTACTCAGGGTTCTTGTATTCTAAGAGAAGGTCAAACTGACCGATAAAGAAGGATAAAGTCTGTTTCCTTGGAAAATCCTGACTAGTGATTATTTTCAGAAGTGAAGGAATCTGGGACTATGAAGATAACTCCTCTCTGTGGCTCAATGTTAAAGGAAACTTGTGGCAGGCTGAAATGCTTGCTAGGTTTCCACCTGGATCTACTCTTGGAGTAAAAATAGGAGAACTGCAGCAATAAATAGGACGGTTGAATTTGGTCACTGAACCGTGGGACTTGGTTCACAGGAAATAGAGGAGATGAGAGCAGGTTGATTGGTCTGAAGTTCATGACCTAGCATGAGAGAGCAAGGCATGTTGAGAATCTGTGATGGGACCTTGGTCGAAAGGGAAGGTGACCAATGGCTACCCTGGTGAGGCTAAGTGGAAAAGCTCACATTGAGTTGACCAGAACCCGACCAGAGGGGGAGAAGCGATTTTAGTCTGTGAACTGGTTCATATCATTCCTGACTTTATGGATGGCCTGTCCTGATTTGACTTTGCTAATGGATACACACTTCACAAGTTTCCAACTGAAATGAAGATTCTTCATGTTGAAAGATATTATTGTTTCCTTAGAGCACTGGGTTGGCATAAGTGGGCAATATAGAAATTAGATACCCAAAATGGGGGAATGAAGGCAAGAGGTGGTTGACTTGCAAACTCTTACAGGTGGTGGAATATATATTCATAGGATTATAGGATCAAGGTGTCAATATTTTGTAACTACAAATGTCTGGCACAGGATGTCTTTTCTTTTGTTCACTTATAGAATGTTATTTTTAAATGATGGTGACACATGTTGAATTGCATGCATTTTAGTTTTATCCTGTTAGGTATAGGTATGATCTTATTGTTTATTTGAAGGTTACATATGGTTACAGAGTTATGTGAAAGTATAAAACTAACATGGGGTGGTCTGTGGCAGTCATGTGCTTATGTTAATTTTATGATTGAAATGTAGGGGTGGAGTCTAGCCTGTTAATCTGGAGCTAGCCATTGAGTAGCCAATGAGGCCTCTATGTGGGCATGGCTTTCTCCTGAGACTTCTGGGAAATCTCGCGATATTTCCCTTGTGAAAATGAGAAGCTATCTTTCCCAGTTTTGGGGAGTTAGTCTCAGAAACAATGAACTATGGACAAGGTAAGATAGCAGCATCCGAGAAACTGGAGGAGCCAGCAGAGAGACCACACGGCTTTGCCCTGATGGAGTCAGAGCTCTGAAGCTGGGGCAGCCACATGGAGACCTCTGCCAGTGATGAGTTGCTTCTGCCACCACGGGATGGTATTGATGGACCCTGAGCTCTGGGAGCGAGGAGCCATGTGGAGACCCCTGCCAGTGCTGGGATTCTGCACCCACTAACCTGTGACTTCGTGAGTCAGAAGGAGACCTTATAGACTGATTTCGAGAATATGGGTTAATATCGGACTTATGACTTTGAACTGGACTGGGCTGGGATGTTTTCTCAGTGTCCGATTCCTCTTGTATATAAACCTTTCCCTTATATCCATATGCATGTTTATGAAATTTATTCCTCTAATCTACCCAGACTAAAACATCCTCCATCACTTTTGTTTCCCCTCCAAATTGTTTTATTTGGTCTTAATCCAGATATCATATCACTTAATTTCAATCATATAAAAAAATAATGTGCAAGCACTAGTACTATCATTTTCAAAGCATTATTTTTTCTTCTTGAACTCTATGATATTGGCTCACCATTAGCTCCCTCTTCTATCCTACTCACCCAGAACCCATATTTTGGCTTTTGTCTTTATAGATCCCTCCTTCACTCTTAAGAGAAACTTAGTGTCCCCTAAGTAAGGAGTCCCTCTTTTCCCCTCTCTCATCTGTCCTTGGTAATTACTTGTAAGTTATTCTAGATATTTTATGGTAATCATAAAAAATTAGACCTTTTTTGACAGACATTTCACTCAATATTTTTCAATGTTCACCATGCTCTAGTATGTATCACGATTTCATGAAAGGTGAGAATTTCTTGTGTCCTACATTTCTAGATTAAACTTCTCCTCCCAAAGCATGTGTTCTGTTGTGTACATATGCTTCTATTTTTGAGGAGTTCATGCATATGTCACTGTGACTTATACATTTTGGAAGGCAGCTATGCTCACTATACCACCAATGCATCTAACTTATACATTTTGAAGATAGGCAAGTGCCTCTTAGAAAATAGGCATTGTTATCCCTTTTAATTTAGTTGCCAGATCTTGATAATGACATTAACCTCTATAGTTTTATCTTACTAATGGATGAAATTCTGTTTGTCTTTAGGAAGAAGGCCAGATCAGAGAGCTAAAGTTGTTCTCCCTCACTGTTCATGGACTTGTGAGGTTAGCTGGGATGTCATTCTCCACACACACCCCATACTACACCCCCCAAAATGATGGATGTTTCCTCTAATAACCATCAGAGGTCCTCTTCATGTTCAAGCCTTTTCCTTTCCACTAGCTGGAATACTCAAAGCACTTGGCAGATCTTATGTCCTATTTAATCAAAGTTCCAGATGTCTCGATGCCTACTCTTTGGCAGGGAAATACACAGGAAACATCAAGATAAGTTACCCAGTCCCTGTTGTCCTGAAGCTGGTTATATCAAATGTACAAGCAGTAAAATCAGTGGGCTGGGAGAAGACAATGGTCTGGCATGATGCATTCAGCCTGGAAGGATGCAGAAAAGCATCACATAAAATGCAACATGTGCATTAGTTCTTTGGGGAAGGTCTGGATTTCCTAGGCTACAGAAACAGTGCTAATAAAGGGGATATGGATGGGTAAAGGAAAGCAGGAGACAAGAAACAAACATACATAGTGTACACTTATGTGACTATTTTCCTAGCGTGTTGGGATGGGTATAGATGGGGTTGTTCTCATAGAAGGCTGGCAGAGCACAGTCTAGAGACATGACCAGAACTACATACTAGAGTTCAATTATATGTGTCATAAATTGGTTTTATCATTTTCTCACTCTGTGACCCAAGCATTGCTTGACCTTTCTAAATTTATTAAGCTGTAAAAATGGTATAGTTGCATAAATTGAATGAAACCATTCATGTGAATAATATATAGTATATAGCACAGAGGATATGTACTCAAATGCTAGCTCTAATTTTATCTGCCTATCTTTTCATCCATCTAACAACTATGCATTCTCTTTATGTTCTCAATGTTTTATCAAGAATTTGACAAAGAATAAAAGAATTTGAAGGACTCTCAGGGAGAGTCTTATGAGTGTCGTTTCTGAAATGGTGAGCTTGCTATGTCTGTAGGACACCCAATTGGAAATGTCAAAGAGAGATTTCAAAATCTGGTTTCAGATGCCAGGGGAGAAGTTAGAATTAGAGCTATAGATTTGGGGGTCATTGGTGAAATAGTAAAAATGAATATCAAATGGGAGGGGTTGGGGATATGATTAAGGTGAAAAAGGAAAGGATTTGGGGAACAACTCCATGTCAAAGCAGGAAGTGATATGGAAAGGACATGAGAAGGTGACTTGAAAGAAGGAAAAACAGAGGTGTGAGAATTAAACCCCAGAAAATATCCCACTGTGGTAGAGTCCATTCCAACTCATAGGAACCCAATAGGATAAATAAAACTCCTTCAATGGAAAAATCCAGGGTGGAGTCCTTATGGGAGATTTTGTGGGGATAAAACTAGGAACCTTTCAGTTGATATCACAGTAGTTAGTCCCGGTGCTGTCAGGGATCATTGAGGGAGAATTAAGGGAAGGGAAACAGGGAAACTGAGAGGGAAAAAAGCAGTTTATAAAATAGCCATCCATGTCAAATGGTGTAAAATAACAACTATACCAAAAGAAGGAATGACTTCAATGTATTGTGCAAGTACTGGGACAGGGACATCTATGAGAGTTTTCTCCTAATTCCTTCTTTCATCTTGTATTATTAGACCCATTTGGGGGTCCTAACTGATGGTAATTGAGATTCAGAAATCTGTTTTAGTTCTTCAGCTTGTGAGAGAGAAAGAGAGAGCTGATTTTCATATGTTGCTGTCTCTGGTCCTAAAACATGTGGCCCATTTCATATATTTAATATCTCCCCAGGTGGGGAGTTGATGTCTAGTGGAAAACACTCTCTAAGAAAGGGTTCAGAATGGTAGGTCATGATAGTAAAGGAAGAAGGATGTTGAAGACGTAACAAGAGCAATGAAAACTCCTATTTCTTCTTTGCTTTCTCTCTTACCCCACTGTCCTGGTTCTAAAGAAAGTCATAACACATAGACATCATAAAGCTGTTCCTTCCATCCTATTTTGTTTGGAAATAGAGGAGAACACACATAGGCTAGAACACCTCATTCAATAACATGGTTTCTATCAATCATTGCTCTGTATAATCAAAGAATCATAAATTTAGTAAATGATGAGAATTTAAAAATTTTTAGCACTTCTAATTAATTATCGA
This sequence comes from Nesogale talazaci, assembly GCA_004026705.1. Lineage (NCBI taxonomy): Eukaryota > Metazoa > Chordata > Mammalia > Afrosoricida > Tenrecidae > Nesogale > Nesogale talazaci. The sequence goes on along the minus strand of PVJH01001028.1, from coordinate 105,523 downwards.
CTCTCAGGAATACAGTGTTCCATAGAACACAGATTGAGTTTAATCTGTGTAGTCTTTTCTCAAGAACAAGGTCGGTAGTCTTTTCTATAAAGGACCAGGTAATATATATGTAGGCTTTACAGGCCCAAAACACTCTATGACCATTACTTAACACTGCCATTGCAGCATAGAAACAATCATGGACAATATATAAACAAATGAACATGACTGTCTGCCAATAAAGCTTTATTTATAAAAATAGGATGTGAATTGAATTTGGCTTGTAAGACATACTTGGCCAACTCCCATTCCAGAGAAACATAACTATGAATGGTCAAAGAGAAGAGACACGGTTGATTATGGGAGGTAAAGAAACAGTCAAAGCTGAAATGAGGGAAAATATGAAAACATTTAAGATGCTCTCCTCTTACTGCCAAATACCACTCATTCTTCTGTTCATGCACCCTGAATTCCTCAATCTCATCCACATAACAATTAAGGAGTACATCTCTTTGCTTCCCCTATTATCTATTTGGCAAGAGCAGGGCTTATCACTCCCCATATCCTTGTACATTATTTTATTTTTGCACATTGTTTGTGTGTTAGACTTCGTCGGTCATTGGCATTGTGAGTTAGTGAACTCATATTATTGCTGTCCACTGCTCACATTGCTTTCAAATCTTGATCACCCTGAGAGCGCTGTTTGTCAGCTTGACAGAGAGTTTGACATCCTGGAGCTTAGACATGTTATTAGTTCTCCTTCAAGTCATCACTCAGGATAAGAAAGAAGTGAGATGTTTTTTGTCTATCCACTGGTTATGCATGGTAGGCGATGGTGCTTTGTTTGGGGTGTTTCTGTGACCAGATGTCCGTATTGAAAACTAGGAAGGTAATCAAAATTCAAGCTTCCTGGTCTAATTGATTGGTTGGAATTCCTATCAGTTATTTAGGAAACTTGAGAGTCCTTTAGTGATAGAACTAAAATTGCTATTGCAATTAGGTGCCATTGAGTGGACATTGATTCTTAATAGTCATACACAGAACTGTGTTAGCCTGGGTAGACTAGAGAAACAAATTCATGAACACAAAAGTGTATAAGAAAGAAGCTTATATATAAGAGCAACTGAATATTGAGTATGTTGAGAAAACATCCCCGCCCATTCCAGATCAAATCTTTAAGTCCGATATTAGTCCAGATGTCTGATACCAAACTATAAAATCCTTTTCAGACTCACTAAGCATATGCAATGATGCTGAATGCAGGAAGATCACAGGTCAGGGGGTGCAAAATCTTATGAATCCTATGGTGGTAGAAGCATCTCAGCATTGGCAGTTGGCAGGCATCTTCATGTGACTCCTCCAGTTCCCAGGGCACATTGTCTACCAGTGCAGTGTCATGTGTCTTGTGTCAGTAGAGCGAGGAGAGTGTGAGAGCCCATACGAGAGAGAGAGAGAGAGAGAGAGAGAGAGAGAGAGACAGAGAGAGAGAGAGACAGAGAGAGAGAGACAGAGAGAGAGAGACAGAGAGAGAGAGAGAGAGAGAGACTCCCATCTTCAGGAGTTCCCAGAATTCTCACACAGAGGCCTCATTGGCTATCATCTGATTGACAAGCTAGATTTCTCCCCTACACACTTAATCCTCAAACTGACAAATGATTATTTAACTACATCCACAACAGAACAAAACACTGCCCAGTCTTAGACCGTCCTCACAATTGTTATGTGTCCGTCCTTTATTGCAGCCACTCTGTCAACCCATGTCATCAAGGATCTTCTTAACCCCCTATTCTGCCCCACCCCCTCGATTTTTTTCCAGGGCATATGTTACATAAAGTCTCATCATCCTGCTTCTAAGGAATATTATAGCTATCTTTCTTTAAGGATAGATTTGTGTGTTCTTCTGACATTCCACAATACTTTCAAAATTCTTCTCCAATACCATAATTAAATTGCATCAAGTTTTATTTGGTTTTCCTTATTCATTGTTCAAATTTCACATACATATGAAACAATTGAAAATATCATGATTTGAGGCAGCTGGCAACTTAGTTGTAAAAGTCATATCCTTTAATACTTTAACAAGGTCTTGTGCATCAGATTTACCAAATGCAATGAATTATTTGCTCTCTTGCCTGATGTTTCCATGAGCATTGGTTGTGGGTATAAGCAAATTGAAATCATCAGTAGCTTCAATATTTTCTTTGTTGACCACAATGTGTTATCTATTGATGTAGTTATGAGGATTTGGGTTTTCTTTACATCAAATTATCATCTATACTGAGAGGTTCAGTACTCGATCTTCATCAGCAAATGCTTCCAATCTTCATTGCTTTCAGCAAGGTAAGTTGTTCCATCCGCACATCATAAGTTAATGTCTTCCTCCAATTCTGATGCTAACTTCTCCTTCATATTGACAATCTTCTACTCAATACTTCACATTGGAGTTCAGCTTCTCAGATTATTTACGGAGCATACAGATTTTAAAATTACGGTGAATGAGCCCACATATCTGACACACACTTTTCCTGATATTTAACCATGCAGAATCCTCTTGTTCTGTTTGATGACTAATCCTTGGGTCTCTGTACAGATTCTATGTGCACACAATTAAGTGTGCTACCTCTAAATGTGAAATCCCTGGTCTGCTGCCATTGTGCTTGACTAGTAACTATTATGAGCCCAGTGGAGATAGGATAGCAGTTTATTTAGTGGACCAGTCACTGGAAAACACTCGCAGAGTACCAAAATTGTGTCTGAATGTTTTTGAGATTAAAATATTAACAATGTTTTTATACTTCTATTGTTCTCTTGCAATGCTAGCTATAGATAAAGTATAGGTGGAAACTCATGTAGACAGAGGTAATGAGGGGGAAAATAAACACCAGTTGGGAAATCTACTGCCCTTGTGACAAATGCTATTAGGCAACATGGTTCCCCTCTGAATATCATGGTCTCCCTCCTACCATTTGAACCTTAACAGGCTCAGAAGGTTAGTGGTTAGTTAACATAAATACTCCTCTTAGCATTAAGTTCTGGTTGCTAGCTTTTGTTAAACTTGGTTGATTTTTTTCTGAGGATGGTACTGACATATTAAATGGGTTGTGGTATATGAATCTCATAATTGTTCTGGAATTCCATTTCTTCTTAATGTCATTCATTGTTTTTTTTAATGATTAACACAGTCGAAAGTGTTTGCATGGTCAATAAAGTACAAGGAAACATTTTGCTACTATCTTGCACTTTTAGCCAAGAACCAAGAGACATCAACAATGACATCTCTAGGGCTATGTCCTCTTTTGAATAAAAACTCAAAATCAAGCTCAGTGCCATCAGGTTGATTCCGACTCAGAGCGACTCTACAGGGGGACATGAAAGAATTGCCCCCGTGGGTTTCCAAAACACAATTCTTTCTAGAGAGCTTAATCTTTCACTCTTGGTTGGAGTGGCTGGTGGTTTGGAATTATTAAGCTTGTGGTTACCAGTCCAATGTGTTCCCCATTACACCACCAGGGCTCTTCTTGCAGAGGCATGTTTAGCCTAAGTTTGGGGTATGTAATGGTCTTTGTTATACCCCTCTTATTATGATATTATATTCACTTATCCTGGCAAGACACCTTTTTGCCTTCTTCCCTCTGTTGAGCCAGTGCTATTTAGAGACTTGTTTTCTCTTTGTCACCCTATGGGTCAAGTTGTTCTATGTGGTGGTCTCTTATTTGCACTTGATAAGTGTTGATCTTCTGCCCATATAGGATCTGCAAGGATCTTTTGTAGGGCTGGGTTTCTTTTTGTGTATTTTGAGTTTTTCCATGTCTGGGAAGACTCTTGCTTCTCCACTACCATAATAGATAATTTGGCCAGGTATAGAATTCTTAGGTTTGTGTTGTTTTCCTTAAATTTTTGGAATATGTTACTCCAATCCCTCCTCTTCTCCATCGTGCCTACTGATAGATATGAACATTCTCTTATTGAGGTGACTCTATATGTGATTACTTGCCTTTCCCTAGCTGCTCTTATGATCTCCTTTTCCTCATAGTAGGATAATTTAACTATTATGTGTCTTGGTGAATTATTCTTAGGGTAGAGTCTGGTTGGTGTTCTTTCAGTCTCCTGAATGATTGCCTGATTTTCATTTATTAAGGCAGGGAAGTTTTCCTCAAAGAAATCCTTCACTATATTCACTGCTAATTTCTTTGTTCTGTCTTGTTCCGGTAGTCCAATTATTCTAATGTTGCTCCTCTTCATAGCATCGGACATGGCTCTCAGGTTTTCTTCAGCTTCTCTGATTGTCTTATTTGACTGCTTTTCCCATTTATTGAGGTCTGGTTTGTTATCCACTAGATCACTGGCGCGATTCTTTGCTTCCTCAAGTCTGTTGGCAAACTATCAATTTGCCACTTGATTTTGTTATTTTGTTTTTGATTTTGTTATTTCATCCCTTAATATTTGTACTTCCCTTTGATATGTTGTCTTTATCTCCTCTGTCATTTCATCCTTTTTTCTATATTGCTTTCCTCATATCCTATATGACTCAAAGCAGCATTCTGATAGTTTCTTCCTGTGGCTGGTCAATATTTGCTTCTTCTATGCACATTGCTAAGTTCATGATTTCTTTCAACAAAGTTTTCTGTTTCTCCTGCCATTTTGTTGACACTGTTGGGGCTGGTTGCTGTTTAGGTGTTGTTTTAGAGGAACCTGGGGCCATCTTCCAGAATTGAAGAGCACTGGACTCTCTCTTGAAGGACTCATATGAGTGCTTCTACAAAGCACCTGCAGGTACCTGCACTTGGGGGTCAGGTTACCACTGTATCTTCCTATGACTTCACTCTTACCTTAACCAAGCATCTTTCATTATGTGGAATGTAAGTTGAGTCATCCTTTCATGGGACGCTGATCGAGTGGTTGTGAACCTTTGGGGGTTGTGGCTATTCGCTGGTTGATCTCTGAGTATGCTGCAGTGTTTTGTCTCACAGTGCTTGGAGTCCCTCTGGCAGCATGTGGTGTTTTCCTCTGTATCTGGAGTGCCAAGGAGGAGGTGTGGGTGTACTCTCCTTGGTGTAGAGGATTGTAGCTGGCAGGTCAAATTACTTTAGGCAGAGAGAACACCATGGCAGTTGAGCATATGTTCCTGCAGCAATCGTGGAGCACCACTGGTGGTGGCCAGGCATTCCTGCAGTCACTTGTAGGAACTTGTTGTTGGCAAGACACCTTTACTAGGCCTTGGGTTTTATCATAGTCTCAGAAGAGGCTCATTAGAAATTCAGCAAGATGGCGCATGAAACCAACACCTGCCTGACCACGCTAGAGCCAGTTTCTAACAACATGGTTTCAAACTGCTCCTTTCTGGATAAGGTGTTCTGGGACCTTTTGCATGATTTATTATTAAATAAGTTAACTGTCAGTTCATGAAGTAGACATAAAATAATTTTCTACGGAAGGAGGACTGGCCAGAACTCCCAGCTGAGCCTAGGTACCCTGGGGTGTCCCCAGGAGTTATGCCCCACTCTTATGCAGTGGTTTACTGTAATGAGCGCCAGCACTGAACAACGAAGACCAGAAACTGAGTTCTTACATGCTCTTCCATATGACAAGGAGCCCTGGTGGCATAGTGCTTATGCATTGAGCTGCTAATCTAAGACCAGTTGTTCAAAAACACCAGGTGTTGCATGGGGTGGAAAATGAGGCTTTATACTACTGTAAAGAGTTGCAGTCTCACGAACTCAGGAACAGTTCCACCTTCTCCTAATACGGTCACCATGAGTTGACCTCACCTCCATGGCAGGGAGTTTGTTTTCCTGCATGCCAAAGAAAGACTTGAAAATGGCTAAAGAAAATGAAATTGGATTTCTAGGTTCCCAATAAATACTAGATCCTGTGTAGTGAGCATTTTACTCCTGACTGTTGACATCAGATAGGGTATTACATATTTGGAAAAATTCCAACAATTTTTTTTTTGTATTTGAAGCTCATCCATCAAATGGTCTCAGAAGGCAAAATTAGAGGATGCAAATGAAGGATGATCAGGAGTCAAGTCAAAAGAGATATTGGTATCAAATGAGTCAAAGGAAAATATAATTAATAGAGATGTGCTCCCTAAATGTGCAGAACCATTTGATCCATCTGGTTTGGTGATGCCATCAGCTCCCCAAACAGAAAGTATGCAAAGTAATATATTAACTCAATCAGGGTAAAGAAGATATTAAAAATCAAGAATCCAATTTGGAAACATCATTTTAACTAAGGTATGGGTGACTGTCACACATCTTTTGAGAATATAAATTTTACCCCTGTTACTCTGAGAAATTTAGGTTCAGAATATATTCAGCTCCCTCAGGGAAGTCAGGAAATATTTCAAATATGTACCAGTCATAGTGCTTGTGTTAGTCCAAGTAGACTAGAGAAACAAAATCATAGACACGCATATAGATATCAGGGAAAGGTTTATATACAAGAGGAATGGAACATTGAGAAAGCATCCCAAGCCAGTCAAGTTCAAAGTTATAAGTCCGACATTAGCCCAGATGCCCTATACCAGTCTATAAAGTCTCCTTCCCACTTACAAAGTCACAGGCCAGTGGGTGCAGAATCCTGGTATTGGCAGGGTTCTCCCCATGACTTCTCACTCCCAGGCCTCAGGGTCCATCAACAGCATCCAGTGGTCGTAGAAGCAACTCAGCATTGGCAGGGGTCTCCACGTGGCTTCTCTGGCTTCAGAGGTCTGGTTCCATCAGGGTAATGCCATGTGACTGCTCCTCCCACTCCTCCAGCTCCTTGGAGGCTGCCATCTTGTCTTGTCCATAGTTTGTCATCTCAGAGACTGACTCCCAACAACTGGGGAGATGGCCTCTCATCTCCATGAGGGAAATATCGCAAGATTTCCCAGAAGTCTCAGGAGAAAGCCATGTCCACACAGAGACCTCATTTACTACTCAATGGTTATCTCCAGATTAACAGGCTAGACTCCACCCCTACATCTCAATCATGAAATTGGCATCTCGAATACATGACCGCCACATTGCTAAACCAAAATTTTGTAGATAATTACAGAGAAATTAAGTCATTTCAGAAAAAGTCAGTCTTATTCAGCACATTTTTTCCAAACAGTTGGAGAATTAAATTCAAGTAAAGAATCTGTAATTGTCATTTTTGTACCTACTGAAATGTATTGACCTATAGTTATTTTTTCCTACCTGCCCAACAAGACACCATGGAAATGGAGGGCTTGCACACTGAAGACTCCATATACAAGGAGGCCATCTATAGAGCAGAAGTTTTACAAATTGAAAATTCTTACTGTAGACAAGAGATAAATAAGGAACATAGTTGGTGGAGTTTCTAAGTTATATTCTAGATAACTCTTTTTGAACTACAAGAGCAACAAACTCTAGGATGGTTGAAGTCTTTGGAATTTGTAAGAAGGCAGCTAAAACAGAAAACTGGATAGCTGAGGAAAATTTCTAGATTTGAGAACATCATTCTACAATGTGCAAAGTTATTTTGCTATAAAGACATTTTAATGCTACAGCTTCCTAGGTCTTTTTTGTAGCCCACCAAAATGGTTCATAAGTAATTTACAATTAAAAAATCATTTTATTGGGGGCTCTCACAGTTCTTACACACAATTCCACACACAATTTATTTTATGAAGTGCTCATCTTACTGAAGCTATGAGTCTTTAATATTATGTTATTATGCATTTTTGAGAAAAATTAAGACAATTTTTGGTTTTTGAGAAAACTGTTATGTAATTATTTTCCAAATTAAGTTATGTATAATAAGAATGTAATTAAGTTGTTAACTGAGTGAGCACTGTAATGTGGTCAAAAGAACCAAGAATAGAAATCATGTTCAGGAATAGTCTTGCTTCTACCATTAGAATGTAACTTGGACAAGTTACTTTGTTAAGCTTACACCTCTGTTCTTAATCTATAAAATAGGACTACTTACTAAAGTTCCAATGTGGTTTGTTTCTTCTCTTTCTGTAAATATATTCTTAACATTTGATTAGTATATACTTCACAAAACAAGCCCCGGTGGTGCTATGATTAAGCATGTGGCTGCTAGGCAAACGATCAGCAGTGTGAATCTACCAGACATTCAACCAGAGGACGCGGCTGCTGTCCGGAAACTTCTCCAGAGATGCCCCATCATGCTGGAGGAGCATCCCCCACTAAGGACATGAGAGCTTCCAGCTATCCCTTTTTTTCTCTCTGTGTGTGTTTTCATTCTTCCTTTCCCTTCTGGTGGCTTATGCATCACCTGTCTATAGAAAATTTCCTGCTGTGGAGGAATAGCCCTGCTTTCCACAGTCTATGCATTCACTCTAGCAAACATTTATACAATGCCATCTTGTGGCTAGGTGTCCTGGCAATAACTCATGGGTTATGCGCTGGGCCTCACTATGTGTCAAAACTGACTTGATGACAGTAAGTTTGTTTGCTTTCTTATATCTTGTAGCTGATATCCCTATGGTCTTTATTAAACCCTTGTCACTGGAGAAGAGGGTAAAGCATGTGTTCATTGCAATCTTGGTATAGAATGTAGGGGTACGTTCTCATTCATCTCAGTTCTAGGGTCTTGGTAACTTTGCCTTCTGATTCAGTGAGTTTCAGTTTTCCCTGGCTGAGGATCTGTTGTGGCCTTGCCACTTGCTATTAGCTCAACTGATGTTAGATTGAAATGTTGCTTGGCCATTGACTACTGGCTGCCCTGGAGTCTGCTTTGACTTGGGTCCATGGCCCTTTGTAGGAGGTCCCCAGTAAATATCTCTGTAAGACAGTGAATATGAAGTAGTGTCTGTGTATCACCATGGGAATCTGTGCCTCTTTTAAGTGGCAGTATTTCCACAAAAACACATGCTGGGAACTCTGGTTAGGAAGCACATGTGAGCTATTTGAAAAACACAGAAGTTCAGGCCTATAGGCCTGCATATAACAGCTCCGTGTTCCTTTTTTATTGATTAGTAATGCCCCATGGTATGAATAAAAATACCTGATGACTAATTCTTATTTTGATGAAACTCTGAGTTAACTCCAGTTTTTGGCTCTTATAAAGCTGTTACTAAACACATACTTAGATAAGTCTAGGTGTGGAATTAGGTTTTAATTTGGGGTGGGTGGACAAGTCTTACAAAAAGTAAGGCAGTTGAGTAGAAATTTATAAGTTTTACTTTGAAAGAAATTGTCAGAACATTTTACCAATTTATATTAACCCTCAACAGTGGGTTAACCCTCAAAAATCCATTGCTTCATATCCTTGCCAACATTTGGGATACTTGATCTTTTTAAATTTTAGATATTTTAGTGGATGTTCAATCATTTCTCTGAAGCTTTCCATTGATCTGGTAGATATTTTCTTATATCTACATTAATTGACTTTCCCTTCCAATCCAATCCTGCTTCCTTTCTCTCTCCATCCATAACCATTATCCCCCAAGGCATACTTCACACATCTGTCTGCTTCCCAGAGAACCCTAATTGTCCCTATTGGTTCCAAGAGATCAAGAGATAAGATAGGTTGTTTTTATATTACATTGCTGCCAGAATCAATTAAATAATAATTGCAGATCATTTGCAAGTATTCTGTCAATATAGAAAAATGTGTTCACTAGTGTGATGATTCAGTCATTGAAATACATAGTGTGAAGAGGGTAATAAATATTAAGATAATAGAATTGTATAGTTATTACTTAACTTCATCAATACTCTGAAGATAGTGAATGAAAGGTCGAGAAAAATTTAAAAAGAAATGTCTTTATATCAAGAAGGTATCTGAGCCTAATCCAACTCATCAGTAAACTATCTGGAATTCTCTTCAGATTCATTTAGCTGTAAGCTCATGATGCAGAAAGGTGAAGCAAACACAAAGAGACCATAGGTTGGTGAGTGCAGAGTCACATGGACCCAAGATCAGTGTAAACATGACAGGCACCAACATCTCCCATGATCAGGTGGCCCACATAGGATCACCACTGAATACAGAGTCTGAGCAATGATGAAGATAAAGGGGAAGAGACAGAGAGAGAAGGGGTCTCCATTTCATTCTATAAAAGTTCACACCCAAAGGAGGCATCATTAGTCTGTGACCGAGTTGACAGATGGGACTTCATCTTTTGTAACTACTAAAATGACATTATTTCAGACATGACCGGAGGATGTACCTAGAGGTTAACAAGCAGACCTTGAAAGACTAGAATTTACAGGTCTCTATTTTTTAAAAAATTTTTTGCTTATTTATTTCTGGACATTGTTTTTATTTGTTGTCAACATTTTGTTTTCTTTTGTCATTTCACATTGTTATGCATATTTTGTGTGTGTGTGTGTGCGTGCGTGCGTGTGTGTGTGTGTGTGTGCCATCACTGCCTTGGTGGGAGTAGGAAGCCCAGCCTTGCTCCTGGAGGACTGCTGCTGGATTTGAATTGCCAACTCAGTGGGCCACAGTCCTGCACACAACCACTGCGCCACAACCACTGTGCCATTGGGGGTCGGCCCCTGTTATGTATAGTTTTTATGCATGTTATTATCTTTGCAAGTCTATCTAGATGAGATAGGCAGGATGAATAGTCAGGAGAAAACAGATGGGCTCCGGGAGACATAGGAGAGGGGGAGGGGGGGGAAAGGAGGTGGTGCTGACCAACACAGGGACAATGGAACAACAAGTGATACAAATTCAGTGGCAAGGAGGGTGTGAGAGGCTGGGTAGGGATTGATCAAGGGTAATTTAACTGAGAGAAATCACTGAAACCCAAATGAAGGATGAGCATGATAACAGAAATGTAAAAGGAAATTGAGTAAAGAACAAGCAGGCAAAGGGCATTTATAGAGGTCTAAATACCGGCATGTACATAGGTAAATATATTTATATATGATGATGGGGGAATAGATATACATGCATATATTTTTAGGGTTAGTATTAAGACAGCAAATGGATATTGATCTCCACTGAAGTAGTTCCTCAATGCAAGAAAACTTTGTTCTATTAAATTGGCATTCTATGATGCTCACCTTCCCAACATGATCACTGAAGACAAATGTGTGAATAAACAAAAACGGTGAAGAAAACTGACGGTTCCCAGCTATGAAAAGATAAAGTCTTTGGAGTCTTAAAGGTTTGAAGGTAAACAAGAGGTCATATAGCTGAGAAGCAACAAAGCCCTCATGGAAGAAGCACATTAGCCTGTGTGATCACGAGACATCGATGGGATCAGGTATCAGGCATCAAATAACTAAAAAATTATATCATTGTAAATGAGGGGCAGTATAGGTTAAGGGCCCAAATCCCATCTGTAGGTAACAGGACATCCCCTTACAGAAGGGTCGTGGGGAGGAGAAGAGCCAGTCAGTGTGCAGTGTAGTAATGATGAAAGGTAACTTTCCTCTAGTTTTACTTCAATGCTTCCTCCCCCCCACCCCACCTCCCCACAATCATGATCACAAATTAAATCTTACAAATCTGGCTAGACCTGAGGATGTACACTGGTACAGATAGGAACCGGAAACAGGGAATTCAGGTAAGATGATCTCTTCAGGACCAGTAGTGAGAATGGCGATACTGGAAGGGTGGAGGGAAGGTGGGGTAGAAAAGGGAACTGATAATAAGGATCTACATATACCCTCCTCCCTGTGGGATGGACAACAGAAAAGTGGGTGAAGGGAGACATCAGACAGTATAAAATATAGCAAAATAACCATAATTCATAAATTATCAAGAGTTCATGGTGGGGGGGTGACTGGGAAAGAGGAGCTGGTACCAAGGGCTTATGTAGAAAGCCCTTAAATGTTTTAAGCTCCATTAAATGCTAAAAAGAAAGCTATGTAAGCTCAATAAATAAATAAAAATAAACGAATTGTCAACCAAGACATGTCTGTTTTTCCAAGGTCGGAGTCCTGATTAAAAAATTAAGGATTCTGGCACAATATAGGAAACATTTGGGTGGATTCTCCTAAAGTCTTGATTCCCCAAACTTCTACAAATCTTCTAGCCCTTTATAAACATCTTCTACCCTGTACCAAATATAAGAAGACAATGCAGAAGTATTTACTTCCTAAGACATCAGCTTCTCACTCAGGTGCTTGCTGCTCATCTTATTTACTATCCTGTATGACAAGCTCATACTGATCATTCTATCATAACTCAGAGGGGGATGTGTTGAGTCTTAGAAGGAAAAAATATAAGTATACTATAAAGAAATGGTATGACCTAGTCAAGGACCATTGGAATTATTATGATATTGGATTGTGAATGAGTCCAATCACAGGGACTAGAATAAGATTGTATGAACATTTCAGGGCTTATTATTATGGAAGGACTGTAGGGGGTTGGTGCAGATTTTCTACCAAAGATTTTCTACTAAAGAGTCTGGGTAAAGCAGAAGTCCTTGCTTAGTGATGTCGCAATGCTTTAATTTCTATGACAGGTCGAGCAGAAATTTACTTAAAAGATCAGAGAAGTGTGTATGATGTAATGAAATCACTAAGGCTGGAAGACCTCCAGCAAACTTTGTTTCCAAGAAGTCCTTATTCACCAAGCCACATAGAATACAACAGTGACTGACACTGTCCTCTCTAATAAATTAAGATTTGTCTTTCTGATGTAGGTGTGATTAATAGGAAGAAAGACTATCAGAGAACTAATATTCAAAGGATGGTAACCACTTTCCGTAAGCCAAATATGCCAGGTATTAGTGTTTAATTAAAAAAAATACTTGAGCTACCTTTTAGATGTCATATAATTACATATAATCACATATTTAAATTGATTTCGTATATGGTACTAGTAAATGTCAGAGTTACTTTTTCATTTTGGTGAAATATCATCAAATTTTCATTACACAATTGTTGAAAATACATTATCGATGCATATGTGTGGGTTTATTTGTAAGCTCTTTATTTTTTGGTTAACAAACAGCCTTGATTACTATAGATTCATAGTAGAGTTTATTTTGCTTTTTATCTATTGAATGGTTAGTAACTCTAAAAATCAGTGCAAGTATAGCAACTTTGCTTTCCTTTTTTCAAGTTGGCTTGACTTTTCAACCTATGTTTCTTTCTTATATACGTAATTGTGGGTTTATGTGTTTTAAAAGGTTCCACTGGTGTTTTGACAGTGATTGCTTTGATGACATAGATAAATCTGGAGGGAAGTGATGTCTTAATAATATTGAGTCTTCCAATCCCTACAGATGTTTATTTAGATCTTTGATTTTTCTTAGCAGTGTTTTATTGTTTTTAGACTGTATATCTTATACACATACTCTTAGATTTTTATCTCTCTACATACTAGAATATAAGCCAACCTGAATATAAGCCTAGGTGTCTGATTTTACCTACATAATAAATGTGCTGAAAAACTTGGCTTTATCCATGAGTATACAGGGTAACTATTTTGTGGGAGTGTTTTTGGAGATATTATAAATGATAATTTTCACTTGGTTATTGCTATGGGTTAGGAATGTGATTTTTTTGATTTCTTAATATCTTATCACCTTTGTACCTTACATTCTTGCTAAGGTCACATGCTAGTTCTAGTAAGTGGGTTTCAAATTTTTTAGCAACTGGTTTTCTGCCCTAATGTTCATTTTAAATATAGAATACAATGATGATTTATAATGAAAGGTAGGTTATTACTTCATAGTTAATAATTAAATAAGAACAATAGAAGTACACAAAACTAGATTATTTTATAAGAAATAGATTTAAAATAATAAAGAATATTAGCACTAGAAAAATATATTAAAACCAATATTTGAGATATTTCCATATTGCTTCATGATTTTCATCCTCACTTTTTCACTTTTATCTAAGCATCATCAGCTGTGTGATTTTTCCCTTAATCAATTTTTCACTTTTGGAATAAGAACCTATTCCTTTAAAGGTACATCAATTAGACAATAGTCATTGTATTTGATATGCTAGAAATAGTTGGTTCTCTTCTCTGAACACATTATATTCACCTTTGAAAAATCCCTTTCCATTTCTCCTGAAGTTATGGCAATTGTTCTGACAATATTTTTAGCTCTTTGAACATTTTCAGGAATTGCATAATTCACTAAAAATATCTTGTGGGAATTCAGAACATAACACAAAACCACAAAGAATAACAACCAGGTTGTTTGGCAATTTCCCCCTGGATGTTGTATGTCTGTTCACAACATACAAGGGAATAAAAATATAGTATTTTATACATTTGAGAAATGCAGTACTTCCTTAAAGGGAGTTTTATGGACTGAACAAATAAATACCACAAGCACGTTCCATCTAATTTTTATACGTAGGGACAGAAGGAACATTAGCACTGGAACTCAGAATGCACTATTGCACAGAGGACTGGTAAAAAGAATAAGGAATGTAAATTTGTGATTACAAGTGCCACTTTAACAACGGGTTCACTGAAGTCAACAACAACAACAACAACAAAAATAGGTATCAGTTCGTCAGAATTGGAGCAAATCAGCTAAATCATACAACCGGCTCAAGTAGTTGACATTTTTTGGTAGTTTATTTGTCATTTTCTATATAAACAGGAGTGTTATCAGTATTATCATTTTATTCCCTTCCTTCCAATATCTATGCCTTTTTTAAAAAATAATTTTATTGGGGGCTCTTACAGCTACTACAACATTCAGTACATCATTCATATCAAGCACATTTGCACACATGCTGCCACATACATTTCCAAACATTTTCCACTTGAGCCCTTGGTACAAGCTCCTCTTTAAAAAAAAAATTCTCCCCTTTCCCCTTCCCCCCTTTTTAATGAATCATTTTATTGGGGGCCCATGCAACTCCCATCACAGTCCTTTTCTTTTACTTGTTTGCTTGTCTTACTATGGGAGCACCCTGCATGTTGTCAGAAAGGAGAAATGAGAGCAGACATTTCTGGCTTTCCCTCAATATTGCTGAGACACATCTCACTACTAAGTATTGCATTATTTTTTGTTTATTCAGATACCCTTTTGATCAGGTTGAAGTTTTTATCCTGTTCATATTTCTCATTTTTTTCATGAATGGGTGAATGCATTTAATTTTTTCCCTGCATCCATTGGAAAACAAAACCAAAACCTCCCTCTGGCATTAAGTTGATTCTGACTCACAGCAACCCTTACAACAGAATTGACGCTGTGGGTGTCAAGGCTACAAGTCTTTGTGGGAACAGAAAGCCTAATCTTTCTTTCATGAAGCAATTGGTGGTTTCTAACTGCTGACCGTGTGGTTAGTAGTTGAGCTGGTTAAGGTTTTGTGCCAACCTGGCCAAGAAACACAGGTGGGATTAATTGAAAGGCAAAGATAATTGGCTCAGTGAGCCTCTTCTTTCAAGTTTGTGGCTCTTTCTCACTGATGGTCCAAACAGGGTGCAGCTGTCTTACTTAGTTCCCTGCTTCAGTTGGCAAGGCTCACTTCCTGCAAGACATCCCTGAGAAGAAGCCACATGGTGCAGCCCTGCGTGCTGGAATAGCCATGTAGGGAGACCCCTGCCAGTACTGGGATGCTTACATGCTCGCTGATTTGGCTTTCCTTCTGCAGTTAGCATCACTGTGTGTGTTTTGTGAGATTGAGGAGGACATGTCATGCTTTGGGATGCTTTCCTACTGTACACTTACCCTTTATATAAAAGTCTCTCATGCATATGTGAGTTTCTGTGGCTTTCTTTCCCTAGTTTACTCTGATTAACACAGTGACCCAATGCATAAACCCACTGTATCTAGTGCTTTAGTGCTCCCTGCTATCTATTTAGAAGATACAGAAACTCTTTTGATGTATTGATATAGTGAATTGCATTGGTAAAATTTTCCCCTAATGTTGAGTTAACTTGATATTTGCAAGGTAAATGTTCTGAGTCATATTTTATATAGCTTATCTATTTTTGCTAACACTCTTTGAAGGCTCTGTGGGTGGTGCCTACAAGGGCACAAGGGACTCCATCTTGGGTCTCTCTAAGCACCTCAATTCTACCTCTTGGAACTCACCCCTCAGTGACTTCTCCCTCTGCGTGACTGCAGCTTCCTGGAACCCGGTGCCCAGGATGTGTGTTTGTTCACCTCTGACCGCAGAGATAATGACCTCTGCTCTCCAAAATCTGAGCTGTGTGTGCACTTCCTCTCTTCCCTGCACACTTCCTCACTTCCCTGCACACTTCTCCCCTACCCCCTTCCCTGCGCACTTCCCCCCTTCCCTGCGCACTTCCCCAATTGTAATACCCAACAAACGGGGTATAAAAGAACACCCCATCAAATCTCACGAGTTGATGAATCCGCCCGCAAGCTTCCCAATAAAGCCTGCTTTAAATTTTGCTAATTGGCTATCTGGTTCTATGAGTGGCCGAAATCAACATTACAGGTGGTAGTGGTATGAGTTCATGAAGGATACTGGCCTCTAGTTTTATTTCTTGTAATGCATTTGTCTGACTTAGGCATTAGAGTAATTCTCTCCTACAAAATGGCTATTTCTATAGAATTTGTATAATTTATTCCCTTCAAGAGTTGATAAAACACATTAGAGAACACATTTTTTTATTCGGAAGGTTTATAATTTTTAACTCAATTTCTATGATACATATGACACTTTTTAATATGTAAACTTTATATTGTGAATTAGGAAAAAGTTTACAGAGCAGATGTTCAATTTTATGTTCAACAATTTGTATACATTTTTGCTTAAAGTCATCCATTGCAAAACTCTCATTTACCCCACATTTCCATAAGGCTTCCCATTTCCACTGTTCCTCTGTACCTAACCCTCTCTACTTTCTCCTTAGCTACATAGTGCACTTTTTATGTTAAGTGGTTTATTACTCTCTCTTGAAGATAAGTTCTATTGCTCACCTCGGTATTTACTAAGGGCCATTTTCTTGGGATTTGTACAGTCTAATTGATCAATAAATCTATCATCTTTTATGATTTTCAGTTTTGTTTTACATTTGTATCACATTCTATCCTTGACCTTCTAATGTGATTCTTTCCAGAACAGTTGGTAGTGATATCTAGATACTGCTTAATTCTTGTGGTCTTGGGACCATGTAAAAGACATCAAAGGTATTTGCCTGGAGAAGGAAGAGGTGAAACTATTGTTATTTGTATATGTGGAAGCTCCCCAAAGCCCCAAAAGGAGTATGGAAAGAAATAGAGGAGTGTGGTAGAGGGGCAAGATACAAGGTCAACAAGCAGAAGTCTATCAGACTGCTATCCATATCAGAAAGAAATGCAGAAGAGTAGCACACATTGAAATATCTACATATATACCTGATTAAAAGAACAAAAGATTTATATGAAGAAAACTATAGAACACTATTATAGAAAACCAAGAGTGGCCCCAACAAATGGAAGAATACCCCATGCTTGTCTTTTGGATGACTCAATATTATAAAGATGTCAGTTCTGCCCAAGGCACTATATAAATTTAATGCAATCCCCATACAACTGCCATCATCTTTCTTCAAATAAATTCAAAATATAATTACCAACTTCATATGGAGAGGGAAGAAGCTCCAAATTATCAGAGAATACCTCAGGGAGAAGGACACAGTAGGAGGGCTTGCTTTACATGATTTTAGCACATATTATATAGCAAAATATAGTGGTCAAATATATAGCAATATAGCATATATATAGCAATATATAGTGGTCAAAATCACATGGTATTGGTATAATGGCAGATACACCAATGTCAGAGAACTGAAAACCCAGAAATAAAATCATCAGCATACAGACAACTGATGTTTGATGAGAGCTCCCAAAATATTAAGTGGGAAGCAGATGCCTTCTTCAAAAAATGGTGCTGGGAAAAAAAAGGTTATTTTTGTGCTGGTGCACAAAAATGAAACAAGGCCCTTATCTCACTCCATGTACAAGAATAAATTCAAGGTGGATCACAGACCTGAAGATAAAACTCCAACCTATTTGGATCATCAATGAGGGAATTGGGACCAACCTGGGAACTTTGGCACAGGGAATACATAGGTTATCTGAATTAGGGCAAGATACAAATATAGATGAGTCACAAATGAACAAGTGGGATATATTGGAGAAAAAAATACCTGTGTACAAAACACCTTAATTCACCAAGAGAGTATAAGAAAGTGCGTGGACTTAGAAAATTTCTTTGGCAATGACATATCAGACAAATGTTTTATTACTAAAATCTACAAATTCTGCTAGCTTCCAAAACAAGCAAGCAAACAAACAAAAGCACCCAATTGTCCACTGAGGCAGTGGTCAAAGGACCTGAACAGAATTTCACAAGGACAGTAATCCGAATGGCCAATAAGCATATTAGAAAATGTTCCCAATCATTAGCAACAAGAGAAATGAAAATTAAAAAAATGAGATACTAACACTCTCAAAGTTAGCCCAATTCAATAAATCAGAAACAATAAGTGTTAGAGGGACTGTGGTGAAATAAGAACTCCAATCCACTGCTGGTGGACCTGTAGGAATCTATAGCTACTATGAAGGTTGATTTGGTGATATCTAAAACAGATGGAAATTGAGCTACCATATGACCCAGCAATCCCCCTACTGGGCAAATACCCAGATAAGGCAAGAAACAAACCACACAGGCAGACATCTGTGCTTCAATGTTCACCACGGAACAGTTTGCAATTGTAAGGAGTTGGAAACAACCCACATTTCCAACAACAGATGAATGGATTAAAAAACTGTGGTACATCCATGTACTGAAGTACTACTGAAGTACTTTAAAAGCAGTTATGAATGCATGAAGCATATTGCTGTCTCAAAGAACTGGAAGAAATTATGTTATGTGAAGTAAGTCAAGCACAAAAGGACAAGTACAATATGAGTCCACCGAGGTAAGCTGAAAAATGCAAAAGAGGTATAGGGAAAAAGCTACTATATACAAATATTCCTGGAATGAGTTCCAAGTAGTATGGCAGGGGCCAGACCAAATCCAGGAACACCTAGGTAGACACCTAAAAAGGAAGTGAGGGGAAGAAAAAAAAGAAAAAGGTAGTGGGGGAACAGGGCATGTACCCACCCAAGGGGAGGGTATGGTTTATATCTCCACAGGGAAAGAGAGAACAAACTTCAACCCGGAGTTCCAATATGTGAATTCAACAATCAGCATGAAGTTGGGAACCAGTGGAGAAGTTTGAGGTGCTGGTCCCAATCGCAACCATGTGGACAGCCTCTCTAGCCGCCCCCCCCCCCCCCAGAAGAATGTACTTCAGAGGACAGCAGTGAAGCTGCAGCTTACAAAGAGAGATCAGAGCACACAAGAGCAAATGAAATGGGAGGAAGAGAGTGGAGCACATCCTGACCACCAAGCCTTGAGGATGATATCCCTGCTCAGGGTTTCTGGGACAGAGAGGAGACCATATAGTTGGCCCCACTATGAGGCACGATATCCCTCACTGACCCATTGACTTACAAGAGACAACACTGGAGACACAGTGTGGAAATTGCACCTGACCTGACCCCAACACATGTAAGCAAAACACTAAGGGCATGCATCAGAACAGTAATGGGAGCAGGGAGGTCCCTGAGAAGCATCAAAAATAGAGTTTGGTGCCAGGGTGTGGCACCCCATCAGATTCGACCAGAACACCCTCCTAAAGGTCAGCAAACAGACATTCAAGTATATGCAGGCTTTTCTTTTGGTGTTGTTGCTGGTTTTTTGTTGTTGCTGTTATTTTGTTTTCTTTTGTTGTTTTGTTTTGTTCTGTCTTGTTTTTGAGTATATCGTTATCTCTGCAAGTTCATCTTGATAAGATAGGCTGGATAAGCAATCTGGAGGAGAGAACAATGGGACTGATGGTTCAGTGGGTAGAGGTAGAGGTTAGGGGAAATTAATTGGTGTTAACAAACTCAGGGATAAGGGAACAGCAACTGATCCAAAATTGGTGGTGAGGAGGGTGTAAAAGGCCTGGTAGGACTTGATCAATGGTAATATAGCTGAGAGGAATTACTGAAGCCAATGAATACTGAGCATGATAGTGGGTCAAGAGGAAAGCAAAAAGGAAATAGAGGAAAGGACTAGGAGGCAAAGGGCATATCTAGAAGCTTAAATACAAACATGTACATATGTAAATATATTTATATATGATGTTGGTGAAATAGGTCAATGTGCATATAGTTATAGGTTAATATTAAGGTAGCATATGGACATTTAGCCTCCACTCTAATAATCTTTCAATGCAAGAATGCTTTGTTCTATTAAACTGGCATTCCATGATGCTCACCTTATCAA
The DNA here is from genome assembly GCA_004026705.1 of Nesogale talazaci. Taxonomy (NCBI): domain Eukaryota; kingdom Metazoa; phylum Chordata; class Mammalia; order Afrosoricida; family Tenrecidae; genus Nesogale; species Nesogale talazaci. Next base: position 85,346 of record PVJH01001028.1, on the reverse strand, counting down.
AGCAATCACTGAAGACAAAGTGGATGCATACGCAAATGTAGTGAAGAAAGCTGATGGTGCCCAGCTATTAAAAGATATAGCATCTGGGGTCTTTTTAAAGGTCTGAAGATAAACAAGCGGCCATCTAACTCAGAAGCAACAAAGCCCACATGGAAGAAGCATACCAGCATTTGTGATCAAGAGATGTTGAAGGGATCAGGTAGCAGGCATGGAAGAAAAAAAATCATATCAGTAGGAAGGAATGCAGAGTGGGAACCCAAAGCCCAACTGTAGGAGAGTGGTCATACCCTTACAGAGGAGTCGCAGGGAGCAGAAGAGTCAGTAAGGATGCAGTGTAGCAATCATGAAACATACAACTTTCCTCTAGTTCTTAAATGCCCCCCCCCATCATGATCCTATTTCTGCCACACAAATCTGACTAGACTACAGGATGTACAGCAGTACAGAGAGGAACTGGAAACATGGGGAATCCAGGACAGGTGAATACTTCAGGACCAGTGGGGCCTGTGGCAATACTAGGAGGATAAAGGGAAGGTATGGTAGAAAAGGGGAACTGATGACAAGGGTCTACATATAACCTCCTCTTTGGGGGAGAGGAAACAAGAGAAGCGGGTGAAGGGAGATATCGGACAATGTGAAATATGACAAAATAATAATAATTTAAAATATTTAAGGGTTCATGAGGGTGGGGAGGGGAAAATGAGGAGCTGATGCCAAGGGTGCAAGTAGAAAGCAAATATGTTGAGAATTATGATGGCAACAAATGTCCAAATGTGCTTGACACAATGTATGTATGTATGTATTGTTATAAGAGTTGTATAAAGCCCCCAATAAAATGATTTATATAAAAATTATTCCCATTTATATTGAGATATAGCTCAATAATGTTTGCTTTCTGTTGGATCACTTCTAAAAAATGGATACAAATGTAAATATTCTTTAGTTGGTGTGTCAGACAGGGTTCTCTTAGAGAAATAAAACCAGGACACTAGTAATTCTCTTTATATATTTATAGATTGAAGGATATATATATATATAAGATAAGAAATAAACAGTTAACTAATCTATAAAGCAGTACAATGGCTTGGTACAACTCACTTGCATGAGGAACCTAGTAGATTGACAGGTCCTGGAGTCTTGAGGGCTGTGGCAGTCATGTGTTTATGCTAATTTTATGTTAACAGTCTAGCCTGTTAATCTGGAGCTAGCCATTGAGTAGCCAATGAGGCCTCTGGGTTTACAAGGCTTTCTCCTGAGACTTCTGGGAAATCTTGCAATATTTCCCTTGTGAAGGTGAGAAGCTATCTTCCCCAGTTGTTGGGAGTTAGTCTCAGAGATGATGAATCTCAGAAAAGACAAGATGGCAGTGTCCGAGAAGTTGAAGGAGTGGGCGGAGAGACCACACAGCTTTGCCCTGATGGAACCAGACCTCTGAAGCTGGAGTGACAAGCTGTTGATGGACCCTGAGTCCTGGAAGCGAGGAGCCATGAGGAGACCCCTGCCAGTGCCGGGATTCTGCACTCACTGACCTGGGACTTCGTGAGTCAGAAGAAGACTTTATAGACTGATGTCAGGCATATGGGCTAATATTGGACTTATGACTTTGAACTGGACTGGGCTGGGATGCCTTCTCAGTGTCACATTCCTTTTGAATATAAACCCTTTCCTTATATCGACATGCATGTCCTTGAATTTGTTCCTCTAGTCTACCTGGAATAACACAAGGGCCGTCGAGCAGTCCTCTGTAGAGCAATTCAAGTTATCCAGCTACCAGCAGCAAACAGCAGAGCAGGTCACCAACAGTCAGCCAGATGACAGAGTCCAACAGTCCCAGTTCAAGAGATGTGTATTTCAGGAGTGTGGTGAAGTAGGACTTGAAGGAACCTCAACTCATAGCTACACAGTCCATGATTAGGCGTCCCATGGGTAGTGTTGCTTGGAGGTCGAGGCACAAGGCAGCTGTCTGGCCTGAAGACCCGAAAGCAAGAGAGCAAGGGCGGAGCTTGCTAAGCCTTTTCTATTTCTGCCCTTCAATCGATTGTCTGTGTTCATTGGCCATGTTGTCACAACAGACCTACCTATCATCTTTGGCCGTGTTGGTACAAGCTTATGTATAACAGTTGGTTTGGTCAGGTAACTATCATACAAATATTGTGGTATAAAGTAGTGACTGCCTCCAATGCTTCATTAGATTCTTGAAATATTTCTGTTGCTATTTCATCAATTTGTAGAACTTCCATTTTTCAACAATGCATACAATGCAGCTTGGACATTTCCTTCAATACCATTGGTTCTTGGTCATATGCTATCCTTTATAAAGGCTGGATGTCAACCAGTTCTTTTTGTATAATGACACTGCATTTCTTCATTTGTCTTTTGATGATTTCAGACAAATTCAATAATTTGCCCCTTGAATTTTTAATTCAAGGCCTATTTTTTTTGTTTTCTTTTATCATGAGCTGTCTTGAAATTGTTCTTCCTTTTGAAGGGTTTTGCACATTTAATTACAATAGTTTTATTTGTCTCCTTGGGGTGTCTGTTGAAAATTTTACTTTTACTTCATCACTTCTATCATGTGCTTTACCCAGTCTACATTTAAGGATATATGTCAGAGCCTTTCCTGATAACTACTTTTTTCTAACTTGTTTAACTTTTATTTATTTACTTTTAAATCATTTTACTGCAGGCTCATATATTTATCTCACAATACATAAATACATAAATTGTGCCTAGCACCTTCACATGCCTGCCGTAGTCATCATTCTCCAAACATCTGCTTTTCTACTTGAGCCCTTGATATTAGTCCCTCACCCCCACCCCTCCTTCCTTGCCCCCCCTTCCCTACTAACCCTCAATACACCACAAATCATCATTGTTTTGTCATATTCTACACTGCCCGATGTCTCCCCTCGCTCACTCTTTTTAATGACCATTTGCTTTCTTCGTGTATGGTAGCCTTGATATCATCCAGCAGCTCATTCTCTCTGTCATTGTTCAGTGTGTCATTCTGTTCTGAAATTCAGGTTGGATAAACTCAAATATATATGTTGACTCTCATAGACTTGTTTTATTTTTTTAACTTCAATATGAATTTATATATGAATAATTAATTGTTTTTCCCAGTCAGTACCTGGCTTCATTTAATTTTATTTAGCTTCTTCATCTTTTCTGACACATTTAGGCAGTTTGAGTCCTGGGTGGGTCATGTGGAAAGGTCTTTGTATGCAGTCACTATTTCTCATTTTTGCAAAAATTGTTTTCAGTGAAGATGATAATCTTGCAAAATTCTGCCATGTAATCATTTACATCCTTTCTATCTCCAAGGCCATATTTTCCAAATATTGCCCCTTCAACTTTTTAAATTTTTATTGTCATTCTAGTTACCAATCATTATCATTCTATGTTGATTGTATGTTTGATCAATTTCAGACTGAAGAATTTAATAGAATTGTTCATCTTCATCACAGCTTTAGTAATCAGTGTGTAAATTTGAAAGTAGATGTCAGGACTGACTTTCTTGTATTCATGTAGATATTATTCTATCACAAACAGATTACATCAATATAGATCTTGAATTTTGGGGGGATGATGAATGCAATGAAATTAGTGAATTTGTCATGTTTGATGTGGTAATTAATTGGATTGTCTGATTAAATATTACCCATATTAGGCCATTTTAAATTGCTAAGGCCTAAGAAATTGACATGAAAGTGCCATAATTTATTATGGATGACTTTCAAATTTCCCGATTCATTCTTTGCACATCTACCTTTGGATTATTAATGAATGATTGCAGCTGCTTCTTTTCACTCTGATTGATTTAAATCGATAAATGGAGATCCCCAAAGTTTTACTCAATCTACATCATATGATTGACTCTACTTAGAGAGAGTAGCTCTTCTCCAGTCATAAATTGTGTACCTTCCCACCTGAGGGGCTCTTCTTGCACTTTGTTAATATTTTGCAGCTATTCAACAGGTTTTCAGTGCACAATTCCTCAGTCTACTCCTTCTTCTCTTAGGATAGAAGCTTCACTGAAGCCTGTTCACTTTGAGTGACACTGCTGACATGTGAACATTGGTGAGATAGCGTCTAAGCATCAGAGCAACAAGCCACCAGAGTACAAGTTATGATGGCTTGGGAGCCAGGACAATGTATATAAAGAAAAGTAAACATAACCTGAGAGAATTTCTTTCTTTTTTCTTTTAGTTTTGTAGGCATCATTGCCCTCTGGTGGTGGGAGTAGGAGGCCCAGCCTTTGCCCCTGTGGAGCTGGAATTGAACCTCCCTCCCAGTGGGCCGCAGTCCTGTGCACAACCACTACGCCATCAGAATTTCTTCATTCTCTTTGAGCTCTAAAAATCTTCCCTCCCCCTTTTCTTTTCGCGTTGAAACTAGAGGGCTTCTGTAGGAACTTAGGACACCCTGGGCCCAATTTTGGATTTCAGACTGTTTTTCAGGATGGGAAATGTCAGGCTGAAAATAAATACTAAATCATACATTTTATATGAGTTTTCAAGTACCTCAAATTCTGTGATTTCCTTCCCCTCACTAATCTGCTTCCTACTCTTTACTTAACAGAGTCTTCAAATAGCTCCTCCATCCATTTGATCCAAGTTTCACATCTGGATTCTGCAGGAGAGAAAGGTTGACTTCACTTTAATCCTTTCCAGAGTCAAAATTCTCCTATTAAATATTTCATTACACTAATTCCATATTTTGGCTATTTTAATGATATCCTTTTGTTCTCAAAACTTTACTCTCTTTTCTTCTTTTTATTGTATGTAATATTAATATATTTCTTTAAATTAGAAAAAGATTTGTCCATTCAGCCAGGATTTGAAAGCATATCCTTTTTCTAATTTTAAACATGTTTCTTTCCATATTAATTTTTTTTGGTGGTGTGAGGACTTGTGCTGTAGCATTTGGGGGGTATCACTGCCCTCTGGTGGTCATGGGAGCTACCCAGCCTTGCTCCTGGAGAGCTGCTGCTGGATTTGAACTGCCAAACCAGCAGGCCGCAGTGCCAGACTCAACCACTATGCTACTGGTGCTCAGCCCTTGATGTAGCATTTTCTATTTTTTAAACCTCTATACTTCAATGGCTTATGTACCATGACCATAGCTGTCAATGTGGGTCATGGTATTTGAAATGGTAGAAGCATTGAAAGAAATGATGTTTCTCTCTGTGTATAGTAATGTTTACATCTCATGTATAGTTTTCTAATTCTCCTTTTGCCCCCAACATAACCTTTTAAAGCATTCTGAATTTGCTTTTTGTTATATAAAAATAATGCTTAGCTTTCCACATTTTTGGATGTGATAGTATTTGTTCTTATAATAACTGTATGTTTCCTTTATTGAGATACTAATGGCTATCTTATTTATTTTTCCTACATTTTTGACATCTCTGATTTCTATAGAAAAACAAATTTTTCCCCCTGAGTGAGTTAGTTCTCTGCTGTCCCCATTTCATGATCTCAGTTCCTTTCCACCCCTTTCCACCCCTTTTCTCCCTCCTCCTTCCCCCTTTTCCTTTATTTATGTTTTATCTCATGTGCTCCCCTGCATTTGTTCTGACCACCCCTAACTGCCTATGCTTCCACCCATAGAAAGTGAGGTAAGTGTCTTTTTTTTCTATCCCTGTTAGACCTTATGGGTGGGAAAGAAATTGACCTAACATATCCAGATGGAAGCAGACTAAGAAGGAAAAAGAGAAAGAGGAAGTTGGCCTAGATGCTATATGGGCACCGAAGTCTAGAGGTGAGGTCCCTGCATGGAGCTGCTGGGGCACAGAGAGGATTGTGGGACTACCAACAACTCAGGACATTTTGCCCCCTCACTGGAGTACATGGAGATGGGGGACAAGAAGGGGCACACATGGTGGGAAGACAGTGGGGAATGGAGCATAACCGATCAGCAATCGGAGTAAAGCCAAGATACAGAGACCGTGAAGATGCCCAGGAATGGACTTCTGGTGAGGAGGACCAGCCCCCAGTTATCCCTCAGGACCAGGGGTGAGTGACTCATGGGGGCCAGCAAACAAATTGGACCTATGTAGAGTTTAGGTTTTTTTCTTTCTTTTTCTTTCATTCTTTTTTTTCCTCATCTTTTTCTGTTTTCTTTTCTTTCTTCCACCATATGTTTTCTTATTGTTTGGATTAGGGTATTGATGGTTTGCCTAATAATATGAGTTGGATCATGGGAAGGAAACCCAGGGAGAGCACAATGAGGCCAACAGTCCCAGAAGAGTGAGGTGGGGAGAAGGATGAGGTGGGAGGAAAGTGTCAAGGACAGGGTAACAACTGTTTTACATTTTTCTCTCACAACTAGGGAAGTGAAACCAGCTTTTAGGAGAGGCTAGAGATTCTGTGAGCATTAGAGCAGCACCAAGCTAGCAGAAAGGAAGCACTAAGACATAAAAGGGGAAAGTGATGGTGGGGCCAGAGGAGGCAAACAGAGGTAAGCTCTAGGAAGCAAAGGCATAGATAAGAAAATTAGCAGAGGTGACCACATATGCAAATACATTAATCCATAACAATGGTGGTATTGCCTATGTACATATATTTATAAGGCAATACACTGAAGCTACAGATGGGCCTTAGCTCATAGCTTCCCTCAAAACAAGAACACTTTGTTCTAACAAATAGGCATTTTGTCATGCTCACCACTGACAACAAAATGGGTGCATAAGCAGATGTGGAAAAGACAGAGATTGATGCCCACTTATTAAAAGACATAGTGTCTAGAGTCTTAAGGGCATGAAGTTAAACAAGCAGCCAACCCAGAGTGAAGCAGAAAGCTCCATGGAAGAAGCACACCAGCTGGTGCAATTGGGAGTGTCATCTAGACTGGGAAACAGGCATCAGAAGATTCACAACAAGCTGTAAACAAACAAACAAAAATGCACTGGTGATAATGGAGGGATGTTGGAACTGAAACCCAAAGCCCATCGATGGACGATGGAACGTCACCCCACAGACGGGTCGTAGGGAGGAGGTGAGTCAATCAGAGGGCAGCAGAGCACTGATGGGTCAAGCATTACACTTCCATTCCCCGGAGGCCTCTTCTTCCCCTGATATCACAGCCTCAGTGCCCACTCTCAATCTACACTAGACGGGAGCATGTACATTGGTACAGCAAGAGTTAAAACTCGCAACACATGGAACCCAAAGCAGGAATGAGAATAGAGATCTCAAAGGGGAGGGGAGGAGGGGGTCACTGATCACAATGAATGGCACATAACCACACCCCCTCAGTCAGGGGAAGAACAACAGAAACCAGAGGGGAAGGGAGACAGTGGTCAGTGTGAGATTTGAAAATAATTAACAATATTCAATCTAACGGGGCCACAAGAATTGGGGTGGTGAGAAGGGAGGGGAACAAAGAGGTGCTGATCCCAAGGGTTCAATGGAAAGTAAATGTCTAGAAAAGAACGACAGAATATATGTACAAATGTGTTGGATACAAGTGATATATGGTTTGTAAGAAGAGTTGTAAGAGACCAAAATAAAGTGATAAAAAAAAGAAAATGATTTTTCAATGATGGAGTGACAAGTTAGTATCAAATTTTTATACTCAAATTATTTTCAGTTTTCTTTGTCTGCCACTTGGATTGTGACTATCTTGAGAGCAGGTATGCATAGCTTTTTCTTCATTTTCAGCACCCAGAGGAAGCAGGCAGATTGTGAAAACAAAAACACTCCACTGTGTTTATTTCTTTGATATGTTTCTGAAGCCCATTTTCTAATTTTGTTTACTTTCTCTTTTTATTAAAAAAATAGTTTCATTGTCAATTTAGTGAAAGTTTACAGGGCAGATCATCAGTTTTACATTAAAAATGCCATGTCCATTTTGTTTCAACTCCTTCCTAACAACTCCCCACCCTCAATGCACCATCACTTATCCCACTTTCTTTCAGAAATTCCTGCTTCTATTCCTCTTTCTTTCCTAACCCTCTGAACTTTTAGTTGGGTAAATGCTGTCACTTTGATTTAAAATTGGTGATTATCTAGGACAAGACTGAGCTCAGTTACAGACCTGAAGCATAACAAGGGTTACTCATTTGTCTCTCTTTGACTAGATAAACTTGGCCTGTTTCACGATTTTGAGCTTTTTCCACATTTTTCTCTTATTTCATCCAGGGCCTTCAAATGTGATCCTTTGCAGAGCTGTTGGTAATAGTGAATTGGTATGATCTAGTTCTTCTGGCCTTAGGTTCTTGGAGACCGATATTTGCATGGACCACATGTCTATTGTACTATTATTTCCACATGTCTTTGAATGTCATCACTTGTTTTTCTTCCAGATGCGGAGAAATTAATAGCTGGCCTTAGCGCCTTTGTCTCTGAAGGATACATCTAAGAAGTTTTCAGAAGTTTGCCAACTGTATGTTCCACCACGTTCATAGATTTGTTTGCTATAAAAGTAAATATTACTGCTGATAGATGCCATCAAATTGGTGTTGAAGCATATAAACCCAATGTTAAACAAAGGCATATATATGTATGTGTATATATATATGTATATATATATATTCTTTCAAACCTCTCTATATTTGTGGGTATACTCCCACTTTCCTCCTTCCCACTCCTATTCATCCTGTAAGTCTATGCAAACATCTACTCATAGATCACAGTTACTGCATGGTTGTGTATGCAGCAATATTGTCTTCTGTTGCCTTTATCTACTAGAAACTTTTCATTGTGTAGCTAACACATTGATGAGCCCTATTTTTCTAACTGTTCTTTTTTCCCTTGCACCTTGATTGGTGTCTGTAATCCATTTACACTTTTTATAATTATTTGCAGGTCTTAAGCATTTGTTGCTCTCATTTTGCTGGATTTAATTTTAGAAGTTGCTGGTTTCTTTATTTCAAATAAAAATCTGTGCTGAATGTGTGTGCTTTCTTGTCATTTTCTTTATTACTGTTACATTGATATTTGCGAAGGTTTTATGAATTCATTTATTTTAATGAGGTATTAATTGTGAGTTATAAACTACTTTCCATGTTTAATATAGTCTGTTCTGTCTTGACATCAGCTTAGCTTCCTCTCCATTTGAAAGTTCTATATTCCCTCCATTATTTTATAATTGTCTTCCTTACATATTGATATCTCTAGCTCTCAACTTTCAGTCTTGTGAGTTTGTTTTACTTTGGCTTTTGCACGATGTTGTCATATATGTCAGCCTCAAGTTGCTTCATACTACTGCTGGTCCTCTGTCCATTATTTCTCATAAGGTTGGTCTACTATTGTACAAATTAATTTTTTTTCTGCTTATGTGGAAATGTACTAATTTGTCATATTGAAGGTAAGGTTTTACGGGGTATATGACTTTGAGGGGTCTTTCTTTCTTTCACAGCCAATGTCTTCTTTTGACCCAAATGTTCCTTTCAGGGTAAACCCTTGAGTTTCAGTTGACTGCTGCCACCAACTTTAAGAACTACTCAATCTTGTACAAAAGCATACAAATTTATTCCAGAATACTTTCTTAAGTACTTTAAAAATCATTGTGACTTTCCCCTCTGTGATAAAATATGACAATGGGAACATTATATCATGAAAATTGTAAGTGGGAATAAGAGTAAGAGCCTTATATGAATTTCTTGTGACTCCTTTCTTCTGGAACAAGAATATTTTCACATTAATTATTTATGTTTTTTTTTAAATCTGAGAATGTTCCTCTCTGAGACTCTTTCTATTTCATATCCATAGGTCTTATTGGTTTACAATATCAAAAATATGAGATTTTGATCTTCTTGATAGTGTTACCTATAACTCTCCTCAAACTGTATGACTTGACTTCTCTTCTTTGACTCTCTTTGAATTGAACCAGTTATTCTCTATGCAAAATCTCAAGGTGAGAAGCTTAGCCTTTTTTTTCTCTCCAGCTTATTCTCATAATAGATTTTCCTTTCCAAATGCTGCCTACTTTTTCTTCTTCAGTCCCCCACCCCCCAAAGTATGCTCTTTCAGAAGAAGATAATTAAACATTGTCTCCAAGTTCTTGTTTTTGCTTCTCTACTCAGGCCTTTAAGATCTCTAGCTCAGGTGCTGAGCCCCGGTGGCACAGTGGTTGTGTGCAGGACTGCGGCCCACAAGGTTCATGGTTCAAATCTAGCAGCAGCTCTCCAGGAGCAAGGCTGGGCTTCCTACTCCTACCAGGGAAGTGATGTCCAAAAAAATCTCTAGCTACAGAATTTATTTTCTTTTGATTATATTTGCTCCTAGGTAATGTGAAAAAATGCATGATATATGTGCTGTGTGCATCATAACAAATGATTCCCCATCATGTTTCAGATTCATATTTAAAGAGCAGATAATATCTTTCTTAAAGATATATGGTCATGTAAGCCAGACATTCTGATTATTGGTGCCCTAAACTCAGTCAAGTAACTAAATAACTAAGGAGAAATGTTTACAAGGATTTATAAAAGTATCCCATATCCAGAAATAAGAGTTACGTATCACAGACCATAAAAGATCAGAAGATCATCTTTAGTTAGGGTTATTCTCTAATTTCTTTGGGGGGGGGGAAATCCATAATCTTCTTTCTCTGCTCCTTTACCATCTCTTCCTCTCTTTGCTGCATATGTGCAAGATGAAATAGGATGCCATCCAGTTTACTTCTTCATCACTTTTAGTTCAAGTTCACAACAGAGATTAACATTTATTCACATTTCAAACTTCTGCAAGAAATATCTATTTGTCTACCAATATGACAAAAATAAATGCAAAAGGGTATCTTTGAATTGACTTGTAGTCCTCAGAAAGAGAGCTCTATGGCCTGTACAGAAACCAGAGAATAAATCTATCACAAAGTCTCCCCTATAAGAAATATTGAATGTTTCTCTTTCTCATGTACATGAAATGCTTAATTTTCTCACTAGGCTGTTTATCTGACTGTTCTTTGGAGTCTGGATTCTTTCTCTTTATCCAGACTTCCTGGTCCTTATTTTCTAAAGGCAGAACTTTAATATGTGTTTTCACCTCCAAACTTGGTAGAGATTGCTCGACACTATTCCTTCTGCCTTTATACCAATTTTCTCAGCTTTCAAAAATAGACATACCAATACTTATGGTTATTTATAAATTAATTAGACCAGCTATGTGGAAACGAAATAGGATCATATATGGCTAGTTGAAATTTTAAAAGGCTATATATAATTGAGAATTAAATAAAACCTATATTATATATGATCATATATGTCCCTCCAGGCATATTGCATTTATATAAACAATTGGAGCTACGGTCTGTCAATCTTCTTCTGTAAGTGGCTTTATTCTTTGTCCTTTAGAATTTTTCTTTTTACTTGTTCTCCTTTATTACATTTTATGACAGCACACTTTTCCTTGCCAAGTTTTCTGTCTCTGGTTTGTAGAATTCTTCTTTTTGAACATTTGAATAACATTTGGCCCTTTCTACTTTATTAGAAACTTTCATTTTACATTAGTTTCTCATAGATCATGACAGCGGCTTCTTGATTCCATTTGAAAAATTCTCCTTGTACTCTGACCTGTAATGTCTTAGCCAAGAAATTTTGAAAAGCTAAGAAAACGTGGATGCTTTCACAATCTCCTAATGCATTTCAAGCTTTAATCCTCACATGGTGATTCAGTCCTACTCTTGGAGTGCAAATACCATGCCCCTAGGGAAGAGAACAACAATAAAAAATGAATTAATTTCCTATATCTCTGGCTACTTCACAAGTGATATCGAATCTCTCTCATATTTGGAGTTTTCCATGCTCTCAGAGCAACTGAGATATATTTATTGTGTATTTTAGCATTTTTGAAAATGAAGCTTGCAGTCATCTATATCCTCTAACTCTCTGTTCATTAGCTTTGATCATGTAGTTTTTATGCTTCTTCTGAGTGTGGTTTTAAACAATCTGCATTAGTTGTTTCTCAGTGAACAGTTTCAAATTTGTATATATATTATTGTGGATAAAATACATAGCAAAACATACATCAACTCAACATTTTATAACAAGTATAGTACAGTTAAATTGATAACATTCTCCAATTTGTGCAATTTTCTTGGCCTTATTTTCTGAGTTCTTCATTCTCTTTTAACATGAATTCACTTTATTTCAAGGTTCCTATCTAATCTTTTGAGATACTGTTGTCAGTTTGATCCCACATGTTTAGTTCTTAAAAGAGCATACTGCTCAAGGCAGTATAGTTAAGTTAAACTCTAGTGTGGATTTAGGAAGACTTCAGAGGATACTTTGGGTTTAAGTCAGAGGTGGAGAATGGTCAGCCCTCAGGCATGTAAAGCAAAATTATCAATACCAGCTAACATACCTAACCACAGAGAAGTAGTCCCCACCATCACATTAGGGATGAATTAAACATCTAACCAAATTTAGCAGGCTATTTTTAAGATTATAATTTTGTAGGATCTCAAATGAACCATCTCAATGGCTTTTGGGAGAAAAAGAGACTTTCTAGCCTTGATTTAAGAAGTAATGCCTATACTAGGGCAACAAATTGGTATCCATCCAACTCCCATGGTTCCAATGTCTGGAATGTTTGAGAATTTGAAATTCTGCTTTCTATTACCCATTTTTTTTCTCAAGATTCCTTAATAGAATGCTTGATTAAAAGGTGCATTAATGATTGCCAGCAAAGATATTGTTGTTCTTCTAGCAAAGGGGGAATTCCCATTGATCGTGGAGGTAATTAGTTACACTATTCCATGTTCTCCTTCTGGTCATCACTTGCCTTCTTCTCTTGCCACAAGTGAAGAGAGACCAAATTGATATGTCTTTAGTGAGTTCAAGCTGCACTAAAAAAGATATCATAATCAACAACAACATAAGACTCCCGGAATTTATGGAGCAACGATTGAAATGTTTCAATAAACTGATGAAGCACTGGAACTATTTGCTTATCTGTACCAGGAAATTTGGAAGACAGCGACTTGGCTAAGTGACTTGAAGAGATCCTTATTTGTACCCCATTCCAAAGAAAAATGGCCCAACTGTGTGCTCAAGATATAGAACACTTTGCTATCACATGCAAGTAAAATGTTGCTGAGGACCAACCAACAATAGTTGCAGTGATACAATTTCAGGGAGCTGCCAGAGAGTCAGGATGGATTCAGAAGAGAGCATGGAATAATGTATTTCCTTGTGGTGTCAGATGGATCCTGACTGAAAGAAGAGAATACCAGAAAGACGTTTCCTGTGTTTTTTGAGAATTCTAAGGCATTTATCTGTATGGATAAACCTGAACAGAATGGGAGTCCCAGAAGACTACATGGTGCTTATGTGGAACCAGTACAAGGATCAAGAAGCCATTGTGCAAACTGAAAAAGGGCATATTTCAGGGTTTAAAATATGGAGGGGTGTACATCAGCATTTTATCCTCTCACCACACTTTTCCAATCTACATACAATTTATACAAAAAGTTAGAGAAGTTGGATTATATGAGAGGGATGCAGTATCAGGATTGGAGGAAAGTTTAATAACAACCTGTGGTACAGGGATGATACAATCTTACCTGTTGAAAATTAGGAGAAATTGAAGCAATTGAAGATGAAGAATAGGGATAGCAGCATTCGGTATGGATTACAACTCTTTGTAAAGGATACTAAAATACTCACAATTGGAGGTGTAGGTAACATTATGATAAAAGGAGAAAAAGTTAAAGTTGTTCAGGACTTTGTCTGGCTTGGTTCCATAATCAATGCTTATGGAAGCAGTCATCAAGAGTTGAAAAGATGCATTGAATTTGGTAAATATTGCACAAGATCTCTTTACAGTGTTGAAAATCAAGGATATTACTGTGAGGACTATGATGCGTCTGACTTAAGCTAAAGTATTTTCAATTCCCTCATATGCATATGAAGGTTGGACCTTGAATAAGGAAGACTAAAGAAAAGTTGATGTATCTGAATTGTGCTGCTGGCAAACAATAATGAAAATATCCTGCACTGCCAAAAGAACAAACAAATCTATCTTGGAAGAAGTGCAGCAGAATGTTCCTTAGAGGCCAGGATTGTGAAATTTCATCTCATATTCATTGAACATTTCAGGAGAGACCAAGTCACTGGAGAAAGCCATCATGTTTGGTAGAGCAGCTGAACAACAAAAAAGAGGAAAATCTTCAACAAGGTGGATTGACACAATACCTATATTGATGGCCACAAACATAAGAAATTTGTTGAGGATAGACCAGGACCAGGCAAAAGTTACATTTTGTTGTATATGAGCTTGTCTGATAGCACATAACAAAAACAGATATATGAGGACATGTGATGTTTGCCTTTTATGATTGTCTTCTTTTACTCATCACATTGTCTTCTTGGCCTGTCCATGTTGCAGTATGTATCAAGATTCCATTTCTCTTACTGACTGAGTAGTATCATATCTATGCATCTCATTTTTATCTACCTAGGCAACTGTTAAAATTTATTTAGACTGTTTCTCATTTTCAACTATTATTGATTTTGTTGCAATGAACCCTGGTTCACCCACCTCTGTTTGGGCCTTTATTTTTAAGTTTTTTGCGTGTATGCTGATGAGTGGAATTGCTGGGTCACTTGGTAGTTCTACTTTCAGCTTTCTGAGGGACTGCTACAGAGTTTTCCTCAATGATTCTGTCCTTTTGCATTCATATCAGCAATGGATAAAGATTCTCATTTTCCTACATCCCAGTCAACATTTGTCACATTCTGGTTTTGTTTTTGCTTTAAGTATTAGCCATTCTAACAACAATAAAAAACCATCTAAATCCACTGAACGGAGTCTATTCCAGTTTATAGTGACCCACTATAGACTTTCTGAGCCTGGGAATCTTTACGGAAGCAGTCGACATCCTCCTCCTCTGGTAGTGCTTCTGGTATATTTGAACCCTCTGAGCTGTAGTCAGTTACAGTGGCATCTCCTAACCACAGCTCCTTATGTGATGTATTATAATTGAGAGCATATGCTGGTGACTAAGAACCCACTTTGGCCTGAGCTCTCTATCACAGGACAAAGGTGGAGGGAAGTGCTGGCCTTAGTAGAGGATATGAAGCAAGTCACATCTTTGTTTCCTTGGGGTAATATTTAAGACTACTTTATTTAGTAAAGGATGTGACTTATGATACCATCCATCATTTTCCATTTGGACATGCTCAGTTGAAAAACAGCCAACAAGAAAACTGACATCAGCATCAAAGCCATTTTCCAGTGTCTAGAATCACCTGAGACTGAGAATGAAATACCAGGACTTTGGAGGAGCAAGTGCAAGATTTCTGATTGAGCTGGTGGAGGTGGAGGCTGACACCAGATGGAGCAGTGTGCACAGAGGTTCAGAGGAACAGTTCCGAGGCAGTGGGGTACTTTCCTTCACTTGGTCTAAGGCTGAGTTTCTGAGTCAGAGCAAAAGGCTTACATTCCTGAAATCTGTCTCACACAATTTACTATACATCCACCATTATTCAACTCTTTCTGTTTTCATTACCATGAGTGCATCATTGTATGAAGCATTTCTTTCTGTTTGCTGTCATTTCTTTGGGATGGCCAGAAAAATCCCAATGTAACACTTCTGTGGCAGTCACCTAATCTGGTGTCGATTTGATGATGAAGAATGTAGGGGTGGAGTCTAGCCTGTTGATCTGGAAACAGTCAATGAGACCTCTGTGTGGGCATGGCTTTCTCCTCTGAGAATTCTGAGAAATCTGGTAATTCCTTCTTGGAGGCAGGAGACACTATCTCTCTGCTCACTCCCTAGGAGACATTGCAGCTGACAAGACACATGGCAGCATGTTGATAGACTCTGAGCCCTAGAAACTGGAAGAGTCACAGGGAGACCCCTGCCAGCACTGAGATGCTTCTACTGCCGCTGGATACACACAACTCTGCACCCACTGACTTGTGATTGTCCTGGTGTCATTTCATGTGCTTCGTTAGTCAGAAGAGTACTTAAGGATTGATGTCAGACATGGGCTAATTATGGGCTAATACCCTGAACTGGACTTGGCTGGGCTGTTTTCTTAATGCTCTTGTATATAAACCTCTTTCTTATACACATATACATGTTTATGAACTTGTTTCTCTAATCTACCCAAACTGACACCACTTCTAATCATTCTTCACCATCTGCCTCCCTCTCCTCTGTTCAGTATTTTTTCAGTAGAGCACAATCTTTTACCTCAATATTTCCAACTTCCATTCCTTCTTGTTAAGATTTGTTTATATCACACAAGCCTATTATAAATTATGATTCTCTTGAACCGAACATGTTTTATTTTTATGGATGGTAAAAGTCAATATAGTTTGTTAACAGAAACATTTATTTATTTGATTAAATCATGGCTTCTGGTATCATTTAAAAGTCATAGCTTCTATTTTTTTATAGGAATGTGCTTCAGGGGCTTATGTGTACATTTTCTCTTGATCTCAGATGAAAAATCGATGAATAGTCATGTAGAAGATTATCTCCTCACGCTTCTTTTGCACAGGTAGGTTGACATATTCCCCTTTGGAGATCCTGAAAACCATAACCCCATGTATCTATAATTTCTAAAAAACCCAACAACTGACAGAAAAAATCCTTAGAATCAAGGTGAATCTGATGCTAATCCTATTTTGTCAACAAGTTAGAAGTAGGTGGTCACCAGATGGCAGTACAAGTTGTTATCATTGGGTTTCTCCTTGATTTTTGTTTTGTCTAGACATTGATATGGGAAAGGTGAAAAATACAAATATAAACAGTTGAAACTTCATGACACTTGCTATCAGAATTTAAGTTCCATGCATGATGAAAAAAAAAGAAAAACATTATTCAAGAAAACCTTAAGCTACCAAAAGAAATTTGTTTGTTTATATGTATGTACGTGCATGCTCACACAAGTAGCTCAGGCAAGATTGTTCTTTACTGCAGCAATTCTTCTCTTACAGTTTAAAGTATTCTCACTGAGATCCACTGGTAGGAGGTAACTTCCACTATATGTTTGATCTCAACAATTTTCTTATCTTCAGCTTTGCCCTAGAATTTCAAAAATTATTTATTTTGGATAATAAGGTCTTTATTTTCCATGTCCTTTCCTCTCCTTCTTAACTTTAAACCTTCATTTAAGAGAGAAATAAAATTTCATTTAGGTTTATAGTCCAGTCTCTTTCTTCTCCAAGACTTTGGCAGTCTTGATTTTACCAATTTCTTTCCCTGAAACCTGGCTCTGTTTCTAAGGGGTGGCTAAATAAGCATTATGCATCCCCAGGGCTGGTAGTATCACCCCTTTAGACCACAAAGTTCTGCTCATCTCTTCTCCATTCTATTGATGTCCGTTTTGAGCTGCCATTTTGACCCAGGTGGACCTCATCTCCCTCCACCCCTCCTGCCCCCGCCAGGTGTTTTCATGACATTGTGCAGCTTCTCTGCTAGGAGATCCCATTCTTGTTCTGTGGAGCAGAAACTAGCAATGTTTTCCTAGAATACAGATTCTTCCTTTGGCAGGGTGTTCCTGAGCTCAGCATGCCAGTAGGTTCAGGTCGGGAGTCCACGCCTACATGAGGAAGGGATTCAGAAACTATCAAGGCAGAAGCCTGAGCAGTACACACTGTCAAGCATATTTTCACCCTGAGATTTTTATGCTGTTCACTTTAAAACAGATTTGCTTCTTATGGTCTAGATCCCACCTGTTATCTGCAGATATGACCACACTAAATCAATAGACAAATAAGATCAAGGTCATCCCAGATTAGTCACTCACTTACCTCATGTCGGTATTCTAAAAGAGGTGATAGTCATGGAAAGGAGTTGATGGAAAAGAGGATGTCTAAATGAAAATATGTGAAAATAGAGTATTTTTAGCTTGTTACGCTTTAAAACTTGGAAAATCCGGAGCCACATAGGAGATTAACTCAATCTGTTTCCTGCTGTGCTTCCACTGGGACAGACTCTTGAAGGTCTTGCTGTCTGGCTTTCATTAAGTATGTCATCACCGCTGAATTGACTTGACCCTGACTCGGAGTGGGATTGCTTTGCAGGCATGTATTCAGAGAAGCTCTGTGGCAAACCTGTGACTTTAGACATGGGTAAGCAGGAGAATGTGTTTGTGTTTGGTAATAAAATGAGATTTCCCCTCCTTAGCTATCTGGAAGAGTAATAAGGAGAATTTTTTTATGAGAACATTTAGCACGGTGTTGGGATCCTTAAAGCTACAACCCATAAATGACTAATTGAACCAAGCTCAAGAGTCAAGCTATGCTGAGGTTAAGCTTTGAATAATTTATAGGGACAAATAGCTTGGTACAATAGGCCTAGGCACACCCATTGTACTGATGAGAGATGCTCATTGCTTTAATTATTTTATTTTATCTTAAAATGACCCTCTGAGAATGACTATTGCTATCGCCTCTGTTTTTATAAAATCACATACACAAAACCAGAACAATTAAGTATCTTGCAAAAGGTCATCCAACTTTTAATGATGAAATCTTGGTCTGACATCATGGCCCATTATTCTGAGGTGGCTAGT
Organism: Nesogale talazaci; assembly: GCA_004026705.1. Classification (NCBI taxonomy): domain Eukaryota; kingdom Metazoa; phylum Chordata; class Mammalia; order Afrosoricida; family Tenrecidae; genus Nesogale; species Nesogale talazaci. The sequence continues at coordinate 66,871 of PVJH01001028.1, read as the reverse complement.
CACATGGTTTTACCAAATGATGACTCTCAATATGGGCGGTGTTTTGTGTTTCTCTCATGCACACACATACATACATAAACATCTACACATTCATATTTGCACATATATGCACTTCAGTACATAAATATAAACACAGTCAATCATGGTTTAAGCATATATAGATGAAGTGTAATTTCTAGAACATAAATGGATTTACTGAAAACAATTTTTTTCAGATTAACTTCATTTTCTTTATCAACTTTTGTTGGTAAACTTACTGCGTATAACAACTTATAAGCAGTGACTTAATAATTGTGGCTTAAAATAGTAATCGAAGCAAAGGTCATTTTTTCATGGATTTATTAGCAGTATAATATTGCTCTGACTATAATGCTTTACAAGTATTTGCTAATTTCATTTGACCTTTGACCCTCATTTGTAACCTCACCTCAGTGCTTATGTGTTAACTCTTTACTATACGTCCTGGTTCTGTGTGAATCATAAAAAAATTTGCGTAGCATTTTGAAGAAAGGAAGCTTCAGAAGACCACATTGTGCTATGGAGTCTGTTCATAGACCAAAAGGCAATTGTTTTGGCTTAGCAAGGGGCTATTTCGTGGCTCAAAATCAGAAAAATTGTGCATCAGGATGGTATTCTTTGACCATTCTGATATGTGATAGTTATATGCCTGGTGTGAATTTGAGGATTCGGAGTGAAGGCGTGGAGTCTAGCCTGTCAATCAGGTCGTGATTTGATGACCTCATTTGGAGGCGCTAAGGAGAAAATAACTTGCTGAAAGCAGGCTGCATGCTCACTTGCTGGAAGATATTAAAGTTGACAAGACACATGGAATTACACAAGTGCCCTGAGCTGGAGCAGCCACGTGGAAAACTCTGCCGGTGTTGAGATGCTTACAATGTTGATGGAGCCACAAGACTCCCACCCATTGGCCTGTAATCTTCCTGCATTCAGCATTCAGCATGTGTTTTGTAAGTCTGAAGATGATTTTGTAGATTGGTATCAGACATATGGGCTAATATTGGATTTATGGCCTTGATCTGGACTGGGTTGGGATGTTTTCTCAATACTCAACTACTCTTTATATAAATCTATTTCCTATACACGTACGAGTCTCCCTAGACATGTTTCTCTAGTCTATCCAGATGAACACATTATTCAACCTGTGTCTTGAGAAATCACACTATGAAAAGAAGAATGTGGCATCCAGATTAGAGCATGATTCTTTAACAACCTGTGGTGCAGAGATAGGACAACCTTGATTTCTGAAAGTACAGAGAATGTGAAACAGAAGATCAAAAACTCCAGTCTGGACTATAGCTCCACATTCAGAAAAGAAAATCTTCAAAATCAGACCCATAAGAAACATCTTGATAAACTGGAAAAAATTAAAGCCATAAGGATTGAATTTTACGTGATCCATAACAGACACCCATGGAATTCTCAGTTAAGAACTCATATGACTTATTGTACTACGCAAATTTTCTATGAAAGACATCTTTAAAGTAGCACAAATCCAAGATGTCACTTTGAGGACTAAGGTCTACCTGACCCAAACTTTAGTAATTTTCCATTGCCTCATTTGCAGGTGAAAGTGGCATAATAAAACAGGGAGACAGAACAAGAATTTGTCATGTGAATTGTGGTGTGGGATAATATGGAATCTATTGTGGGCTGCAAGGAGAATAAACAAAACGGCATTGGAATAGTACAACAACCAGACTGCCCTTAGATGGGAGAATGGCAAGACCGCATTTGACTACTTTGAACATGTTATCCAGAGGAACAGCCAATCCCTGGAGAAGGATATTGTGCTTGGAAAGCAAATGTCCATTGAGAGAGGGACGAATTGTCTCAGTGGCTGCAACATTTAGCTGAGACATACGTACAATTGAGACAGAAGTGTATAATCAGACAACACTTTACTCTGTGAGATAACTTAATGGCACTTAACAACAGCTCCTTGTACATTGCTTTGTGGCAAAAGGCATTAAGATAAGGAACTCTTATGGAGCTGATTAAAGATTGGAGAGGCCGGTCCTCTATTATGAGGAGAACATCATAATCATTTTCTTTTTCTTTCACAAGCTGAGTTCAGGATGGCATACATTTTAAGCTCACATATACCCACCAACTGCTTTGAACCAATAAAAGGACACGAGTTCCTGAGACTTTATGGAAGGTAGGGCATGTGTGGAAATGAGGATCTTGGCAGAGTGAAGGTTTATGCATGAGGGCAAAAATGACAGGGTTGGCTTAGAAAAAAGGTGACAAACCTGAACTTTCCCATACCAGGGTTGAGAAAAGAAAAAGGGCCCCTCAATCTTGATCAAACCAGTTGCCTGATGTAGGAGAGATGGCGCTGTCAGTTAACAAATCATTCTCAACATTGTGGCTCAGAACCACAGGCCTTCATTTGGCTGGCTCCAGAGTGCAGTTTGAAAGTAGCTTAGTCAAAGGGGCAGGGTCATGTTCAAGCACCAGCAGCTGGAGTAGCTTCCTGGGACCTCCAGCTTCCATGTCCCAGGTGGGCCGCCATCATGGTTGGTACGCTGGGGGGAGCTCAATGGGCTAGGCATCCGAAGCCTTGGATCATTTTTACATCATCTTTTCTATGAGGGTCCCTCCTCATGCTGTCTGAGCTTCCTCAAAGCGTGGGACCTGGGCTCCTCCAACAAACATCACAGAGAATTGAGCAAAGCTGAGCTGCTTCTGAGACACCCTGGGGTCAGGGTTGGTAATATTTTAGGTGCTAACTCCAATGTCAACAGTCCGAACCTACCAGCTGCTCTGCAGGAGAAAAATAAAATAATTTCCGCTGAGAAAGTGCTAGAGGCCTGGAAACCCTCCAGAGTAGTTCTTCTCTGCCCTACAGGCTCTCTGTGAGTCAGGATGGACTCCGAGCAGGTGGTTGGGCTGCTTCTGACGGTCTTACCTCAGGCAACCACACTCCTGAACGCTGTCTTTGCAGTGTCAGTCTAGAGATGATTCATGGATAATCCAATATGACACTAATCCTGGCAGAAGAGGGTAAAGGGGAGAGGAGGGTGTGGAATACTTTCCCAGGCATTGATTTCATCTAATTATCCTGCATGGGATAGTACTCACATGAAGTTTATCTACTGAGCTGATGATGAGAAAACTCATAGCCAAATGTGGTGTCTTTTGCTTTAGAAAGAATAAGAACTACATGATGGGGTAGCTCAGTTCCTGGGTCATCACTTCCCAGTAACAACTTTAGTGGAATTAGTGTTATTTATCTTATTTGGTGGTCTGGTCTGAGGGAAGTGGAAGTCTCCTCTAATTGGATTGATGAAGACCTAAACAATTTGTGTAGGCATCAGCAGTGTCTGCCTGTGTCTCTACAACTGCATTTCTCCCAAAGTAATGATTTCATAGTTGACCTAGAGTTTGAAGTGCTGTGAACTGTAAACCTTCGCCCCATACCCCATGGAGCCACTGACCAGACACTGAGTTAGGGAGACTCAGACCTTGACCACACACAGGAAAAGTGATATATTGATTAGTTTTTACAAGGATCCACACACATTTTCTGAGCCTGTTTATTAGAATTATGAGGTTAATGTGAGCAGTAAGAGATCTCAGATAATAGTTATTTCCTCTTTGCCCTATTGCTTCATTCCACATGAAACTAGTTAGCCATAGCTCTGTTCATTTCACATGGTGATGGGATTAACAATGTTCACAGTGCACTTATTATGTTACTATATTATACTATAATTATATTATAGCAAAATATAATATTTTGTTTGCTAGTTTCAAATGTATGAGGAAAAGTTAATGTAGTAAATTTAAAAAGCACACTGCAGTGAGAATGATAAATCCTCAGCAAATCAGTGCTTACAGGGTCTGTTCCTTGAAGGCCTGGTACATCTTTAACAGTCACTGAGACTCAATGAGGAAAATCATCTTTCAGGGTGTTAAATGTGTCTCCACCTATAAGCGCTTGCACCTGGTTGGAATGAATGTGTATGTATACAAGGTAAATTTTGCATTAAATGGGTAATTTGATTTCTGTGTCTTAACTACCCAAGAGAATATGATTGTCTTCCTTTTCAAGTCTATGATATTCCTATCAATAGGCCAGCTAAATTAGAACACTTAGGCATCATTTGAATATGAATAGTATTATAAACTTTAACTTCTTTAGGATTAGCTTCTAAATTGCCAACTTTTCATTTTCTCTAATTATTTATGTCAGTCAGACAACAAGTATTTATAAAGAGGATGGCTTAGATGCTGGAAGATGATGAAAGAGCATCCAGCTCTCTGTCCTTGAATTTGCTGTGAAAACAGACATGCAAATAAATACAAACATACATGTATGTACACCTAAATTAGATAGTTTGAGTGATGGATACATTTTATTAAGAAAGTGAAAGCAAGCCATGTAATAGAAACAAAGAGGCTGTCAGGAGGGTCTCTTCAAAGGTGACCTTTGTAAAGCAAACAATCATTCAAATACCTGTCTGAGAAGCATGGCATGTATAATGGGCAACAAGTGGAAGAACTTGGTGGACTGTGGGCAGCGGCTTTGGAGCGTCAAAAGAAGTCTGTCTGCTTGTGAATGAGGTGCAAAGGTGGAAGGGGAAGGGGACATTTTTGACAGGTGGGCAAAGACACAGTGATTCAGAGCCTTCAGATCACAGTGGGTGGCACAGAGTTACTTTAATGGCCTTGGGCTTTAGGAGGGATTTTAGTGGGAAAATGACACGGTGGAGTTCACAGTCTAGGAATATGGGTCTAGCTGAGTATAAAGAATGGACCACAGAGGAGTAAGTGGGAGAGCACAAAGCTGCAATGGTAGTCCAGAAAAGTGCTCATGTAGGACACATAGTGAAAATGGCACTAGTGAGATGATTAGTGCTGTGTTTTTGACATTGCCCCATTAGGATTTATGCACCATTATATTTGAGTTGTGTGAGAGAGGAGGGATCAGGATAACTCTTAGTTTTTTGCCCAGGGGGAATGAGCTATTTTAAGGTAATGAGTAGACATCCAAACAAAGGTTTTGATCTGATATTTGGAGTCAGGTTTAAGGTGGAAATCTAGCCTGGAGTCATAGGCATGGGAGAGCAGACTAGGGATGGAAGTTAAATTAATGGGGATGGATAAGATCACCTATGAAGTGAGAGGTACAGAGGACAGGGAAAAGAGGAGGCTGATGACAAAGGCTCTGTAGTTTTGAGAGATTTTGCCGTGTGTGAGAGATTGCAAAGAAAACAAGAAGTGACTTCTATTGAAGTGAAAGCAAATCTAGGTGAGCAAGAGCCAGAAGGAGAAAGTGTTTCAAGTAGGAGCTCATAGTTGCTATTATTCAATGTTGTTGAACAGTCTCATAAAATGAGAACTAAGCATAGAAAATTAGGTTTAGCAGTATGAATGTCTTAGGTGACTGTGGCAGTCATGTGCTTATGTTAATTTTATGATTGAAATGTAGGGGTGGAATCTGGCCTGTTAATCTGGAGGTAGCCATTGAGTAGCCAATGAGGCCTCATGTGGGCATGGCTACCACCTGAGACTTCTGGGAAATCTCACAAAAATTCCCTCGTAAAGATGAGAAGCTATCTTCCCCAGTTCTTGGGAGTTAGTTTCAGAGATGATTAACCACAGGCAACACAGAATTGAATGCATGGACAGTAAACATGGTTGTGGTTTTATTTATTTTCTTGCAACATTTTAACTTAATTGTTGGAGTTTTTCTGTAAAAGGAAAGAAGATAAAGCAACTTGGCCCAAGAAAGCTATTTGTCTAGGACTGCAGAAGTTAATGGCCTGTCCCAATGTCTGTCATGCTATTTACTTCTATTGTAGTGTAAATGCAGTTTTATTTATAAAAACAGACCACAGTCTGCATGTGGTCTAAAGACTATCATTTTCTCAGTTCCATATTAGCTGCTTAGGTGTGTAAAGAAAGGAAATGGTTCTATAGGGCTCCGAGACAAGGAAGGAGGCGTTGAGGTATGTGGGTAATAATGAACAATGAAAAAGTGTTTGACTCAAGGATTCTGAGTCCAATAGGGTCATAAAATGACAGAAAAGTCAACAAGAGGTAGAGATTAGAGAAGAAAACAATGACACTGAAATTGTTCCAAAGTGAAGGAGGACTGGTGATAACAAGGTCTAGAAGAGAGGTTGTTGAGGTGCTGTAAAAGAGAAGCTTTTATATTATAACTTGAAGGATGCCAGGGAGCTCAGAGAAGACTTGGTAGGATAAAACAGACAAACACACCTCATTATCATGAAGGTGATTCCATTCCCTACCACCCCCCTGGGATAGGGTAGAACTGCTCCTGTGGGGTTTGGAGATGGTGCCCTTTTACAGGAATAGAAAGCCCTGTTTTTCTCCCTTGGAGCCAAGAGTGGTTTCAAACTGCTGACTTTTCAGTTGACATTCTAATATGAATCCACTCTGTCATCAGGGGGTCTTAGCTCAGTCTATTCTATGAACTATGATTTAAATAGCACTGGAAAGAAATGCAGAAACCCTGTGGAATCCTCTTAAATGCATGAGGAGGAATGACTCCAAGGGCATCAGATGATTGCACTGATTTAAAGCATTGAGGATAACGATTGGTGATTTGGATTTCAAAAGGATTCTGAGGAGAAGAGGACAATACTCCATTAAGGAAAATGAGGGCTCTTCACCCCATCCCCAGGCCCAGTGATTCAAGGTCTATGGGAGGAAAATATCAATGCAAGATTCTCAATGGAAGCCTATTTTCCATGAAACAAAGTGAGACATCAAGATGATCTAATGATGAAGGAGTATGAGTCTAAGAGATCATAAAGGTCTTAATTCTCTTTAAACTAGAGAGACTGTGGCCATTGGGGGTCTATGGTTATTCAATACCTTGAGGAAAATGATGTATTTCCTGGAAATATAAAAGGGGAAGTGGTAGGTGGTTTGCCCATCAAGAGAAACCAGGAATGCAAGCCTCAAGGGAACCATCCCTTCTAAGGTTCATGGAAACAAAAGTCTTCAATTACTTTTGTTTTAGGAAATACTATGTCCAAATCAAATTGAAATCACTGGAACTCTGCAATTCTGTTTAAATAAGTATATTTTTAAGAGTTCATGCTTAATTGATCTCTGCTTATGCCTTACTTAAGTCAGAGAAATTGCCTTCTGAGTTACACTCAATTAATATGGCTCTTTCAGTCATAATTCACTAAGGAATATGTTATAAGTTTGGATTTCATGTGCCTGAGGCTATAGTACTCTTTTAGAGATCGTTATGTACTAATAACTAGGACAAGAGATTCAGACCACATTGTTTTGTTTAATGGTTTACCCAGTTACCATGGTTGCTGTTATTTGTAAAGGATACTAAGACTTGCACATTATACATAAGAGGGGAAAATTCCTGCTTCTAGGGTGGCTTGGGGAAAAACCTAGTTGATTAAAATCAAATTTGGCCAATGCCTGCTGGAAACATCCTGCCAGAGATCCGTGGTCATATGTGCTTAAATAAGATATAGCCCAGAAGTAGAGAACAGAATGTACTATTTGCTTGAAATTTGATTGTATCATATAGTTCCCATAAAATGACTTTTCCTTGTATGGGTCTGGTAAGAATGTGGGAGAAGATACAGATAGGATTCATCTGTGTGTAGTTGTGCACAGTGTTCACTGCTATGCCATACTGCTGGGTAAAAATGAGCCCACTGAGAAGCAGGAGTGTGAACTCATCACTGGCAATAGTCAGTAGTGGAGTGCATCCTATGGCCCCAGCATCTGACTTATCCCTGCCTGTCCTTTGGATTTTGAACTGAGTAGCACCCACCATCACAAGAGATAACACTTCAAGACTTTTTGAGTCCTGTGAGACATTGCAGAGATTCAACATCCCAGAAACGTGAGGGAACATACTCAAGAGAAGAACAGAGGGGAAATGGAGCCAATTATCAGCATGCAAGAGTTGGACTTTCATGACTGTTTTGATCTCCACCTTCTTGGGCCTCGCTTAGTTTTAATGATTCTGTAGAAATTATTACCAGAATTGGTGTCATAAGTGGGATTCACATTCACATGTCCATGGAAGGTTTAGAATATTTTCTAATTTGCATCAGATGCTTTGATCTGAATGTGAGTTAAGAAAGACTAGATGGTGACTGAGACTGTTGGGAATATGGAAAAGGGTAGTAAGGTTGATAATAGATAGGCTCTTATCTAAGTCTCTATAATAGAACACAATCTAAACATAATTTTGCACTAAAGGAGAGATAATAGTTAGGACTTGGCCACCTTAAGATTCATCCCTTTTTTATTGGTAAATCAATAAATGCTAGTATCATTTGGGATCATGTCAATTCAGATCCCTGGCAAGTCTGTGTGTATTAACCATCGGGATTTTACATGGTTAATTTTACAAAAGAAGTTTGCAAGAGATTTTACATGGTTAATTTTACAAAAGAAGTTTGCAAGGCCTTTCTTCCAAGGCACGTGGGGTGGACTCAAACCTATTACCCTTTGGGAAGCAAACTGACATGCCAATTGTTTGTAGTTCCCAACCCTCCAGCAGCTGATTAAGTTTCTGGTAAATCTAGCTGAACAAGACACAGGGAAGTGGGGAGGGATGGTAGGGGAATGAATTCTTAAAGAAAGCAAGACCATAAGTCACACTGGCAGTGCATCTTGGAAAACAAGAATGGGCTTTAGGTACTATGCGAATAAATATATTTTAACTTTGAATTTATTTTGCTAACAAAAAATTATAAAAGTAAGAACCATACCATATGCAAAAATGAAATGGTATGATTTGGAAATGGAAATTTGGTCACATTAATTAAAATTAATTACATAATTATATTCTTCATTTTAGGGATTTCCTTTGTTGTTCTTAATTTGGGTGGGATATTTTTGAGTAATTTTGATCATTCTCTTGTAATGTTATGTACAGTCCAGTGGGTTTTGGATGAAAGCACAATAGAAATGAAAATGCAGCAAAGCTGCAGGCTCAACTGGAAACACCTGCTACTGATGAGAAATTTCTGAGAAATACTAAGTCATTTTGATTTTTAACATTTTTTCTCTCTGTGTATATGTGTGTGCTTTCTATTTTTGAAAAAGATTCCAAAGATGACTGGGAACCAATTTAAGTAATTTAGAGGAGTGTTAGTCCAGGTAGATTAAAGAAACAAATTCATAAACACGCATAAGTCTGATATTAGCCCATATGTCTAATTCAAGTCTATATAGTCTCCTTCCAAATCACAAATCATGTGCAATAGAAGCATCCATGCACTGGCAGGGGTCTCCCCTCATTTCCAGGCCTCAGGGTCCATCAGCAGTATCTATTGGCAGTAGAAACACCTCAGTGCTGGCAGGGGTCTCTCTGTGGCTTCTTCGGCCCCAGAGGTCTGATTCCATCAGAGCAAGCCCATGTGGCCTCTCCTCTGGCTCCTCCATTCTCCAGGAATCAGGATCAATCAGCATGCTGTCATCTCATCTTGTCAGTAGTTGTCTCTCTGAGACTGAGTCAAGTCTCTCTACTCCTATTGTCATCTCATCTTGTCAGTACTTTGTCTCTCTGAGACTGGGTCAAGCCTCTCTGCTCCAATTGGGAAATTGCAAGACTTTCCAGAATTCTCAGAAGAAAGCCATGCCCACACAGAGGCCTCGTTGGCTATCTCTAGATTGGCAAGCTGGACTCCACCCCTAGACTCCAATCATGAAATTGACACATGAGTACATGAGTGCCACAGGAGGATTTTTGAAGGCATTGGAATGTGGAAAAGCTTTTAGGACTGCAGAAGTTAGTAGATTATTCCAGATGCTCCTAGAAAGGCAAGTCAAGAGCATCATCTTAATTGTGAAGGAAGACATGGTTGTTTTATTTTTTAATTGGCATCTGTGATCAATTTCTTACACATAATAGGTGTCAATAAATGGGTCCTCATAAACTGTCAGCTTTTCACAGTTTGAATTTCAAAGAAGACATCCAAAAGGCTCAGAAAAATGTTAAGAGAAATATATAGAACATGTTTCATGAATAGAAATCTGGATAAGTTTCTAGAACTGCTCTTCTGATTAACTATATCAATATCTGACATTTGACATTTATAATGATATTAAAAGTCCACTATCTTACAGTAATGAACTGTATCTGGCCATGGACTGAAGTGTAAGGCCAGAGCAGTGCTACGTGTATTGGTTAAAATTATGCATCGGTTGGTTGAGCAACCATTTTCAGTGCTTTGGTAATTATATGATGATGCAATTTAGCAGTGGTGAAACAGTGTAATTTGGAAGTTATATATTGATAAATTATTTCTCCATTTTGAGATATATTCTGAACAGCCTTCATTTTTGCCTCACTTAAAATTTCTCATATTGACTTGTTCTTTGGAACCTAGCCATGTCAATAAGTAAGAAGTGAGTGCAATTCAAGGAACTCTCTTTTTTTTTTCATTTCTTATAAACTTGTTCTTTTTTCCCATTTGCTAGACATTATTGTAGGAGTTGGGGACACAGTAATTACTGAAAAAGGCCAAAAATCTTTACCTGCAGCTAGCTTGTCCTGTAGTGGAACAAAATAAACCCAAATAAACAAAATCATAAAATGTGGGAGCTGTAGATATGTGCTATGGCCAAAAGTACAACAGGAAGAATCAGTAAGGGATGTTAATGATGGGGGAGTCTGTTTCAAATGGGGTGGCCAAGGAAGGTTTCTTCCAGGAAGAACATTACAACAACAGTTTCAGGGTGGGAGAGTGTAAACTCTTTGTAAAAGCACTTCGACCAGGTGGAATAGGAATCTGCAAACCTGTGAGATTAGTGTTGCTCAACACAAGGTGGAAAGTGGTAAGAGGCCACAGAGAGATGGGGCAGATGAGAATTTATTGGTCTTTATGAGCCAGTGTAACAGCCTCAATTTTCTAAGTCAGGTGGAGCTGTTTAAACTGGTTTCTGTTTTAATGGACTCATTCTGGCTAAAATGTAAAGACTAGACCACATGCTTGTGAGGTAGAAATCAATCTTGTGTGGGAATGATTGAAATATTTCAGAGCAGAGTTGATGGTCATTCAGCCCAGAATACTGACAGTGAACACTAGAGGAGGACTCAGTTCTCGATGTATTTTGAAAGAGGGTTAACAAGATTTCTGACAGATTGTGTGTATTAGGGAATCAAGGGAAACTAAGGACTTAAAGATGATGCTAAGGTTCAAACTCTGGACAAGTAAGATGTATTTGGCATTAATTCCACTGATGAGGGCATTTGGTTCTTAGCTCATCGTGTTTGTCACCAAGACCTAGAGGACATTACTTAACCAATCTGTTCTCACAGATATAAGAATTGAGTGAAGGAATGAGTTTCTCTTAAAAAACTTTGGTGTTTGTAAACTCTCTTTAGTTTATGAAACTACCTTCTTTGAGTGTAGAATGACTCCTCTGAATGAAGCTGTAAAAATGGAGTGCCTGTTGCATATGCAGATATGGCAAAGAACTTAGATTTGGACTGATAACATTTCAGAACATTTGCTAATGAGCAAAAGTAGTACATTTGGTTTTAACAAATCCCTCACCAAGGCTGTTAAGGATTTCTTTTTTTTGCAGGGCAAGATAGAAAAGCAAAAGCGGGGGGACAAGATAATAAGGTGGCCGTGCTGGCTCTCTCCTCCCACATAATATGTTGTACTATGTGAATAAGATCAGCTCGAGGAAGGCTTGGGTGAAATGGTAAAGGTTGTGCTCAACAAAATGATGGAGTGCATTTAGGTGTTGTGCACGTAGGTTTAAAATTTTGATTCGATTGGATTGATGGTATTCAGCTCCAGTTCCTCCCTCTTGTCCTGCTATGACTTCCCCTCCTATTGTCACATGTCCCGCACTGCTCTGCCGGGGAGTGGGGGGGGGTCCCCTGCTTATTCAAATAGATTCACACCTCTACACCTTCCCTTCCTGCTGTTCCTTCCTTCCAAGCATCATGGGTTATGCTTTTCTGATTGATCAGCAGAATAAAACTCTTCTTCCCTATTGCATGTTCAAAGCAATCATGCTTCACCGAAGCCCAGAGAAAAGTGTCTTTAGCTCTGAAGCCAGGAGTAAAGTGTGGGATTTGTGAGTAAACCTCTGGCTTTGCACAAATGACAGGAGCAAATTGGGACCACTTTTCCAATGCTCAGCAGACTCCCACAATTTCATTTCACACTATGTTGGACATTGCTGACCCTATTATGGATTGAGGTCTTGTAACACTGGTGGAGATTTGCACACACCTAATTTAGCTAAGCCCCTAGTTTCTCACCCTGATCTTCAGAAATCAGTAGTGAGCAAGGGTGTCTGACTGATTGGGTGTACTGACCTAAGCAGACTCAAGCTAAGAAATGGCTCTTTAGATCCAAGCTGCCTTCATATTGGCGCTGCCACCTTCTCTGATCATTTTAGGGTCATACCTGGAGTAGACTCATTGGCCTTTCTGTGTCCTTCAGATATTAGATAGATATTCAACCAATACTATACATTGACTTCTTAATTTGTGCAAGTGTATTAGCTATCTAGCAGTGAGCAAGCATAACAAGTTCCCTGTCTTTATAAAACTTATGTTCAAGAAGGAGAAGGGAGAATACATGAATTAAATATATTTGAAGAATCTAAGAAATTATACAAGATCATAAAACAGAATAGTGGGTAGGGAATGTGCTATTTTATCTAGAGTGATGAATGAAGGTCTTAAGGAAAGATATTGGGTAAGTCCTTTGAGGGAAGGCTTATAGAAAGAAAATGAAGCATAGAAAAATATAAGGAAGACCTAACTAAGCAGAGAGAATGAATATTCAAAGAATGAAAGGTGTCCAGAGTAGTACTCTTGAGCAGAGTGCATGAAACCTTCCACGTCTGTAGTTAGTAGAAGGCTTGGTTTTGGACCCATGGGCAGTGTAGTTGTCAAGTCCTGTCAGAAAGATCCTCTGGGGATAGTCTCCTAAGTTACAGAGCATAGTTCTGCCCTTTAGTCTATGGTAGAATCTGATGTTGCTTTTGTTCTTACAAAGAGACTTAGCTGACGTGCTTCCTATTGTTCTTTCAAGACTTTGGAGACTTGTACATGCCTAATTGTGCTGAACTTAAATTTTTTCCACTCTGGGAAGCTCTTGAAATTTACTTGGAAACAATATAAAGTAATGACAACAATCTTTGACATGTCTAGTTCTGTTAGGTACTGTAATAGACAAACTATTAAACCTCTTGGTGTATTCACATACAGCCTAGATGCACAGACTGGCACAGCCACATAGGAGCATGGCTTATGCAATTATTAAATCATTTCTATATAAAGAATGGTTCAGTCACTTTCAGCAAAGGAAACCTGCATTTTGTTCTTGTTCACTGCACCATCTATGCAGCCACTATGTTGGTCTATTGAATAATGCTATGATGCTGAACAGGTTTATGAAAAGCTGAGACAGATAAGTAGGATATGTGTAGTGATTTATGTCTGCAAACTGGCCAGTCAAAACCCATCGGATCATAATGGCCAGATATGCAATGTGTTTTTATGTACTCGTGATCTGGCTTAATTGTCTATGGACTCATCGTGAGTTGGGGTCAACTAGATGGCAGCTGACGACAGAGAACAACATGTAAAGGATGAGGATTCTTAGGTATTTTTCTCCCTTCTCCTTGACTTCTGCCTTTTCATTTTAAGAGTGAGGAACTTGAAAAACAAACACAAATACTTAGGTCTCTGTTGTCTTGAGGGACAACCGGATTTAAGGCAAGTTAACAGTCTGTTTAGTGTCTCGTTCTTGAAATTGACCATTTATTTTCACTAAGTTAACTAGCAAGAATAACAACTTGGCCATTAGGTAGAAGAGTCATCCTGCAATCATTTGCCTGGTAAAATAGGTGTGAATGTCTCCAGCCAGTAGGAGGTGTAAATGAGAGCAGATATGAGTTCTGGGCAGAAGTCAGGGGGCATATTGGCACCTCAGTCCTTCTCTTCCCCTTGCCCCCTCTGTGCTCTCCACGCTCATAGAAATATTTGTTGTGTCACTGCACCTGGATTTGTTACCGTGGTTACAGATGTAGGCCTCGGTGAAGGAAGCTGCATTTTTTATAAGGGCAAATCATACTGACATTTAAATTGGAGACCTCATAGGAAAATACAGCTGCTGAGGCTTGGGTTAGTTCTCCTGTACAAATGGAACCTTAGTGTGCTTGAGGGGTATGCTAGGGTAGGGGGTTTAAAGGACTAAGATAATGGTTGGAAACAGGGAAGAGCATAATTGTGGAATTGGAGGGGTTAGAGGAAAAGAGGGATTTATCAATGGATGAAAAAATTATGCTAAACCAAAGGAAAAGGAAGCATGCTATATGAAGAGGAAGGCTAAATCCAATTCAAATGACAGCCACGGGGAAGGAAGAAAAAGAGAAGAACAGTATAAGTAGACTCAACCAGTACTTTGCTTCAGGCCAGTAACTGGTATTCATAGCCTCTTCTAGGACATGGTACTCTCAGGACTGGTGGAATTTACCAGATGGATCTAGCTCAAGGATGCCTAAGCCATCTGGAAATTAGGACAGCCAGTCTGGCTGCAGAGCCAAGGCCTTTCCATATTCTTAGGACGTGTGATGTGCTTAGGATAAAGAACTTGCAAAGTACACAGCAGCAACACAAAGTATATAAAACATCTTCATTCACAGAAGTGAGGCTGTTGCTGGAGCTTCCGATCTCTCAGCAGTCAGCAATGATTTCTCATTTGGTGCCATAGTTCTCAGGGCTAAAGGACAGCTCTTATGTTAATTGTGGGGAAATTCCAGTGGTTATCTCCCCTGAACTCAATATTTATATTCAGAAAGGAAAGTATCCTCTTGGAGGGTAGGGATTTGTGCAACAGAACATGAAATGATTAAAAACAAACAAACAAGCAAACAAAACTAAATCTCCGAAACCATCAGTGCTAGGCTATTTCTTTAGCCGTGCTCTGTGTGCCCATTGCCAGCTCAGTCATTTAAGAGTCAAGGTATGGTAGCTAAAGTGGCTGTTTTGACCACTTATCATTTGCGCTTCTGTTTTGGGTAAATGAAGTGGAATCACTAACTGAGAGAATCTTTAGTGCGATGAAATATGTCAGCCTTCTGTATTCCTACTGATTGGTTTGAAAAGATGTTTGCAGACAGGTGTAGATATGCAAAGCTATATTGATTTTTGTTTGTGTTGTTGCTTCTCAAGATCTATTTGCATGGGTGCCAGGGTGTGTGAAATACACCATGGTAGGCATTTGAAATCAGAAGGTTTTAGGTTCAAGGATTGAATATGTCTCTGTGATAGTTAGGTTTTTGTGTCAAGTTGGTTGTTCCAGGGCTCTTGGAGGTTTGGCAATTAAGACCTATTAGTTCTTCATGATCTGATGTGATACAATATAGTAAACTGAGATGCAATGAAAAGGAAATTCCCTGGTGAGATGGCCTGCATCCAACAAAAGTTGATGCTTTAAAAAAGCCTGTTTTTCTTTTTTTTTTCTTTTTTTGCTGAGTCTAGGTTCCGCATCTGGCTCTATGACTTCTGATACTTTGAAATGAGACAATACCTTAACATTGTGCCTGCCATCTCGGGAATGGTCAGGGGGCTGCCATCTGACTGACACACCTTGGGTTCATTTGCCTTTGCAGCCACAAGTCTGTTTCGGGTTCATCAGTTTCTGCAGCTCTGAGACTCAGGAGGAGCCCGGAGGATAACCCACTGAGCTGGAACTTTCTTGGATTTAGACCGGCCCGCTTTTAACACTTTGTGAGCCATTTTTCTGACAGTGATGTCTTTCTAGGTAAACATACATAAGGTTCACTAGTTTTTCTTCTCTTGAGAACTCCATCTATGACAGCCTCTTATTAGTTCTGGAACCTTTAACTAGAAAATTGATGTATTTCCACTGTTTTTTCCTCCACTCATCTGCAAACAGAAACAATGAATTCTGTTTCACAGGAATTGTAGTAAGGGTTTGTTTTTGATTAAATTGTTTGCCCAAAATATATGTTTGAGGGCTAATTCTGTGGATGTAATCCTATTTGAAAAATAGCATTTTCTTTATTATGTTAATGAGATCATATCAGTGTATGGCACGTCTTCAATATATTCATTTGTTCCTTTTTGTATTAGGTATCTTTTTATTTAAATCTTAAGTAGAATAAAGACAAGACAAAGAAAAACTATCCAGATGAGGGACACCATCAGCATGAGACCATAATGGTGTCCAAAGTATTCATGAACACATTGCTAATTATTCTGGCAAACCTGTGATTGACATTTTCAGTGAATAGTGTTATAAATTCCCCTTGACAATCAACTCCCATTGTTTGTGTAAATAGTGTCCAGCCATAAAAGGATTGATTCTGTACAAGGGAACACTTCAGTTACTGCAATATGAAGGCCACGTACATTGGCCCAATATCAACAGGGCTTTAAAACATTAAAGACAATATTAATGGAAGATCATACTGGCCCTGTGGGGAGATAAGGCTTTCTGTCATAAATTAACAAGGAGATTTTGAAAGTGAGCCAAGGCAGATTGGAAAAAAAAATGAAAGCATAGATCTAGAAAAACATATATCTAGAAATTGGTTTGGAGCTTGCACTAAAATTCAACTGCAATTTAAAAATAATTAGTTCTTACATCAGGATCCTATTCAATACTCACTCTCAGGAACAGAACACCGAAGATATGACTGCTACAACACAATGTGGTGAATAAATTGATGGTACCCAGCTATCAGATAAAATAGTGTCTGGGATCTTACAGGTCCCCCCCTCCCCCCCCCCAAAAAAAGAACACAACAACAAACAGTCATCTAAGTGAAATGTCCACTAAGTCCACATGGAAGAAGTATACCAACATTAGTGACCAAATATAATTATAAATCATATAATCTGAAGTTGAAGAGGGAATAGTATCAGAGACTAAATTGTGAGAATCTGTTTAGCAAAAGGCTTTGGATGACAGTGTGAGCCTATTTGTGGAATCTACATAAGCAATAAACCCCCAGTGATTTCCCTCTATCTCTAAGGGAAGAATGGGAGGAAAGTAGTCACCAGTGCACTGGAGAGAGGACTACAGGAGATCAAAATGATAAATCTGACTCGAATGATTAAAACCTTTTCAGTTGATTCCCCCTCTGATGCATGCTAAGTCTATGTTAGTCTGGCTAGACTAGACAAACAGATTCATAGTCATACAGGTGTGTATAAGAAAGAGATTTATATACAGGAGCAATTGAACATTGAGAAAACATCCCAGCCCAGTCCCAGATCAAATCCATAAGTCAGATAATAGCCATTATGTCTGACAGCAATCTATAAAGTCCTCTTCAGACTCATAAAATGCATGCAATAACACTGAATGTAGATGATCACAGGCCAGTGGGTAGAAGGTCTTTGGATCCACTGGCATTGGAAACAACTAAGCACTGGCAGGGGTCTCTGCATGGCCTCTCCAGTACTCAGGGCTGCATCAGGGTGGGTCCATGTGTCTTGACAGCTGCTATGTCTCCCAGGGTATGGGCAGAGAGTCTTTCACCTTCAAGGAGAAAGTACCAGATTTCCCGGAATTCTCAGGAGAAGGCCATTCCCACATAGAAGTCTCATTGGCTATGATCCAATTGACAGACTAGATCCCACCCTTACACTCTTAATCCTTAAACTGACAAATGATTATATATCTACCACAGGTCTGATTTGGTTTTCGACATTTTCTGTGTTTTTTGTTTGTTTATGTCAAGATTTATATCAGATGTGTTATGCCACTGGGAGTCACCCTCTTGAATTTGTGTTACATGTTTATCAGTATATGAAACCCAGGATTAATGAAGCTATAAGGACAGCAAGTAGAATAAGGGTTTCTTGGGGGGGGGTGCAATGTTGGTGGTGGGGAGGATCAAAGGGAACTGATGTCAAGGAGTTCAGGAAGGAAACAAATGTTTAGAAACTGTGGTATCAATTGGAAAATACTGCTTGATGTGATTGAACAATGGAATGATCTGATATTTGTATGAACACCCAATAAAATGTTCTTTGTTTTTAGAAAAAAGAGCTTAAGAAAGGAATGAAGTTTGCTCCAAAAATAGTGATTGATGTGATGCCAATTCATCCCTATCACAGGCTATACTAAAGAATCAATAAAGGCACCATGATTGGGGTATGTCTGGTATTGCCGAATGGAAAAGTTTACAGATGGTTCTGGGATTTGGCCTTCTTGGCCAGCTCAAAGAATCTTAATCTTAATCTTAAAAAACAAATCTTAAAGAACAAAATTTGTCTGAGGTCAAGGTTTTTTAATATTGTCAGTTAGTGGTCAGATCAAATTAAAATGGAAGCTGAATTTATGTCAAGACGCAGAACAGTTAGGATTCCCATTGTAAACAACCCCCTTCCACCAACCAATTTCTTAGAATTTAAGCTGTAATACAAGCTCTCTTCCAATTACCAATTTTATTAAAATCCTTCTATCATGACTCAATTGGTGAGCTCTCTTTTTTACAGACTGGTTGACAGATCTCTCTAACATGGTTTCTTGTTTGGGAGCAAGATACTGAGTCCCCAGATACTATGCATTTTGATATCTGGGCACCATCTGATTCCTTTACTACACTTTATTTTACCTTCACACTAAGAGGGAAGTATTGAGCAGGGACACAGCATAAGAATTATTGGTTCTTTGATCAAGCTTAAATCTTAGGTGGGGTTCAACCTGGTTGATACTTTGATAGGAGCCCACTTACTTTAGAGATATGAAAACAGGCAGAATGGACACAGAGAACGTGTGTACAGGGAAAGATAGAGGTCCCCTGTAGACTTCCAAGACATTTCAAGAACACTAGAGAAGCTGAGAGTGGGATTATCGCCAGAGTACAGAGTCTGAGTTTAACCTCTGAAGTTGTGTGAAAATATATTTTTGTTTAAGCCGCATACTTGTCGTTTTTCTATTATAGCAACTCTAAGAAAACCATGACATAATTATATGAAGTAATTAATATAAATCATCTGGCAGAGTGCCTGGCATAAAATGGATGATTACAGTAACAAATATTTTGTCTCCATTTACTCTATACACTGTGTCTTCTCCTTGCCATTGAAAATTACTCAATTTTTAAAATCATTATTTTGACTTGATGAAAGAGCAAACAGTCTTAAAGTAGGACAATCAGTAGCTTGAATGGTACAGAAGGTCAAGAGTTTATAAAAAAAATTCATATACTTGCTATTCTCATGATATCACTTAGCTAAATGTAGAGAAATCAAACTCATCTTGGTAAATGACTTGGGAAGACAGAGTTAAGACAGCATTTTTAAAGATTGCAATCACTGATCCACAGTGTCTAGGCATTCTGGCGTGGGTTCATTTTACCATGACAGCAATAGAGAGGAAACATTTTATGCCCAGCCTTTTCTCTGGGTTTAATTGCTGTTAGTCAATGGCTTGCAAGTCTTTGGGGGAAACTCAAATTGTAATTTCAACATTGAATTCCCATTCCTTGCAAATTGAAGCGATGACCAGCTTGTAATCTCATACCAGGTGGAGCATGGGTCCAACTAACGAAAACTGAAGATACCTTCTACCTTGGTCTAGAAGAGGGAATAAAGTCTTTCCTAATTGTTACTTCCTGGGCAGATAAGGTCTCAGTTGGGATAGGAGTCTACCTCTGATAATGTGTGTACAGTGCTGTTCACTTCTTCAGGAACGTTGAACCAGAGGCGAATGGGAGATGATAGGCAATCTGTTCATGATGGGGGTGCTCTCTTGTTGAAGCCAGATGCACAGAAATAAGGTTATATATTTTATCTTAAATGACAAAGAGCAGGATTGAGATTAGTGATGGAAGGTTAGTTTCTCTCTCAGGTTGACGAGTCAATGCCAGAACTTATATGGAGAGTGCTGATTCACCTTCCTTTATAGAATCTCTTTGATAGTTATTGTGCAAACGGCATCATGATGCCCCAAGTCTTCATGGCATCCTAACAGCATGGAGCAAGCCATTAACAGGGAAGCCCATGGGCTGCCCCAATCTGAACTGCGCTGACCTCCTCCCTAGAAGAATGAGCTGAAGAGGCCATCACTGAAGCTATAGTCTTGGGAGAAGGGCTAGCCCATCTCACTCACATGAGAGCAAATAGAGAGAGAGAGCAAAGAATTAGCCCCACTCTGATACCAAAAACACTGAGGATGATGTCTCTGCTCCGAGAAGCTAATGTACAGACAAGACAGACAGGAGGGCCAACAATAGCTCGAGACATGATGTCACCATGGAGGAACATAGCGTTACAAAGGACACTATTGGGGACATAGTATGGGAAGTGAGCCTGATCTGGGGACACAGAGCAGGGAGTAAGCCTGGTCTGTTCCTACCCTCTCCCCTTAACCCCCGCCCCTCCTGCAGTGGGGTGGAACATAACATACCAACAATGGGAGCGCCCAGAGGACTCCCAAAAAGAGATTTCAGATGCAGAAGGGCAGTGACAGGAACCGCACTGGAATGGTGGGGAGATTGTCCAAAAGGGCAGCAGACTGACCAGGAACTATGTATAGCAGTGGTTCTCAACCTGTGGGTCATGACCCCTTTGGGGTCGATCAACCCTTTCAGAGGGATTGTCTATGACCATCAGAAAACACATACTTCTGATGGTCTTAGCAACTGAGACACAGCTCCTCTACCCATCTCCAGTTGGATTCTCCCACATACGCTGATCTGTTGAGAAGGAAGCTATTTTAACCTTCACATCGACTTTGTTTTTTTATGCATACTGTGGCAAAATGTAACAATGCAGTTCACTGTTGTTATATTAAGACTGTTACCGATGCTACACCATGCTTCAAGACCAAATTTCATTTATTTGTAATTAGAATATTTCACAACCTATAATTACATATTGTTTTTGTGATTAATCACTATGCTTTATGTTCAATTTGTAACAATGAAAATTCATCCTGCATATCAGATACTTACATTATGATTCATAGCAGTAGTAAAATGACAGTTATGAAGCAGCGACGGAAATAATTTTATGGTTGGGGGTCACCAAAACATGAGGAACTGTATGTAAAGGTCATGACATGAAGAAGCCTGGGAGCCGTTAGGGTAGTTGGTTGGTGTTTTGTCTATGCATGAGAAGCAAGCCTGAAGAGAAAGCAATGGAGTCCAGGGAGTCTTGGGGGAAGAAGAGGGATGTCCCAGGCAGAAGGTCTATGTGGAGGAGAATATGAACCTAGTGTGTAGTTTAGCACTGACAAAATACACAACACTCCTCTAGTTCTTTTGCTCCTCTCCCCCTCACTCTTAGGATCTCATTCCCACCAGACTGTGTACAGACAGTTGCACAGATGAGAGCATTCAATGTACCCAATTTAGGAAAGACAAAGCCCCTCAGAAACAGAAACAGAAGTAGGAGCAATGATTGATTTCAGAGGATTTTAATGCAAAGGGAAGGGGGAGAAGGGAGGGAAGGGGGATGCAACGATGGCAGAATTATCTCCCTCGGTGGAAGAATACCAGGATAGAAGGTGAAGGGACAAAATGGATGGTGTATGATATGTATAAATACTATAATACAAGAATATATGAAGGGGTTGTGGAGGCTGAAGGGTGATGGAGGGGGAATAAAAGAGGAGCGGATATCAAAGGGCTCAAGTAGATAAACAAGGTTTAGAAATTGTTAATGCCAATGATGATTATACATGTCTGATCGGGATAATGGATAGCTTGTTGTAATATCTGTAAGATTCCCCAATAAAAATATTTATTAAAAAATCTGTACATCTGTATATGTCTTAGTTTCCTAGTGCTGCTATAATACAAATATTAAAAGTGGGTAGCTTTAAAAAGACAGAAATTAATTTTCTTACAATTCTGGAGACCAACATTTCAGTTGAGTTTCCGTGTTGGTATCTCCAGGAGTTCCTTGATTTTGTGGGTTATACATGATGTCCATGTAGCAACATAATAGTATGACACTACCACCCTATGTGCTAGTTTATTTGTGTCATTTTTTAGCCCTCTAATTCAGAGTGGTTAGACATAAGATCTAACCTCTGGCACATAATATAGTCCATAGAACAAATAAAATATTTCCACACAGGATTTCATATAAAGGTACAAGAGCAAGTATTCCAACATATAATTTGGGGGAACACAATTTAATCTACAGTGCACAGTACCTTGGCTAGTGTTAAGTTGGGAAAGGAAAGGATCTTGGGGGAAGTAAAAACCTTTGGTCTCTGGTTTGAGTCAAAATGCGGAAATATTTTCCTCAATGAAATAAAAGATATGTCTTGTTCTTGTCCCCCATGGCTGGAGAAAATAAAGCAATCCAGAAGCCAAAGACATGTCTTAACTTTCACCACATTATGAATTCAAACTACATTATAAATTCAAGCTCTATCCTGTCCTTTTTTCACTTCAGAGAAGTTTTCGTAGCCATCTCTAATGTTCATGGCCTACTTACTTCTTCCTATGCCCTGCAATGGATAAGTGCTCTGCTACAGATCATTTCATAGACCTTGGATGATTTCCATAGTCAAAGAGACTAGGGAATTGAGAGACAGTGGCTTTACATTCCTGAGGTGAGGGTTCCTAGGGAAACAGACCTAATGAATTCTTCAACTTCTTCTAAACATACATTGAAGAAACATCTGAGCTGTAACCTGCTGAAAGCAGTGTCTCGTCCTGCCCAGTCAGCTTATCTTAGGAAGAGCACACTTACTGTATCATCCCTAAATTGTAATGTAAAGCTGTAATTCATGGACCAGTTTCTCATCCAAACCCAACCTAATAATCGCATAATTGTTCAAAACCTTTTGTTTGTGCCAGCACCATCAGGTCTACCCTCCTCTAATGGTCATGGCATGTAATTGGTTTAAGATAGTGCTCAAGTGTGACATTTGAGGCTTATTAAATTGGAGTTAAATTTCATCAGTGTTATTACTAGCTGTACAACTAGAGGCTATTTTTCTGAATACCATTGTTTATATCTATAAATGTGGATAATAATTCCTATGTGCAGTAGGTTTAAAAGCGCTACTGAGTGAAACATCTATCTATCTATCTATCTATCTATCATCTATCTATCTATCTATCATCTATCTATTTATCATCTATGATCAATGATTTACCTTAAAATCTATAAACATGGAAACTCATAGCAAGTATGCATTTTCCTTTTCACTCTTTTTTATTATTCTATTTAGGCAGGAATACACTAATTATAATATCAGTTCTACCCATTCCACAAAAATTTAAAGCCCAAACTTGTAAAGATCAAAAATATCAGCAGACTCTTCTTCTTCTTCTTCTTCTTCCTCCTCCTCCTCCTCCTCCTCCTCCTCCTCTTCTGCTTTTTCAGCTCTCAGTCCTGGAACACTGGATTTCTTCTCAAAATGGCATTTTCTGCATGGTGGCAAAGATAGTCCCTTGCAGCTATAGGCCAATAATAACTATGGCACAATTTTTATTTCACATTCCCTTCAAGGGTTCTGAACCTTGAATAAAGAATATTCTGGATAAGATTATATGCTGAGCAACAAATTCTGATTCTGGTTAGCCAGGCCTGACTCATGCACTGTCCCAATGACCTGGGGGAGTGGGCTCAGTTATATTAAACCAAGATGAGAGAGGGTGGGGAAAACGAGAGATTTCAAAGGGGAAAAACAAGACATCCAGACAAAAGAAAGGGAACTTAATGCTTGACAGACAAAACAACAGATGGCCAGTGTGACAACTCATTCCCACCCTCCTTAATTTGTCCTTTTCTGTGATATTGGGGTCAGTCTCTGCTCTGAGACTTAA
The DNA here is from genome assembly GCA_004026705.1 of Nesogale talazaci. Classification (NCBI taxonomy): domain Eukaryota; kingdom Metazoa; phylum Chordata; class Mammalia; order Afrosoricida; family Tenrecidae; genus Nesogale; species Nesogale talazaci. The sequence continues at coordinate 43,081 of PVJH01001028.1, read as the reverse complement.
TGCCTCAGTCATTGATTTTCTGTTCTCTCTTGTTTCCTTTATGTAGGCTTTTCTTTTTCTCACAGACAACTGGCAACTTTAGATGGATTCTTCCTCCTCTGAGAAAACTGCAGCGCATTCAAAAGGAACACTATTTGTTTTCAAATGCTATATTATTGCTAGGATAATTATCACTGCCACCACTGCCACCACTACCACCACCGCCATTCCACGCCATTGTTAAGTACTTAGATGTGCCAAGTTCTGGGTAAATAAAACAAAAACCATTGCCATTGAGTTGATTTGGACATATAGAGGCCATTTAGGACAGAGTAAAATTGCTCCTTAGAGTTTTTATGTCTGTAAATCTGTCCACAAGCAGATAACCTGATATTTCTTCCCTGAGGTGGCTGATGGTTTTAAACCACCAACCTTGCAATTAGCAGCTCAACTTTCACCTGCTATTCCACCAGGACTCTAAATAGCATCAAATTTTACCTTCATAATAATTCCACAAAGTAGCATCATTGACTTCTTCTATTTTACAAATAAGGAAAATTAACCTGAGGTCACAGTAAATTGAGTCCCAAAGTGTTACATGCAGCATGCAGAAGTCTTTTAAATTATAACTGTGAAATGTTAACGTTTTTCCTTACTCTACAACAATGTTTCTGTTGAATGTTTGTGGCAGTCATGTACTTTGGTGCCAATTTCATGTACTTTGGTGTCAATTTCATGATTGGAAAGTGAGGCTGGAGTCTAGTCTGTCAATCTGGAGATAACCAATGAGACCTCTGTGTGGGCATAGATTTCTCTAAGAATTCTGGGAAATCTCATGATATTTTTCCCTATGGAAAAATGTAGAGAGACTACAGACTTAGTCCCTAGGAGAAGCTGTACTTACAAGACAAGCTGGCAGCATGCTGATAGACCCTGAGTCCTGGAGGAGCTGGAGGAGGAGCCACATGGGCTTACCCTGATGAAACCAGACCTCTGGGTCAGAGAAGCCATGTGGAGACTCCTGCCAGTACTGAGATGCTTGGGAGGCTACTGGGAGACCCCTTCCAGCTCTGAGATCCTTCTACCACCACTGGATACATAAGATTCTGCACCCAGTGGCCTGTGATTGTCCTGACATCATTGCATGTGCTTTGTGAGTTTGAAGAGGACTGATGGATTGGTATTGCTCATATGGGCTAATAATGGGCTTATGGATTGGACTGGACTGGGTTGGGATGCTTTCTCAATGTTCCATTCCTCTTGTATTAAAACCTCTCCCTTATTTACATAGGCATGCTTATGAATTTTTTCTCTAGTCTACCTGGACTAACAAAATGGTACAGGAATTAATGATTAAAAACAAACAAATACTTGTGGATGCTTACTAAAAAATTAGATTTCTGGTCTATAGCTAAAAAGACTAAATCTGAACATCTGGGGATAAGATTCAGTGTTGATATGTTTTACATATGATTGTTGCTAAAATTTTAGAACTATTTTCATGAAAGATAAAGATGCCTCTCTTCATGGTTTGTTTCAATTCTTTGGTCTGTTCCTCACAATTAGTTCTCAAGACAGACATAACTCATATGGGATCATCAACCAGGAATACTGGCACATTAATGGAGATTCACTGAGCAGATGAAGCCAGGAAAAGTCATAGTCAAGGACATAAGCAATCTGACTAGAATCCCAACTTTTGCCTACAGTTACATGGAAGGATCTAATCTGAATTAGCCCAGTAATTGGCATGGCTATCTTGGTTCTATCCTTATAATTTCTTCTACCAAAGATGGCTTGAGGAGGCCTGATGACGTAGTGGTTATTTATTGGGCTGCAACCCACAATGTCAGCAGTTCAAAATCCACCAGCAGCCACTGCTCCGGACAAAGTCCGAGCTTTCTCAGAAACTCACAAAGGCATTTCTATCCTGTCCTTCGGTGTCACTGTGAGTTGGCATAGACTTGACGGTAGTGAGGTCTTTTTTTTTTCCTTTTTAGCCAGCATCCTTCTTATACCCTTTCTAATAGGATTTACACAGTTTGGCAACTGTATATATGCTAATTTGATAATTGTCTGCTTATCCAAATCGAATGTGCTCTTCAGTCGAGGGACTCCGCAGATGCCATGTCTGATATCCTGCAGATGCTCAAGAACGTTTGTCAGGAAAACCGACAAGTGACCTGAGAGGGAGGCATGATGGCAGTAACCTGCCCCAAACAAACAAGCAAACAAACACCTACAGGACAGAGTAGAATTGTTCCTGTGGGTTTTTGAGAGACTGTAAGTCTTTGCAGGAGTAGACAGCTTTCTCTTTCTCTCATGAAGTGGCATTTGGTTTTGAGCTGCTGTTCTTGTGGTTAGCAGCCCTATGTATAACTGCCACATCTTTCTGTGGTGACTTAAATATGAACACGAAACAATTTTGAGGGTTTGGTGTTTTCCTAGTTTAAAATTGGATCTCGGCAGGGAATATTGGAATACTGCCTAGTCATAACTTAACAATAACCTACTAAGTACGTTCCAGGGCAGATATCTGGTTCATAAAAGAACTGACATAAAACCAGAGAACAGACTGAAGAAATTTAATATGCATTCTGGCAAAAATAAATCAGATTAGTCCACAACATCTTTGAGATGGGATTTAAGTGAAATTATCTGGTTCCAATGACTCAGATAGATTATGCCTATGTGTTCTGTTTAGCTTAGTTAGGATCCATCATTTAGTAATGGTTAGGGCAGAACTTGAAGTATGTAGTTGTCAGCCTTTGCTCTTAAGAAGACTCTCAACCATTAAGACTTCTGAAAGTTACTTTTCTCCTTTATAGTGAAGCTCCAGGTGAAAAATGAATTAGGTAATTTTGTTGTTAGGTGGCTTTAAGTTGGTTTTGACTCAAAGTGACCCTATGTATAACAGAACAAACACTGCCTTGTTCCATGACACCCTCAAAAGTGTTCTTGTTTGAGTCAATTTTGTCTATTGATAAAATTGTTGACAATTGACAATTTGTTGAAGCCACTGTGTCAATCCATCTCATCAAGGCTCTTTCATCTTTTTCTGGTCCCTTCACTCTTCGAGGCACATGTCCAAAGTATATGAGACAAAGCCTTGACATTCTTGCCTCTAAAGGGCATTCTGATTATACTTCTTCCAGAACAGACTTGTTTGTTCTTTTGACAGTTCGTGGTGTTTTCAATATTCTTTACCAGCTACATAGTTCAGATGCATTGATTCCTCATTGGCATTCTTTATTCAATGTCCAACTTGCACATGAATATGAGAAAATTGAAAATAACTCTCCTTGTATCAGGTGCATCTTAGGCTTCAAAGTAACATCTTTACTTTTCAGCACTTTAAAGAACTGTTGTGTGGAAGATTTATCTAATGCAAAGTGTCTGTTGACATTTTGATTGCTGCTTCCAAGAGTGTCAATTGTGGATGCAAGCAAGACAAAATCATAGACAATTTCAACTTTTTAGTTTGTATCCAGATGTTCCCCATTAGTCCAGCTGTGAAGATTTATGTTTTCATTGATTTCTAATCCATACTGAAGGCCACAATCCTTGATCTTTTTCAGCAAATGCTTTGTTTTCTTTACTCTCGGCACTCAAGGTTGGGTCATGTAAACAAGCCTTCCAATTTTGCTGTCACACTCTTGTTCCTCCAACCCCTTCGACTATTTGCTCAGTATACAGGTCAAATAGGTATGGTGAGAGTAGACAACCCTGTCACACACCTTTCCTAATTTTACACCCTTGATCTGTTCTCACAACTGCCTCTTATACAAGTTCTGCAAGAACACAATGGGATGTTCTGGAATTCCTATTTGTCTCAGGGCTAGGCATGGTTTATAATGTTTCACAAGCTGAATTTCTTAGCATAGTCAAGAAAACCTACTTCTGATACCCTCTGCTTTCAGCAGAGGTTCATATGATGTCTGCATTCATAGTCCTTGCTTTTTTGCCCCCCTCTGAATCAGGCTTGAACCTCTGGAAGTTCCCTGTTAGTGTACTGCTGCACATTGTTGGATAATAGAAAAATTTCACTTGCAAGTGGTAATAATGTGTTGTTATTCTATGATATGCATGCTTTGTTGGTTTACCTTTCTTTGGAATGTGTACACATAGAGATTTCTTCCAGTCAGTTGGCCAACTTACTGTTTTCCAATTGATTAGCATAGACAAATGAGTGCTTTCAGTGCCTCATGAGGTTGCTGACATATTTCAATTGGTAGTCTATAAGTTTCTAGAGCCTTGACTTTGGCTAATATTTTCTCTGCTACTTGAACTTCACCCCTTAGCATCAATAGGTCTTGAACACATGCTATTTCTTGAAGTGGAGTAACATGGACTAGTTGTTTGTTTGGTTTTTGGTACAGTTACTGTGTATATTATTTCCATCTTCTTTTGATGTTTCCTGCATTGGTCAATATTTTGCCCATAGAATCTTTAAAATTGCATCTCGAGGCTTGAATTTTTCCTTGAGTTCTTTCAGATTAAACATAGCTGAGCATGCTCTTCCTTCTTGATTTTCTACTAGTAAATCTTTGCACATTTCATTGCAATGTTCTATTTTATCTTCTTGAACTGGTCTTCGAAATTTCTATTCAGCTTTGACTTCATCATTTCTTCCAACTGCTTTAGTTAATCTAGGTTGAAAAGTAAGCTAAGAGTCTCTTGACTTCCCCTTTGATCTTTTCTTTCTTTCCCGTCTTTGTAATGACCTTTTGCTCTCTTCCTAAATGTTTTTCCTGGTGTCCTCTCACAGCTCATAAGGGCTTTAGATTTCAGTGCATCAAACCTGTTCTGAAATGCTCTTGATTTGAATAAGAGAAAATCAAGGTCACATTCTGATTCTTGTGGACTTGTTTTGATTTTCTTCAACGTCAACCTGAATTTACACATGAGCAGTAGGTAGCATGTTACACAGTCAGCTCCTCACCTTGTTTTAGCTACTGATTTTGATTGAGCTTCGACATATATATTTTACAAGAAATCTGTGACAAATTCATGTTTATTACTTCTGATGAATGTGAAGTAGGACTTTTTGGAAATATTCTTAATATAACCATCACAATGTGATTGAGAGAGTGACCTCTCATCATCTATGTGAAACAGTCCCTCTAAGGCTGCTTGTTAGGGTATTTAGGCCTGTGAAGTCTGCTATTAAGGTATTTCATGTGAGCATTAATGATATCCTATCACTTTTGATGATAATGTAATTCTCCCTGCTCCTTTAAAGCTTCTAATGCCCATGGATCTTACTCTAAATAAGACATTTGGAGAAATGATGCAAAATAATTTTCTTGTCTTAGCCACTGGAAGATCTTCCACATACGCTGAAACAACACATCAGGTTTTAATTTCTTTACATTTCAGCCCCTGAATTTTGAAAGGTTTTAATTCTGTCTCTAATGTCAAGGTATTCTGAAAATTATTGGTCTGGATTTCAATATAAAATGAATACACACTCATTAAAGTATTTGGAAATGATAGTAAGAGAATCAAAAATAAGCACCAGTAATCTTACCGCCCTAAACAACTACTGCTAAAATGTTGTCTAGTTAGCATCCTGTGTTTTCATTATGAATAGCTTTACAAATTTTTGTTTGCTTTACATAGCAGTAATCATGCTGTATACACAACTCTGTATCTCTAAGCATAATATTCTAATGATAACAGCAGAAGAATTTTTCATGCTATTATAAGCAGTTCATAAATATCAATTGTGGGTACCCCAGTTGATTTAATCATTTTCCTACTACTGGATATTTAGCCTGTTTGAAATTTTTGAATAAAACTGCAATGAACCTTTCATAAATAAAATAATTTCTGTACTGGGGAATTTCAAGTTAACATAGATTTCAAAGAAATGGAGTCATAATTTTTGTGTATGTAAATCACACTCACCAGTAACTGATAAGGTGACTTTGTACAATTTAGAAACAGGCACCATTTCCTCCAACCCTTCATCCGCCATCTGCATAAAAACTGTTTCAATTACTGAACCTGCAATTCCTTCAAGGTGAATAGCACCCCTTGTACAACCAACTGTGATGGATTTTATTTAAATATTTTGAAGATTCCAAACCCCTTTCTAAACGTTTATAGTAATTTATTTTCAACCTAGTAACAGAAGCATGCCACTCTATCTCACCGTAGTCAGTAGGTCAGCTAGGATCACTGGGGCTTAGGCTTCAGGAGGCCTTGAAAAGCTGGATGCTTTAGTTCCCCCAGAGCCAGCTTGGAAGAAAGCCCTGGTGATCTATTTCAGAAAAGTCGGCCATCAAAAAGAAGCTAATACCAAGGGCTTAAGTAGAAAGCAGATGCTTTGAGAATGATGATAGCAACAAATGTGTTTAGCATATAATGAATGTATGTATGGATTATGATAAGACTTGCATGAGTCCCCATTAAAATGATTAATAATAATAATAATAACCCCCAAACAAATTAAAAAACCCTTTGGCATGCATGTCTAGTCTGACACACACGGGCTCACCATGAGCTATAATCGACTCAACAGCACTTTTTAAAAAAGGTCATTTTAGAGTACTGGTTATCTCAGTTATCTGAATTGTTTTTGTTAACCAAGAAACAAGCCCCCCCAAACAACCCCAAACTGACTGATTTCAGCTCATAACATCACTCTAGAACTCGGTAGAAATGCCCCTAGTGACGTTGTAGGTAGAACAGGGTACAATTTGCTTGGATCTGTGAGTTTCTGAAACTATAATTCTTGTTTAAAAATAATTTTATTGGGGGCTCATACAACTCATCACATCCATCCATCTATTCATTGTGTCAAGCACATTTGTATATTTGGTGCCATCATCATGTCCAAAACATTTTCTTTCTGCTTGAGGCCTTGATATCAGCTCCTCATTTCCCCCCTCCCTCCTCAGCCCCCTTCCTCACCAACCCTTGATATGGTATAAATTATTATTATTATTTTGTCATGTCTTACACTGTCCAAAATCTCCCTTCACCCACTTTTCCGTTTTTCATCCCCCAGTAGGGGGTTATATGTAGATCATTGTGATTGGTTCCCCCCTTCTCCCCCTTCTCCCCCCTACCCTCCTGGTATCTCTACTCTCCTTACCAGTCCTGAAGGGTTTACATGCCCTGGATTCCCTGTGTTTTCAGCTCTGAGCTGTCTGAGAGGACATCCTCTGGTCTATTCAGATCTGTAAAGTAGAATTGGGATCATATTAATGGGGGGGTGGGGGGGAGGAAGGTAGCATTAAAGAACTAGAGGAAAGTTGTATATTTCATGATTGCTACGCTGCACCCTGACGGACTAATCTCCTCCCTGCGACCCTTCTGTAAGGGAATGTCCACTCTCCTAGATGGGCTTTGGGTTCCCACTCTTCATTCTCCTCATTCACACTGATCGAAGTTTTAGTTCTTTGAATGCCTTCTATCTGATCCCTTCAACACCTCTTGATCACATATGCTGGTATGCTTCTTCCATGTGGGCTTTGTTGCTTCTGAGCTAGATGGCTGCTTGTTTACCTTCAAGCCTTTAAGGCCCCAGATGCTGTATCTTTTGATAATTGGACACCATCAGCTTTCTTCAACCACATTTGCTTATGTACCCACTTTGTCTTCAGTGATTGTTTCGAGAAGGTGAGCATCATGGAATGTAGTTTAATAGAACAAAGTATTCTTGCATTGAGGGAGTACTTGAGATGGCAGTAGAATGCCTAATCTTTCTCCCAAGGTGTGGTTGGTGGTTTCAAACTACTGACACTGTGGTTAGCATCCCAATACAGAACTCACTGTGCCATTTTAGCTATTCTAAGTGAAGTGGTATTTATCTATTTCCTATTTATCTGATTTTAAACCATGAATTTTTTGGTTTTCTCTGAAAGGAAGCAAAATAAACTAAACAAAATCTGTATATAGCCACCAACTAAACAGATAATCCCTCTGTTCTCATAGAGCAGGAAATGAATGAGTCATCAAGTATATAAACGAGTATGCAAAATAAAATTCAACAAGAGACCTGTTTATAAGTGCCTGAGGGGGAGAGGGACTTTAAAGTGAATATCCGAGAATGGAATATGAAGAATATGAAATTTGGGTTGAGCCTCCCATGACCTTGCTGACTAGTTATTTGCTGAAGTAAAAAAGTGAATCTCTATTAAGACTCCACTACTTGCTTTGCTGGTATAATTACTATTTTTTAAAATATGCTTATAGTAAAAATATATACCAAATTTAGCAATTTACACCATGCTTAAGTAAACAATTTAGTGACATTAATTATATTCCTTTTCCCCAGCCATATCTATTTCAAAAACTTTTCATCCTCTTACAGAGAAACTCAGCACCCCTTCAACAACAGCTTTCCATGTCCTCCTCCACATTTAGTGACCTTCTATCTCTATGTTTTGCCTCTCCTAGATTTTTCATAAGTGAGATGATGGAATATTTGTCCTTTTGAGTATGACTTATTTCACTCCACATGATGCTTTCAAAGCTTGTTCGTGCTGTAGCATGGATAAGAGCTTCTCTTTCTTAGCTGATGATATTCCATTGCATGTATGTGCCACATTTTGCCTACCCATTCATCTGTTGATAGACACGTGGGTTGCTTTCACCTTTAGACTAGTGGGAGCAATGCTACCATGAATATTGTAGCATTTGAGTTACTGCTTACAAAGTGTGTAGTCCAGGTAGACTAATAGGAACAAATTCAAGGACATGCATATCAATATAAGGAAAGAGTTTATATACAAAGGAATGGGACATGGAGAAAACATCCCAGCCCAGTCCAGTCCAAAGTCGTAAGTCCAATATTAACCTATATGCCCAAAATCAGTCTTTAAAATCGTCTTCCGACTCACGAAGTCACAGGTCAGTAGGTGCAGAATCCTGGTGCTGGTAGGGCACCTCACCCCCAGGGCTTAGGGTCTATCAACAGCAGAAACAACTCATCGCTGGCAGAGGTCTCCATCTGGCCACCCCAGCTTCAGAGGTCTGGCTCTTTCAGGGCAAAGCTGTGTGGTCTTTCCGCCAGCTCCTCTAGCTTTTTGAATGCTGCCAGCTTGTCTTGTGTGTAATTAATCATCTCCGAGACTAACTCCCAACAACTGGGGAAGATAGCTTCTCATCTTCATGAGGGAAATATCGCGAGATTTCCCAGAAGTCTCAGGAGAAAGCCATGCCCACATTGAGGCCTCATTGGCTATTCAATGGCTATCTCCAGATTAACAGGCTAGACTCCACCCCTACATTTCAATCATAAAATTAACGTAAGCACATTACTGCCACACAAAGCTTTGGGCTATGTGTTTAGGAGTAGAGATGCAATTCTGATCAAGTTTTGAGGAACTGCCCTACTGTTTTCTAAAGTGAATGTACCATATTATATTCCAGTCAGTAATGCGGGAGGGTTCCAATCTAGCCCCACCAACCCTTGATATTTCAGCTTTCCAGGTAATCATCATTCATTTGAGAGTAAAGGAGTACCTCACTATAGCTTTGGTTTTCATTTATTTAATGACAAGTGATAGTGGGTCTCCTTTTATGTTACTCAGCCATTTGTATAGCTTATTAAGAGAAATATCTGCACAAGTCTATTGCTTACTTTGAAAATTGGGTTCCTCACCTAATTGTTCTCTCTATATTGTGGGTAGTGATATCAGCTATATGATTTCCAAATATATATATTTCCCATTCTTAAGGTTCTATTTTCATTTTCTGATGAAGTCCTTAGATACACAAAAGTTTTTAGCCTTGGTAAATTTCAATGTTTCATCTCAGAATTTAAGGTTTCAGTCCTTATACTTGGATTATTGATACATATTTATACATTTCTGAACAAGGTTGTAGGTATGTGTGCAAATTATTTGTTTGGATTGTGGAAATCCAGTTGTCCATGAATGATTTATTTAAGAAATAGTTTTGCCTTATCAATAGACTTTGCACTCTTGGTTAAAATCGAGTCTGTAGACATAGGATTTATGTTTTACTCTCCAACCTATTCCAGAAGTCTTAATATCTATCTTTGTACTAGTACCTGACTGTTAAAATTACTGCAGCATTATAGTAGGAATGCTACTAGTAAAATGGTTAAGAGAATACTAACAAATAAATCTGTTTTTTTTGTGTCTACCAGTGGTTCTTGGCTATTTAGGGCAGATATAATATTATTTAACACACCATACAACATGTAAAGCAATGTCTAGCATTCAGAGATATTCAACAATTTGTCCAAAGTCAGTCAAATTTGTAACTGAGTGTGGGTCTGAACATTCTATCCTTTCCACATAAGGATGTTACATAAAAATGAATGCTTGGAGGTTTTGGGCTGAATGAATAACTGCTGTCTTTGAGTAGTTATTGACCAGATGTCCTCCTTTTTAACAATTTGTCCCACATCCCACGGCATTTTAAAATTAAATAAATATATTATAATACTATTTTTGCATTCTATAAACATTTTTGCTGCTCCATATAGACCAAAATTTTAATCAGTACCCCCCTTTCCCCCTGGTCAATGGTGTCCTGCTTAAGATCTGATAGTGGCTAAAGAAACAGCATTTGTAAGTTCAAAAATTCTCACGTGACCCTTCTCTACTTCTCATGATATTTGATAATTATTGTTTAAATAACTTGGACCATTGGTGAATAGAAACTTTTGTCTAGGTGAAACCCAAGCTGGAACAAAGTTGCACCCCTATGAGCACTTCAAATAAATTTTGCAATGATTACAGAGCCTCCTGGGAACTATTTCCACTGTAGGTTGATTCTGAAACATTTTCCTAAAAAGACTGGGTTCCTTTCCCAATTTTTCAGGTTCAGGTGACTTTGAATAGTTTCTGCAATCCAACAATTATGCCCTCAATCATAATCCAGACCCAGTTAACATTTTAACTTGTGGCATCTTATGATCATCCTTGTCATTTTCAATTTTCTATCCTGCCCTCTACAAAAATATGTTTTTCACAACTGTAAGAAGAGCACACTTCAATTTTACCCCCTTTCTCTGCTGCATCTTCTCCTTTGACTAGTTTAAACTAGTTATAGAAGCAGGAACCTACCAGATCTCTGGGACTTCAAGTTGAACCTGAAGGCAAAGAACACCTGGGCAGAAGATATGGACCTGAGGAACTAGCTGCTCAGCGCACGCACAACACCCAGACGACATGTTTACAGCTATTCAGAAGTCTTTAGCTTAGATTCCATTTTTTTGCACTGTTGTATACTGTGAATTGCTATGAGCCTATTCATGAGCACCCCATTCCCAGAATTTTCCACCTCTATTCATGAATAAACATAATGTCCTTCCCACTTGAATTTCCTTCAAAGTCCTCCTTTCTCCTCGTTCTGAGATAATATCGTCTATGTTATCTTAAGGGCGCTGGTATGTCTCTCTTTGCAAAGTACTTCTCTCTCCATTAAATCCTCTTGCTTGCCTGGTAAATTTGGCTCCTGCATAGTTATTTTTAAGTGAGTAAGAGAAGGAGCATCATCTGCGGGGCATTCCTGCAACAATTCTTGGAACATGATTCTGGAATGGATGAGAGATTAAATAGTTCAGAGACTGTCAGTAGGGCTCATAAACTGACCTGGTCTCTTTGCCTTGTAAGTTGTGACCTCACTGGAATTTTCTGATACCAAGTGCAAGAAGACAGGCATAAGGACTCTTTAATCATTGCAGACACTGTTGCCAATAAAAAGGCAGCCTCCAGGATTACCATTTCTAACTCAGCAGGAAACACGGAAACTTTGACCACTTAATTGTATTCTACTTGGTCACCCACAACAAATGCATCTTCCTGGAGAAGCAAGGGTCTTGCATAAGAAGCACAATAGGACCAATCACTACACTAGAGTCTGCCTAAATCTGTTCTCAATTGTCCCTGAACTAGTAATGACAAACCAAATTGGTACAAATAGGCACAAATTTGCAGAAACGTGAATTGTTCAAGGGATAGCATAGACTTGGGGAGCTAAGGCAGATGCGTGATAAACATTGCATTTGCAGGAAAAGATATTAAGATTATCTTCTGGGATAGAAGTAAAATCGAAACACAAAGATTGCTTCAGTTTTTGAACTCCCAAGATTTTGCCTTCAACATCCTCTAATAAGAGTTTGTATTTTTTAGTAAGATCTCCTATGGGACTGGGCAGGTTTATAGGCTCAGTTTCCTGCACCATTTTAGAGACTAAACCCTTGAATTCTTGGGTGAGTAAGTATGAAGTCTAGGAAGCAGTGAAAAAAATTGATCTTGTTTTGCATCAGAACTCTGCAATGAAGGCTGAAATTGAAAATTCCCTTAGAAAGGTAAGATTGGGATCAGCTGGTATAGTTTGGTTTCACTCTGTTTAGTTCAATGTTTATTGAGCATTTAGACCCAATTCTTAGCACTACAACTGGAAAAGCATAAAGTACTTTGTCAAGCCATCCAGTTGCAAAGAGTACTTACATTAAGCTATATGTGAAGAGGAAGACACAACAGAAAGAATTCAGAGTACCCTTTTCTCTCAGTAAGTCCCAGGAGGTGGAGACCTGTGCAGCAACAGGAAAGAGAAGAGAACATAAAAATGTCTTTACCTCCACCCTTTTCTTTCTTTTGTTACCTTTCTGTTGTCATACTTGCAATGCTTTTCAAACATACAGCATTGCTTCATTAAAAGACTCTTATTTTATAAAATCTAGAAAATAGAAGGAGACCAGTTGCTGGAAAAGGATATCAGTTTGGTAAAGCAGAGGGCCAATGAAAAAGAAGATGGCTCTCCACAAGATGTATTGACCCAGCAGAGTGGTTGCAATAATAGGCACACACATCAGAACCATTGTGAGAATTGCCCAGGACCAGAGGGTGTTTCAGTCTGTTGTAAGTAGTGTCACCCTGACTCAGAACAGGAGCAATGACACCAAACAACAAGAGAAAATACACAAAGCAAAAAGGATTAGGAAAAGGTCATGGTCTGTAACCTTACCATCTAAAGATAAGAAATAATGAACTTTGAGTCAATTTCCTTTCCGGGTTTTGTTTTCTGCTTATTTACTTTTCAAATAATATCTTATCTCTTCTTCAATTCACATTATATGTTATTTCTAACTCTTTAGAAACAACTTCAAGTACCATATAATATTCCAACAATGGAATAGTATAAATTACTTAAAAAACCTCCCCTTGCTGAACATTTTTTCCAATATTTATCTTCATAAATAAGCAAGAATGCGGTACATATTTCGAAAAAAAATCTTCCTGTCTTTAAAAATAGTAATTGAAGAGAAGATGTCAGAAGTATGTTCTTTTTGTTTGGTTAAGTCAAATTATTAGCTATGACTTTTACCCATAATCTTGGTAACAGGGTATAGAGGAATCTAACACGGGTTCCGGTAAATTTTGCCATCTGCTCCATGTAAGAGTGAGCCTTCTCAGAAGCTGGAAGGGAAATCTTGCAATCATCAAGAAATAAGAGACACCTGTCAGTGCTCATGAGATCCCTTCAGAAAGTGGCAGAAACACCAGAGGCCACAGCATTGAGACCACGAGATAGAATAGAGGAGCAGTTAGTTCCAGGACAGTGGACCAGAACAAAAGGCTTCTCAGGCAATGAACCAAAAAGCTAAGAGCCTTTAGACAAGAAGTTTACTTACAGCATGGGGTGTCTTGTGGGCATTTATAAGAGCCGAAGAAGTTTTGTAACAGTTATTTGAACAGGACAAAAACCAACAGAGAGTTTGAGAGCTGAGAATTGTGCTTGCTAGCATGGCTGAGAAGAGTTGTTACAAACAGAAGGATTGTATCCGAACTGTAATAACCTGTCATCATAAGCATTGTCTGTATGTCCTGAATGGTCATTACGACAGATTGTTGAGAAGTAGAGTTCTTTGGGAAGGACAGTTGGTGCCAGAATAAAATAAAGAAAAATGGAAGCATGCCTGGCCACCAACTAGTGGCCATAGGATATGAACATGATTGCTCTCCATTTTCTCATTGATTTAACCCTGGGGGCATATTGGTTATGCATTGCGCTGTGACCTATAAGGTCAACAGTTTGAAACCATCAGTCCTTCTGAGGGGGACAGATGAGAATTACAGTCTTAGAAACTACATTGACCTATAGGGTCACTATGATTTGATAACTGATTCAATGGCAGTGAGTTGTTTTGGGATTTCATTTTTTGTTTTGGTATGTGTGTGTGTGAGTGTGTGTATGTGTATCTTTGTGTGTATAACTTGTTCTCTGAAGAGTCTATGTGTGGGTATAAATTGTTCTCTAAAGGGTCATATCAATTTACATACTCGAACTAAGTTTTCTGTTTTGTATATTACATAAAATAATCATTACCATGATCATAACAAGCTTTGCTAATTATGTAAAATCTAATTTTTATGCTTCATAAAAGTAACTGGACTACATGTCAAATACATTCTGAATCTGAGTCACCAGTTGGCAGAGGTGGTCTTGTCTGCTGAAAGCTTGGCACCGAGGTCGAAGCACCTTGACTTCCGAAGGACTGTGGCCCACATGTACAGAGGTAGAGAATCTGACTCTCAGACACCAAGCTCAGGGCCCTCGGGATCGTAAATAGGTGAGTATGTCACCTACATTAATCCTCAGCTTGACAGAATTCATGTCGAGTAACTGTTTGATATGAAAGGTTTGGTACCTATTTAAGAATTCCAAGAATATAAAGCTTAAAAAGAAGAAGCCAAGCTAATTGATGCTCAGTACAGTGGTGTCAGTTCTGACTCTGAGTGTTCATGTACACAGCAGAACATAACGCTGCCTGGTCAGGTCCCAGGTCACCCTCCACCTCATTGCCATGTTTGAGCTCATTATTGTCATCATTCTGTCAATCAGTCTTGTTGAGGGCCTCTACTAACACTGATGCACTTCTTAAGGGTCTGGTCCTTCCTGATTTCATGTTCAAAATACAGCCAAATTCTCCCTAATCTCATCTCCCAGGAGCATTCTGACTTCACCTCTTCTAGAACATATTTGTTCATTCTTCTCACAGTTTATGATAACATCTGTGTTCTTCGCCAGTCTCATAATCCCAAAGCATTAATTCTTCTGTCTTCTTTATGCACCAACCAGCTTTTGCATGCATATGAGACTATAGGGAATACCATGTCTTCCATCAGGAGTTCCTGAGCCTCAAAGTTACATCTTTGCTTTTTAGCTCTTACAGTATTAAAAGAGGTCTGATGCAACATAATGATTCAATGCAATACATTGCTTAGTTTCTTGATCGCTGCTTTCATGGCTGCTGCTTGTTGTTCTAAGTAAGAAGAAATTCTTAACAACTTCATTTTGTTCCCCATTTATCATGGTGTTGCTTATTGGTTCAGTTGTGAGGTTTTTGTTTTCTTCGTGCTGAGATATAATTGATGCTTCAGTTTGTCATCCTTGAGCTTTACCAGTCAATGCTTCATGTCTTCTCTTTCAGCAAGCAAGGGGGTATCAGAAGTATGGCAGACAAAGTCTCACCATCTTCTCTCAAAGGCACATTCCAGTGGTACTTTTACAACTAGACAAATTCTGAAAGAGCCCCAGTTGTGCAGTGGTTAAAGCACTCAATGGCTAACTGAAAAAAAATTTGGTTTTCTAACCCATCAGCTAGTCCACAAGAGAAAGATGTAACAGTCTGATTTTGTACAAATTATAACCCTGAAAATTCTATAGGACAATCCTAGTTCATTTTATAGGGTCATTATAAATAAAAATTGATTATACAACAATGTTTTTAAATTTTTAAAAGAGAATTCTGCAAGATAAATGGAAGGGGATAAAAAGGTAATCGTTTAAATTGGCACTTATATCAATTACCATATATATTAATTTTATAAAGGTTTATATTTATGAATTATATATTACATATAAATTACAGATAAATTTTATCATTTCTTCAGGCACATTCCAGTTTTTATCATTTTCCATTAAATTATGTTGGTCTGTTATGCCTGTTGAAATTACTCATTAGTTGAGAATTCATTAAAGTGCTTCAAGGAACAACAGTAGCAGCAGCAGCAGTAGCCACGATAATAGCAAGGGCCAACATCTATGGAATTTTATAGACCAAGTCTGATGTTGAGCAATAAGCATGTATTCTCCTATTTAATCACCATCAAATTTCATGGGGTTTGGGATTGTTCATTCTATAACAGAGGAGACTGAAATCGAGGGAGAGGAAAATGACTGCTCAACTTCACACAGTGCGTAAATTAGCTGGAGATAGTAGGCAGGAACAGGCAATGGCAGTTAGGCGTATCCTCAGTGTAATGGAAGGATAAGATCTTGTCCTTGGATCTTCTTGCTTTGGAAATTAAGTGGTCTTGCTAAAATGAGCTTTACTGGTGTAATGGACTCTGAGTCCTCAGGTCTCAGGCCTCATCCTTTCAATGCTGTCCTTTGGGCTAGAAGATTCAGGAGGGGTCCACCTTGGAGGAACACAGTTTAGGCTTGGGGAAGAAGGGAATAATTTACTCCACAATGGTCATAGAATAGAACTTCATCTTGTAGTGGGTGGGCCAGTGAAACCAGTCCTAATACATTTAAAATGATAGGTAGCTATGATCATATAATTTTTCTGCATTTTGAAAGCGTATTTACAGTGGTGAAATAGCATAAGTATTTTCTTAAATTGAAGTGAGGGAATCTCTTAAGTGTCCCTCAGTTCTCCCAGCTAGAGGCAAATTGTGTTCTCAACAAATACTCACAGATGCTTACTGTGACCCTGAACGTTAAGTGTGAGGTTCCTTCCCAATGCAGGGAAACTCCAGAGGGAGGTGCTGGGGCTGCTGCTCATATGTTTTAAAGGAAAAAATTCAGAGGAGTGACTACCCAAAATAACTTCCAACCTCAAACATGGTATGTAAGACACATAGATCATTTAGCTGCTTTAGAGAACGATGATCCTCTGGGTTTTTCATGACTGGTTTTCAGAAGCAAATCAAGTGAGATTGCCACTGAATGTACTGTATTATCTAACTCCTTGGTTAGTAAACAAACTTGGAGCCATTTCTACCCTGCAGAGACTCCATGAATGATCGAGACCCATACTTAGAATTTATACAGCTCTGGAGGTGTGCCTCTGAAGGTCGCATGTTATTATTCTCCCTTTACAAAAGAAATTACCCCCCTCTCAAATGTTTTGATCTCACAAGCTTTACATTTTCTAGAAAGAGTTGAGTGCAACTAATATATCCAAATGCAACGTACTTTTCTCATAAAGAATATGGGCTTTAAATACAAAAGCGAATCGACTGCTGATTGTAAGATAAACCAGAAACTAAATCTTCTGTTGCATGAAATGTAGGAAGCAATGATGACATGTCATGGTAGAGAGCTGAGGGTATTATTCGAGGATAATTTATAGCCTCAAATACATTAATTAAAAACTAACAAACAGTAGTTGCTTGAAGCACTATTTGCAAGGAAGGTACACAGTCAGGGTCATGCTGGGTTTTTCTGCCTTTCAACTCCTGGCAGAGGCTGCATAAGCCCTGTCCAAAATTCCAAGTGCAGGTTCTGAAAGGCACAAAGAAGAACCCACTCCAAGAAGATATTCACTCAATATATGAACATGGATTTTGTCTGTGTCTAAGTTTGCTTTCCTTTAAAGCTTGACAAAATATTAAAACGGATAATAATTACTACCGTTATCAAATGCATGCTGGATGTCAAAAGTGGTGCTGCATCTCTTCATCAATCCTTTGAACATGCCTGTGAGTTAAACATATTTCTTGCTTTTAGTCACACTAGGAAATCTGACATAGTTTGAGTAAGTTTATTTACTCAACAGATATATGTTGTGTTTTCTTTGTGCTAGGCTGTCTTCACAGCATGGGAGATATAAAAATGAAGAACATATAGTCAATTATTTGTTTTTGTGGATTCTAGTTAGAGTTGCCCGGCCTCAGAATAAGAGAAAAACCTCATTAGCAATAAAAAAATATGCCTAAAACATGCACTTGTTCACTAAAAATGAAGGCGATGTTAAGCACGGACTGATGAGGAGCAAAGACATTACTTTTGAACACCCAGAAATCCCAAATCCTCACAATTGAATCAGGAAACAATAAACTAAGGGTGGAGCGATTTAAAGAGCTGAGAACTTTATTCTCCTTGGAACAACAATCAATGCCTATGGAAGTGACAGACAAGAAATGACTTTATTGCTTTGGGAAAATATGATGCCAATGATGTTTTAAAAATGTGCAAGAGGGGGCTGAGCCCCGGGGGCGTAGTGGTTGTGTGCGGGACTGCGGCCCACTGGGACGGAGGTTCAATTCCAGCAGTGGGGCTGGACCTCCTACTCCCACCACCGGAGGGCAGTGATGCCCCCCCCCAAAAAAAAAAAACAAAAACAAAAACAATAACAAAATGTCCAAAAGGCAAGATGTAACTGATGACTAACTCACATTTGAATTACTGTATGGTCTTTTCAATCTCCTTTTATGCATGAGAAACTGTATAATGAAAAATTAAAATAAAAGAAAAATCTATTCGCTCAAATTGTGGTTTAGGTGGATAATATTAGAATATCGTGAACTATCAAAAGTACAAAAAGATCAGTTTTAGAAGAAGTACAACTGCAATACTTCTTCAGAGCAATTATGGTCAGACTACAGTGAGCTGACTTTGGACAAATTATCATGGAAGAACAATGGCACGAATGGGCAGCATGCTTGGGAAAGCAGAGGGCGGGTGAAAATTTAAAAAGTCTTCAGTGAGGTGGATTGACACAACAGCAACAACAAGGAATAAAAACATGCCAAAGAACATGGAGATGCATAAGACTGAGGAATGTTTTATTTTCTTTGATGTAGAGTTGCAGTGGGTTGGAAGTGACACAAAGACAAATGAAAACAATAATAGCAGTAGCAGTGCTGAGTTAGTGAGAAATTCTGAACCTAGTCCACACTTCAGCTGACTTGGAAAAGCACATTCAGTTCCCCAAATCTGGACGCTGAAGAGCAGTTCTCACCACTCTATAGAGCTCTGCCTTGCTGATGCGGTCCTTTGTGTCTGTCAACTATATCGCGGGGTATGAGAGCACCTAGGGCACCATGGGTTGGCATCTCATTGAGCTACTTTAGTAAAGGGTATACATAGCGTCTGCTATCGAGAAGGGCTTAGTAAATACAAGGCAGTCTTAGTGATATTTGCCTGATATTTATCATCCTACTCTCATCTCTTGCAATTCCCAATACAGATTTCCTGACAGGAAAGTCCTACACTCTGTGTAAGAAAAACTAATCTCACCCTAAAAGATATATGACCTTTGCCTTCCTGGGAGGTAAACCTTAAGCCCATCGAATCTTATGCTGATAGAGCTGTCTTGCCTTAGGAATCTTTGATAGGAGGATATTTGTGAGTGTTTTGGCCATGCTAAATAGTTCAGCAATATGATTGTGGTAGGACCTGATCACACTGGATACTGTTAATGTGGGGACAGGCCACGCCAGAATGACCAACACGGTGACTTATCATGAGTCTTTGGGGCAACTTACCTCCTGAGGGCTGAAGGGTGGGCACTCATTGTTGAACAATGGGCACAAGCTTAAGAGTGATTGTTAGGAGGATGCATGGCCCTGTTTTGTTGTGCCGTACATAAGGGGGCTAGGAAACCACCACCACCACCACCAGTGACAACAAAGGAAGATATAATGTGGAACAGAGGCAGAATCAAAATGTGAAACTCCCTTTGTCCCATTTAAATCATTTTATTGGGGGATCATACAGCTTTTATCACCATCCATCCATCCATCCATCCATCCATCCATCCATCCATTGCATTAAGCACATTTGTACCTTTGTTGACATCATCATTTTCCTTCTACTTGAACCTTTGGTATCATCTCCTCATTTCCCCCCCTCCCTCCACTACCTTCCCTCCCTTAAGAACACTTGATAATTCATAAATTATTATTTTTTCATGTCATACACAGTCTGATGTCTCCCTTCACCCATTTCTCTGCTTTCCATCTCTGTGGGAAGGCCCACTATCCCATTTTTCCATTGTCAGGGAGCTAAGATAGGGGGCTCCCTCAGAATTGATGTATGACGACATGCACGCAGTATTACCCACCAGTGAAATTCTTGCGAGCTTTTTGTCCACAATTTTTATTTGGAGCTCCAGCTTGTTGGTGTCCTTCCTCTTTTCCACTATCCCTCTACTTTACCTAGCATGATGTCCTTCTCCTGAAACTGGTACCTCCTGACAACATGTCTGTTCTTGGTCAGTTTTCTCAGTTTCACTTCTCTGTGGTCTAATATACATTGTGATGATTGCACAGAACTTGCAGACAAACTTCATGATTAAAGAGTATAGCAAGGAAGTTAACAAATTGTAAAGCTATTAAGAAAGTATCTGGGTTGGTTGTTTGGTTGTTTTTTTTTTTAAATCAGGACATGGTACAAAGTTCTGTGATGTCTGCTAGTAAATGCTCAAAGGGCAAACCATTCTGCTATAAGTCTTAGCTAAAGGAATTCAGTTTATGCTTCATGGGTCAGAAACCCAGTTCCCTAAATTCAGTGCTCAGAAGCACTCCTCTCTAGTGAGCCCCAAACCAAAGGCATCTAGCTCCACTTTCATGAGTCAACAATTCCAACTTCCTCAATTAAGGACCCAGAGTCACTCTATTCTGGAAGTCAGTCTGTTGCACAAAAACATCCAACTTTATTAATTCTGTTGGCTAATATGCCTATCATTCTGTTCCCTGATATGGCTCCTGGTGCTGTTCCACCTCTGATGGTAGGGCTGTCTTCTGCATCTGGCAGTTCACTGCTCTGTGTTCTCAGGGCCAGAGGATATGCGTCACACCTGCCTCTTGCTGGAAATGAGACTCTGACTTCTCAGAGGGCTCACTTTTGCACTGTAGGTTGACACTCCACGGAATCTTGGTCACAATTACTGACAGATGAATCCTATTAGTATCTCCTCCCATTGTCTTATTAGTCTCATCCAGAAAAAAGTTTGGTGGGATTTAGAAACTTTGGTTAAAAGAACCACCTTAAATAAAGCAATGCACCTGCATTTGCTTCTGAGAATTTTGGATTTTCTTACAAGACAGATTTATTTGCCCTTTTGGCTATCCATGTGTGGCAGTCATGTATGCTGGTGCCAATTTGACTAAGAGTGTATGGGTGGAGTCTAGCCTGTCAATCTAGAGATAGCAAATGAAACCTCTGTGTGGACATGGCTTTCTCTGAAAATTCTGGAAAATCTCATGATATTTCTCCCAAGGAGATGAGGGACCATCAATTTAATCCCTGGGAAACACTCTACTAACAAGACAAAATGGCAGCATGCTGATATGCCTTGAGTCCTGGAAGAGCCAGAGGAGAAACCACATGGGCTTACCTTAATGGAAACAGACCTCTTGGGCCCGAGAAGTCATGTGCAGACTGCTGCCAGTGCTGAGATGCTTGGGAGGCCATGGGGAGGGCCATGCCAGCAAGGGGATGCTTCTATCACCACTGGATACACAGACTTTGCACCAACTTGCTTGTGATTGTCCTGGCATCATTGGATGTGCTTTGTGAGATAAGAGGACTAATGGATTGATGTCACACATATGCACTAATATCAGACTTATCGACTTGGACTGGACTAGGTTGGTATGATTTCTGTGTTCCATTCCTCTTGTATATAAACCTCTTCCTTATATACATATGCTTTTTTATGAATTTGTTTCTCTAGTCTACCCAGACTAACACACCATGGTACTTTTAAAGTTCTTCACCAGCACAATTAAAATGCATTGGTTTTTTTCTGCCTTCCTTATTCAACAGCCAACTCTCACATTAAGGTCAGGCACATCTTCGTCTCAAAAGGGTCTCTTGACTGTTGTTTCCATGAGCA
This sequence comes from Nesogale talazaci, assembly GCA_004026705.1. NCBI lineage: Eukaryota > Metazoa > Chordata > Mammalia > Afrosoricida > Tenrecidae > Nesogale > Nesogale talazaci. Next base: position 21,258 of record PVJH01001028.1, on the reverse strand, counting down.
TCGATTGTGGATCCCTTGACAGCGTCAGTCTTTTATCATGATGCTACTCATTCGTCCAGTTTTGAGCATTTTGGTTTTCTTTACATTGAGTTGTAAGAAGGCTGCAATCCTGAATCTTCCTCAGCAAGTACTTGAAGTTCTCCTCACTTTCAGCAAGGCTGTATCATCTGTGTCTTGCAGATTGTTAATAAGCCTTCCTCTCATCCTGATACTGCATTCTTAGTCACATAACTCAGATTCTGTGATTGTTTGCCCAGCATACAGATTGTATAAGTATAGTGAGAGGATGCAACCTTGACATACTTCTTTATTGATTTTGTACCTTGCAGTATTCCCTTTTTCTGTTTCCACAGTTGCCTCTTGATCCATTTAAAGGTTTTGCATTAGCACAATGAAGTATTCTGTAATTCTCATTCTTCTAAAGGCTACCCATAGTATGTTATGATCCACAAAATCGAATACTTTTGTATAATCAGTAAAACACAAGTAAGAGTCTTTCTGATATTCTCTGTTTTCATCCAAGATCTATTTGGCATTGGCAATGATATCCCTATTTCCCATGCTCTTCTGATTTTAGCCTGAACTTCTGGCAGCTCCCTGTCAATATATTTCTGCAACTGTTGTCAGATGATCTTCAGAAAAATTTTATTTGTATGTGAGATTAATTGTACTTTTCCTACAATGTGAGCATTCAATTGGGTCACATTTCTTGGAAATGAGTAAAGCTGTGGATTTCTTTAAGGTCATTGACCAAATAACTGTCTTACAAATTCCCTGGCACAGATGAATGAGCATTTCTAGTGCCTCATCAGCTTTTTCAAAATTTTCAATGGGTATTCTGTCAATTCATATTTTATTTATTTATTTATAATTTTATTGGGGGCTCTTACAGCTACTACAACATTCAGTACATCATTTGTATCAAGCACATTTGCACACATGCTGCCACATGCACTTCCAAACATTTTCCACTTGAGCCCTTGGTACAAGCTGCTCTTAAAAAAAAACTCCCCTTTCCCCTCCCCCCTTTTTTAATGAATAATTTTATTGGGGGCCCTTACAACTCCCATCACAATCCATACAAACATCAATAGTACGCAGGCCACATTTACACACCCATTGCCATCATCACTCTCAAAACATTCTCCCTCCCTCCAGGCCCCCAGGATCAGCTCCCTATATTACCCTTCCTCCCCCCTTTCCCCTTGAACCCTTAGTAATTTAAAAATTATTATCTTTTTCATACTGTACACTGTACAATGTGTCCTAACACTCGTTTCCCTGTTTTCCCTGTCCCAGAGAGGAGACTATGTATAGATCCCTGAAGTTGGTTCTCCTTTTCTATTCCTCCATTACTCCACCCTCCTGGTGTTACCTCTCCTATTACTAGTCTTGATGGATCATCTATCCTAAGTTTCCCATGTTTCCAACTTCACTGTACATCTCCGGGTCTAGCTGGATTTATGTGGTAGAATTGGGGTCATGATAGTGGTGGGAGGCAGCATGGGAACTAGAGGAAGGTTGCATATTTCATTGCTGCCATCCTGAATCTTAACTGGCTCATCTCCTCCTTGTAACCCCTCTGCAAGCAGGTGTCACCTCACCTATTGATGTACTCCCCCTCATTAATAATAATATAATTTTAGCTCATTGATGCCTGATACTGGATCCCTTCACCACTGAACTTCTTTCTTCAGTTCCATTTATCACCTTGAAATGGTTGAATGTCAATGAGTTCTTTTGGGTAGAGTGACTCCATATTCTTTCCATCTTCTTTTAATGTTCGTGACATCACTCATTATGTTGCCCTTAAGATTGTTCAGGGTTTTATCTTGACGCTCAATTCTTTTCTTGAATTTTTTTACTTATGCTATGTGTGCTCTAGTGGGGTAGAGGGTTATGTGCTGGAATCTGAACAATAAGATGGTCAACCACTCAAATCACATGCAGCTCTGCTGGAGAAAGCTGAGACTTTCGCATACAATTTAGTCTGAGAAGTCTGCAGGAGCACTTACACTTTGTCCTGCAAAGGTGTTATGCTTGCAAATCATCTTGACGACGGTGAGTTTGTCCCTTTGGAATTTTAATTAATATAATTTCCCTGTGAGAAATGGTTACCCCAAAATAAATGAGATATATTGGTCCTTCTTGAAAATCTTTTCCGTTGAGGGTGGTTAGTGGAATTCTTGAATTTGCAACTCGTGCCAGAGTTGGCATGATATGTGAACTTTTCTTCACACTTTGCCATTGGCTAATGTTGAAAAATGAGAGAGAAAACAAAAACGTATCCAGGTCTCATCTAGTAAGAAGAGAGAGTAAGAGGAAAATCCAGAGTCTGTTTTATGCTAAATAGAAAATTCACAAATTAGAGCTAAAAAAAAAGAAAACAAGTAAAAAAAAAAAACTTTAACGAGATTTCATCCCTTCACGCTAAAGTCAAATGTGGAAAAAGTGTCAAGCTTGAAGAGTAGCCACAGTAGATTTTGCCTTTGGAATGGAAAGCAGACTAAAAAGAGATCCTCACACCATTGCCCAAGGGCCAGGAGCTCTGAGGACAATACCCTCCTTCCTGGTCTACAGGAAGCATGTCTTCAGTTAAGAACAACATTCTCTCCAGCTTTCACATTACCAGCTGTGGGAAATATTAATAATTGTTATCATTTCTTTATTTGTAATATTTATGTGTAATCCTAAAGGGATTTGAAATAGTTTGAGAAGATAGATCTATGTTTTAGTTTCCTCACTTTCTTACAAAAAGTAAATGATGACTATGTTGAAGGAGATGCTGATGAATAGAATAGGAGGAAAGAGAAGGGGTCTAAGATTGCTAACCAAAATAATCTTTAAAATTCTGCATAAACAATTTCCTCACCCATGTTAGGAATGTATCCTAAAACATTTAAACCTTAATGTCCTTATTTGTTTGTTTGTTTATGGTTTGCTTAATCTATATCAATCATTTAGTCTCAGTAAAAGCCTTGTACTGTAATAGCTTCTGTCATTTCCCCCCTGCATTACTGATGGGTTTTGCCCTACAATTTCATGCTATGTAATTCATTTCTAAAGGTTTATGACTGTTCATTCTTCATTATGAACAGTACTTTCTGTGTAAAGTAACCTTTTCTCTACTTAATGCATTTTGCCTTGAATTCTACTTTGTCTGGTACTAAAATGTCCACCCCTGTGTTGTTTTCATTTGTGGCCACCCACTATAACCATTAGTGGCCTGTTCATTTTAGTTTTTCTGTATCAGATTGTTCAGACTGTGTCTTATAAAAAGCATATATTTATACTATAAAAACAAACTAATTTAAGATTGTTTTTTATTTTGACAGAAGACCTATAAACAGTTCATTTTTTCTTTTTGTTTTTGGTTGAAATTAGAATTTTTCTTATATCCACATGTACCATGAATAAATCATAATTCTGAATTTCTTTCACTCAGTTTTCTAAACTAGTATGTCCCTGGGCTTTTTGTACTCTGTTAATTGCTGAGGCATCATGAATGGCTGGAGTCAGCTTTCCTACCCAGCTTCTTCTTAGGATGGCACTGTTAAATATGGGTCCTGTGTGGATGGGAAAGGTACTTCCACAGACAGGCCACTTAGCTGGATTTGTGGAGTAAGACATGCTGGCAGGCTGTGGACTCTCCCTGGCCTGTCCAATGAGCCAAAGAGTTTTCCCGGAGTGGTGAACTATCTAAAATGCGGCAGTTCTGCTGCTGTTTCTTCGCTTAACTCCATCTTAATTTCTCAGTGCGGCTATATCAAAAACACTATGAGTGAGTGGTTTTGAAGAAATTTAATGGCTCACAGGCCTGAAAGTGAGAAGTCGAAATTCCTGCAGGGGTAGGTTGTCTCCTTCTCTCTCTCATCTGGGGAAAGAATCAGACCTCTTTCTGGGTCTGTAGACCTGGGCACTTCTTGAGATTGGCTGCACATAGATCTCCCTCTGTGGGTTTCTGCTTATTTGGTTCTTTTTATAAGGCATAATTCAGAAATGCCCCATTGGAAAACAAAAGGACATCACATTTTCAAACAAGATCATTTTTATAGGTACAAGGGCAAACAAGTCAATAAACATTTTGCAGGACACATTTCAACCCAAAAGAGCTCCTTTTCTCATTGTCTGCTGGACAGCTATGATGTTAGATCCACTCTACTCAGTTTCCCTTTCAAAACTCACAATACTCTTATGAGGATTGGTCCCTGACATATCGACTACTAGGGTAGAGAGGATGGTGTATCTTTAATTTTAGTCTGATCGAAGGTCTCTACTTCCAGAAACCCTGATTTGGGGCAAAGTGAGAGAAAATGGGCTCTCCAGGTGTGCAAGATTTAAATCAATTACTTTGAGCATGCTTGTGTGTGTGTGTGATCTTATGCTTATGAGTTTTCCTAGGTCATCTTAAAGTCAACTGACCAGAAGTCCCGCTTTTGGTGGGACAATCCAGATTTCAAATAATTTTTCCCACGCTATTTTAAAATAGTCCCAATTTTTGCAAAGAATGTATGACAAGTTAGGATACGGTGGGAGAACGGGAAGAGAATTTACCACCTCTACCCCACCCCCACCCCCAATCAATGGTGTCCCACTTTACCAATGTTAAAATCTGGTCATTTTATAAGTGAATTTTGTATGTCATTGTTTTGAGAAGTTTGCATCTTTTTTTTGTTCTCTAGTTTTTCTGTCAATCCAATTTTGTCTAGTTTACATATCCATGACATTTCATAGTAAATTTTGGTTCTTTGAAAGTAGCTTAGCATTTCTGAGCATTGTTATTGTTTAGTTCCAGTAATGAATCCCTAAAAAAAATGGTAGATTATTGTGTTTATTTTTGTGGACAATGATTATCACATATATATATATATATATACATATATATATAATTTTATTGGGAACTCATACAACTTTTATCACTATCTATCCTCCGTTGGGTCAAGCACATGTGTACATTTGTTGTCATCATTTTCCAAACATTTTCTTTCTACTTGAGCTCTTGGTGTGGCAGTCATGTGCTTATGTTAATTTTATGATTGAAATGTAGGGTTGGAGTCTAGCCTGTTAATCTGGAGATAGCCATTGAGTAGTCAATGAGGCCTCTATGTGGGCATGGCTTTCTCCTGAGACTTCTGGGAAATCTCGCGATATTTCCCTCATGAAGATGAGAAGTTATCTTCCCCAGTTGTTGGGAGTTAGTCTGAGAGATGATTAATCATGGACATGACAAAATAGCAGAGTCTGAGGAGCCAGAGGAGAAGCCACACAGTTTTGCCCTGATGGAACCAGACCTCTGAAGCTGGAGAGACCACATGGAGAACCCTGCCAGCAATGAGTTGCTTCTGCCACCCTGGATGCTGTTGATGAACCCTGAACCCTGGAAGCGAGGAGCCATGGGGAGACCCCTGCCAGTGCCAGGATTCTTCACCCACTGACCTGTGACTTAGTGAGTCAGAAGGGGGCGTTATAGACTAGTATTGGGCATATGGGCTAATATTGGACTTATGACTTTGAACTGGACTGGGTTGGTATCCTTTCTCAGTGTTCCATTCCTTTTTGTATATAAACCCTTTCCTTATATCCATATGCACGTTCCTCTAGTCTTCCCAGGCTTACACACTTGGTATCAGCTCCTCATTTCCCCCTCTCCCTCCTCCACCCTTCCTAATGAACCCTTGATAATTTATAAATTATTATTATTTTCATGTCTTACATTGAACAGTATCTCCCTTATCCACTTTTCAGTTGCTATAACACTCTGGGCGGGGGTTATAGTAGATTGTTATGATCAGTTCCTCCTATCTTCCCCTACTTTTCCCTTACCTCCTAGAATGACTTCTCTTAACATTGGTCCTGGGGGATTTATCTGTCCTGGATTCTCTGTGTTTCCAGCTCTTATCTCTAGACATGCTTTGGTCTAGCCAGATTTGTAATGTAAGATTGGGGTCTGTGATGGGGAGGGGAGAAAGCATTAGAGAACCAGAGGAAGTTACATGTTTCTTTAGTGTTATACTGCACTGGCTCATCTCCTCCACGCAATCCTTCTGTAAGGGGATGTCAAGTTGCCTACAGGTGGGCTTTGGGTGTCCACTCTGCAACCCCCCCTCATTCACATTGATATGATTTTTTTTTGTTCTGGGTCCTTGATGCCTGACACCTAATCCTATTAACCCTCATGATCTTACTGGCTGCTGTGCTTCTTTCATGTGGACTTTGTTTCTTCAACTCTTTAAGACACCAGATGTTATATCTTTTGATAGCTGGGCACCATCAGCATTCTTCAACACTTTTGCCCATATACCAACTTTGTTTTTAGTGATTGTGTTGGGAAGGTGACCATCATGTAATGCCAGGTTAAGGAAGTGTTCTTGTGTTGAGGGAGTATTTAAGTTGATTATCAATATCCATCTGCAACCTTAATACTAAACTCATAAATACATGTACATAGATCTATTTATCCATCATCATATATAAATATAATTATATAAGTACATACCTGTATTTAGTCCTCTTGAAATGCCCATTACCTTCTAGCTGTTTCCTCTATTTCCTTTTACTTTCTTCTTGTTCCACTATCATGTTCAGCTTTTATTTGAATTTCACATTTATATAGGCTTTCATCAAGCCCTAATAGGCCTCCTACACCCTCCTCACCATAGACTTTAGATCACTTGTTGTTCCCTTGTCTCTGGGTTGGTTAAGACCCACTTCCTTTCCCCCATCCTCCTCCTCTCCCAGGTCCCCTTGAACAAATGGTTCTGTTTTTTTCTCCTCCACATGGTTTACCCAACCCACCTTATTTAGGTAGACATGCAGAGATAGCAATAAGCATAAAAAACAAGACAGAGAAAAGCAAAGCAACAAAGGAAAGCAAAACAGCAATAAAATAAAGAAAAGCCTATAAATAGCTCAAGGTCTGTTTGTAGATTTTTAAGAATGTTTTCCAGGTGAATCTTATGGGGTGCCATGCCCTGTCCCCAAAGTCTAATTTTGGTATTAAATGGGCATATCATTGCTCTGTTCCCCTTGCTGTTCTATTGTATGCCCTTAGTGTTTTACCTCAGTGTAGTGGGGTCAGATTGGACACAATTCCTGCACTGTGTCTCCAGCATAGTCCCCCATAGCTCTATGAATCAGTGAGGGAAGCTGTGTCTTGTAGTGAGGTTGACCCCACTGTGAATTGTCTGTTCTGAGCAGGAATATCATTCTCAGGGCTTGATGCATCCGGATGTGTTCCATTCTCTCTTCCTCCCCCTTCATTCGCTCATGTGTGCCCTGATCAGACATGTCCCTCTCCCTGAGCTATAGCTTCAGTGCTGTCTTCTGAAGTAAATTCTTCTGGGGAGAAAGGGTGATGTCCATGGAGTTTGATAGGAGTTGTCCCTTCAGACCTGTCTATTGGCCAACTGCTTCATGCTGATATGTTGAATTCACAAAAGATCTTATTTTATAGATAACATAAAGCATATAATTTAAAAATCTTTTTATTTCTATAATATGTTGCTTCAGAGAGTTTCTTTGTCTCTACTTCACAAAAAAGATCTAGGTCTAATGTCTACCTTCTTCACTATATGTATAGTAGTTACATAATCTGGTGTCAGTATGAGAGGATTATAAGTGAAGGAATGGATTCTGGCCTGTCAATTAATATATAACCTATGAGACTTCTATGGTGACATGACCTTCTCCTGAGAATTCTGGGAACTCCAGTATTTTCTCCTTGGAGGCAGAAGACATATTCTCCCTCTGCTGACTCCCTGGAAGACATTCCTAAGGAGATACCACATGGACCTGTACTGATGCAGCCCTGAAAGCTGGAGAAGTTACATGGAGACTCCTGCCAGGGCTGAGATACCTACAAAGCCACTGGGTCTAAAAAGATTTTCTACCCACTGATCTGGGATCATCCTGCACTTGGCACAATTACAAGTATTCCATCTGTCTGAAGAGGACTTTAGAGATTGGTATCGAATGTACGGGCTCATATCAGATGTATGGGCTTGATCTAAACTGGGCTGGGATGTATTCTCAATATTCAACTGCTCTTGTATATGAAATCGTTTCTTATAAACATATGAGTTTCTATGGATTTGTTTCTCTAGTCCACCCAGACTAATACAATATGGTATCCACTTCTCCAACCCCTTTTCATATATTCTTCACTGTAAAACTATTTCTCCACACCTAAAATTTTGCCAAGAAAATGATCAGTTCACTTTTAAATAGGTTCATATTACAAAAAGAGCAACTCTTGGTAAGAAAGACTAGCAAAGTATTTCCTGGGTCTATTATTTTCATTAGTTTACTCACCCTAGTTTGCATAAGTTCACCAAGTATACTTTCAATGTTTCAATGTATGTTGGTATTCAAGTGGGTGAACAAAGAGAACTGGGCATCCTGAAGTCTACTGGGTCTGCATTCTGTAGTTCTGAGGGGTAAATTTGTATAGTTATGGTGGTTGTTGCTCAAGAAGAATAACTATATGTTTGAAAGGTTATTATTGACATTTCATACTAAATTACATTAAATTATGAGGAAACAGCTTTATAGTTCAAAAATGGTCAAATGCTGGGAAATGGCATGTATGTCAGTAGTCTACATTGCCTAAAAGTGTAGAATAAGAACTTTTCTCTCTCTTGACTGTTCTGTTCTTTGATTTCAGATAAGGGGGTGCACATTGTGATGGTTAATGTAAAGTTAGCTCAGCTAGCTTATGATTCTCATTTATTTGAAAGACACAAAATAATCATGTTTCATTTTACGTATCATGTGAGCAGCCAAGCAGTTGGAAGAAGAGTTTTTTGGAGGTGTGGCCTGAATTCGTGATATAAATTGACGATCTGGCAAGGTTCTCATCTTCTGTTTGTCATCCTACATTTGCCTTACCATGAACTGGACTCAGGTTTGGCCTTGTGACAAGTCTCTAGTCTGCTGTTTGAGCTTCAGACTTTGGGTCAGCATTGCAACCATGTGAGCAAGGAAAAGTTTGGAAAGGGTATGCTGCCTGACCCTAAAATTAGAGACTTATCAGCTTCCACAGTAGCATGAGTCACTTAATAAAAAATATCATCTACCTATATCTATCTATCTATATCTATCTATCTAGATCTATCTATCATCTATCTATCTATCATCTATCTATCTATCATCTATCTATCATCTATCTCATCATCTATCCATCCATCTTACTGATTTTGCTCCTCTAGATAACCAACCTAAGAAATGCATAAACTTCTTCTTAGTTGCTTTTCTCCCTCTGAAGATAAGGAAATTTCAATGAGGTGCTGGGAAACAATTTCTCGGGAACTTCAAGCTGATTATTAAGTCAATTAAGTGCCTCTGGTTTTCCTTAAGTATTTCAGTGTGTTGGGGTTTTTTGATCATTTCGTTGAGGGCATGTAGAACTCTTATTAAAATGCATCCATGTATCCATAGCGTCAAGTACACTTGTACATTTGTTGCCTTCATCAGTCTCAAAACATTTTCTTTCTACTTGAACCCTTGGTAGCAGCTCATTTCCCCCTCCTTCCACCTTTCCTCTCCCTCCCAAACACTTGATAATTTATAAATTATTATTATTATTTTTCCATGTCTTACACTGTCAAATGTCTCCCTTTATCTATGTTTCTGTTGTCAATCCCCCAGGGGGTTCAGTGTTTTAAAGTACCATATGTTTATTCTTTGGAATCCAGAAATTCAAAAATCATTTTCTTTAGGCTTGAAGTTAAGGTGTCTCTAAGATTCTCTCTGACATTCTCTGAGAGAATTATTTCATGTATCTCCCAGTTTTAAGTAGCTATGAAAGAATCTTGACTTGTGGCTACATTAATTCAATCCCTACCTTCATTGTTACCCTGCTTTCTTTCATTTTACCTCTGATACAGACACATACAATCACTTTTAGAGTCTACCCAGCTACTGCTAGATAATTTCTCCATCTCTGGATCCTTGGTCATATCTACAAAGTCTCTCCCACTCTCTTTTTAAGACTTGCTGTAAACACTCACAGGTTCCAGGGATTAGGATTTTTTATTTTTAGTGGCTACTATATAGGATGGGATTTCAGAAAAGTAAAAATAAATAAACAAGGAAAGCTCCTTTGTACTTCGGTGGAAAGCAAAATCAGACATACAATGACAAATTAATCACTGATTTTACTGTGAGTGAATGATTTAAGTCATAAACAAATTATTTTACTACTTGAAAATCAGTTTCATGCAGTATTTATGATATAAGGTGGTGACAGTGGATGTATGTATGGATTGTGATGAGTTTGTACAAGCCCCCATAGAGTGATTTTTTTTAAAAAAAGAAATGAGGTGGGGAGTGTGAATTCTAAAATATCGCAGGGCTGGTATTATAAGACAATAATAAGCAAGATGAGGTTCTGTGTCTCAAATTTCCAGAGCCTTCTGGAAGTAATCTGTGTGTGCATTGTAGGAGGGGTCTTCAAAAGAGAAATCATTTCTTGTTGATAGGTGTGATAGGTAGGATTATTGAGCCAACCTAGCCAATCAACACATGTTACTAAGGTTTAAGTTTAATTGAAAGACAAAGAAATAAATGGCTCAGTGAATCTCGCCTTTCTGTCTCTTTTTCTCTGATTATCTGGCCAGTGTGTGGCTGTCTTAGTTAGTTCTCGGGTTCAACTTGAGAGCTACACTCCCTTTGGAACACCCAATCAGTGGACGGTGTCTCTACAGTTTGAGGTTCCTTCGAGACCTGCTGTACCACACTGCTGGTGTATACATCACTTGAGCTGGAGATTGTCGCATTCTGTCATCTGGCTGACTGTTGGTGACCTGCCCTGCTGTTTGTTGCCTGTGGCTGGATTGCCTGTATCGCTCCACAGAAGATTAAGCTGTCTGCTACTTTGCCTTGCATCGGCATCCCTCATGAGTCGAAGGACTACCAGTGTATTAACTCTCTCTCAGAAGTGAGTTGAACTGAGCCATTGTACTGCTCTGAGGACTAATTAGCTGTTTATTTCTTATGTTGTGCCCATCTATCTATTTATTAAAAACCTAAGTGTCCTTGTTTTGTTTCTCTAGAGAATCCTGTAAGACAGTTTTTAACTCTGTTCAGTGGAAGACTGTCCTCATTAGTTGATGAATAAAGTGATTAGACTCTAGGACCACAGAATTTTGGATCATATTACATCTGTTTATGGAGTATTGGAGAATTGAAATATGTATCTGGAGACATAGGGACCTCTGGGAAACTGTAGGTACTCCTCAGAGGAGAGATACAGATACTATAAATAATGATGTAAGGTTCAATGCTGGAGTAGCAGAGGGACTTTTGGTCACAGATAGCCCAATATTAAACACTTTCCAAAAAGTACTCCTTGGATAATTTTTAAAGAATCCTCCCGATTAACATTTTAAAAGAATGCCCTTAATTCACTTAATAGCAGAAATATCTTTAGGTTCTCATTAAGCCTTGAAAAACTTCATGAATATTTTACTTTAAGTGCAATTTTTGCCATTCTATCATTGGTTATTATTGCTACATTTGGTTAACTTTAATTTTAAAGTGATTTTAAATGTATGGAAAAGTTACAAAGGTTTCTTGTCTACCTATGGCAAAAAGAATAATGCCCATCTTTTCAAACATATCCACCTCCTAAACCCTGGAGCCTTATGTGATAAAAAGGACTTTGTAGATGTGATTATGTAGAGTTATTATTACTATTATGTTCTACCCAGTATGATCTCTAAAGTTGTTAAAAGGAGAAGGGGATGATAGGAGTCACAAACATCTTTGAAGATTCTCTGTTGCTTGATTGGATGGAAGAGGACCAGAAGGCCACAAGCTAAGAATTGTGAGTAGCTTCTAGTAGTTGGGAAAGACAAAGAACAGACTCTCCTCTAGTGCTTCCAGAATGAATGCAGCCCTGCTAGTATTTTAGCTTAGTAAAACTTTTAATTTCCCAAACTGTAAGTAAACAGCTTGCAAAGTTTATAGCAAATTGTTACAGCAACAATAGAAAATCAGTAAAATACTCTGAACTCAGCTTCCTCTAATGCAAAAAAATATTATATAAACATAGTAGAGTTATAAAAAGTTAAGACATTAAGTTTTGTATAATACTGTTAGCTACCACAATATACTCTGTCCAAATTTCCCCAGACATCTCACTAATGCTATTTTTCTGTCTCAGGTTCAACTCAGAGAATCACATATTATATTTAGTTATTATGTCCTCTTTGTCTACTCCAATGTGACAAATTCTCACTATGGATTCATGACCCTACTATTTAAAAAAAAATGTCAGGTATATGGTAGACTATCCAAGGATTTAGGTTTGTTCAATTTTTGTTCTCATGATTAGAGTGGGATTGTAGGTTCTGGGGATCTATATGCCTTTTTAATCACATCATATCAGAGAAAATCATGTGATATCAGTATGTTATATTACCACTGCTGTTAACTCTGATTACTTTGTAAAAAGTAGTTGTTTGCCAAGTTTCTTCACTATAAAGTTACTATTTTTCCCTTTCCATACTGTGTTCTTTAGAATGGCTGCAATTTTGCCTTATACTCTTTATTTGTGAATGCCTCTAAGAACTTTTAGTGTCAACAAAAGGGATTTTGAAAGCTAGATATGCCACTTGCTGGTTGTAAAAGGTTGAAAAAAGAAAAGACTTCATCTCCACGAAGCTCCAACCCTATCCTGCAAAATTGGATGTCATGTCTCTTATGGTTTTCTTGAGGATTCATTGAAATAGCATATCTATTTAACCAACAAATAGTTATTCATTATCCATAATTTGATAAGAAACCTGCTTAATGAAAGAGATACCATGGCAGTTGTAAAAGATGAATAAAATTTGCAGTCTATGCCCATGTAGAGTTCAAAATATGATAGGAGAGAAGAATTATAGAACAAGAAGTTGCAATAAAGTGCTATGTATATTATCATACTCGGTAAGCTACAGAAATGTGAGATGCATAATATGAAGGTCTATTACAGAAGTTGGTAAAAATTACTTGTGCCATGCCTGGTACAGATTGGTGTTGTTTCTAGATCCTGTCAAGTCAGCCCCTGACTCATGATGACCCCATAAACCATGGTGACATATGGACTGGATTTAAAAAAAAAACAGTTTAATTAGGATTTCATCCTCATATCATACAATTCAATAATGCAATTATATCAAGAAGAGCTATACAATTATCATTACAATCAATTCTCAAACATTTTCTTCTTCCTTGTACTCATTGTTATTCATGTAACTATTTTTAAAATTTTGATAAAATGTAAACAAAAAAGTATTCTCCAATTCAACTTCTACATGTGTAATTTATTGCCATTAATTCAGTGCCATTGATTATACTCTTTGTGTTGTACAACCACTACTGATACCCTCTTCCAAATTATTTCACTATTGCCATAAACTCAATGCCCCTTAACGAATGATCTTCTTTGATCCATGGTAATCATTCATCAAGTTCTGTTTCTTTCTTTTTTAAAAAAAGTAGTTTTCTTGATATAATATTCATATATAATATACTTCCATATGTCATACACTTCCATAGTTATATTACTTTTAAAAATAGTTATATATATATATATATATATATATATATATATATATATAAATCATCATAATCAGTTCTAATGCTTCCTCCCCCTCTCAAATTTGGGTTAGGCTCTTGTGGTCAATCAGGTTTTTGCTAGCTGATTTTCAGAAGTTGATTGTCAGATCTTTCTCATAACCTGCTTTAGTACCAAAGATATCTGTTCAGCCTCAAAGTAATACGTGAGTCTGCATTGAGGAACAGATGGTGGCTGTGTATGAGTTGATTGAGTCTCCTGCTTGGAGAGTTCTGCCATTGAACCAGCAATGCTCCTTGCTTGGTAAAATAGGTCCTTAAGGATAGGTGGGTGGGTACATGGATAGATGGACTGATGCATGCATGGTTGGATGGATGATAGAAGACTAGACACTGATATGTTCAGACCACTCCCTTATCTCCGTCTCTCAATCAGACATTTTCTCATTTTCCTTCTGTTAATGAGAATGGAACCTGTAACATTTTCATGTTCATGGTGACTTGTTGATCATGAACCCAGTGTGCAGTTGCTTCTTAAATGTATGTGAGAGTTGAACCTTTATTTTTGGAATTCCTTACAGGCCTTGTGCACTTGGATGATCTTTAGAATTCCTGGAATGATGCTGTCCTTGAAAATGACTGTCTTTGTCATATGTTGACTGTATTTGTAATGTGTTCAGATTTTAACAGCATTTGCAAGCTTTTTTGTAGGGAAGGTAGTGGGTGGGATGGGGCATGGTCATCACCAAATATTTTATATCTGGAGGAGAGATGAATGTTTCCAGTAATCATTAAGGTATAAACATACAGAAGTAGAAAAATATTTTTTGGATCATTTTTTGGGGGCTAGTACAACTCCTTTTTGTAACCCGGAATTTTTTTTCTCATTTTATTGTTGGCTCACACATCTCTTATCACATCCCATACACACATCCATTGTATGCAAAGCACATTTGTACATTTGTTGCCACCATCATAATCAAAACATTCTGAAATATTTTTATTAAAATGCATATTTTAATATTCTTTCTACAAAAACAAAGTAACTTGATGCACCCCATAGTTACATTAATCAACAACTGTTAAAAGCTTGTCATATTTGCTTTCTGTATTTTTATTTTTTCTGTGGCATGTTTTAAGTAAATTCCAGGCATCGCATCATGTTTTACATAATCTTTGCTAAAAACACGCAAAAAATTCTAAAAATAAGGAACAATTATCATATCTAACAGCAATAATAATTTGTTGAGATTATTTTATTATAACAAAGGGCCTTGTGCTCTGCAGATGATCTTTAGAACACCGCAATTGCTATTTCAGAATTAGGTACAATGCTGAATTTCAGTTGAAATCAAGGCTGTATCTGCCTTAGAAGAAGCTTCCATGACAACACACCAAACCCAGTAGTACTCCATGTCCCTGTAATAGTTCAGGGAATGGACATGCTTCTCAGCTACTATGAGCCAAACCAAAAACACTTTGCATTGTAATAAATTTCAAATGGAAAGTTAATGTTTTATAAATTACACTGTCCAGTAGACTGTGAAAAAGATATTGAAGTTGTTCTTATTCCCACAGGATTTTGTTGCCTTACAGGACAGACGAACAATTGCATTTTTTTTTAGGAGGGGCACAAATGTAGTGAAATTTAGTAAAACAAGAAGAAAGAGTCATAGAGATAGAGTGGTTAAATGTTCAGCGGGTAATTAAAAGGTCATTGGTTTGAGTCAACAGGCTGTTCCACTGGGGGAAAAAACCCTGGCAAGCTCCTCCTGTAAAGATTACAGTCTGAAAGCCTCTTTGGGACAATCCCTCTTAGGGTATCTGTGAATGAGTGAGACCTAACTAGACAGCACAGAAAAACAGCAGTACAACATGAGGATGTTAAGCTTATTGCATGAAAATTCAACATATGACCATCTTCACAACATTGCCTTGAAAAGCATCACATGTGTTTGAGATACAAGGATTCCTTAAGTGGTGAAAATGGTTAATGTGTTTAGTTGATTGAAGGTTCAAGGTCACTCAGAAGTGCTTAGGAAGAAAGATGTGATCATCTAATTCCAAAAGAACAGTCATGAAAAATTCTTCACAGCTCAGTTTTAGGATGATTCCCATAAGGTAGCCATGAATTTTAATCAACTTGATAGCAACTGGCTTTTCAGATGTGAATTCAGGCAGGTAAATAAAATAGCCAACAAAGTATTCACTGGATTGCATAATGTCACTAATTTTTCATCTCTTGAGATTTACTCTTTTCCTTTATTTGAGAAAAAAGGAAGTGATTTTAATTGGAGCATCCTGTGGAACTTGCTTGGCAATGAAGTGGAGAAGGGATATCTTGACTACCTACCAACTGGCAATGAGCCAATTACTACTCATAGTGACAGACACACCCTGACCCTATCTCCAGTTATCCAATTGATTGCAACCCATAATGACACCAAAGAACAGAGTAGAACTGCCCCTTTGGGGCAGTTTTGAATTGCTGACTTTATATATAGCAGTCCAACCACCAGGCCTCCTTAAAGCGATGCCATAGAATAGAACATACCAGCTCTGTAGGGCCCCTGAGGATGTCTGTCTTTATGGAAGCAGACTGCCTTATCCTTATTCTGCCAAGCAACTAGTGGGCTGTTGGCATCACTGTCCTTTCACTTAGTGACTCAGCACTACTAGATTATCTTACAATGTTGACCAGGCACCTTCATCTCAGCCAGTGCAGTTTAATCTTTCCACTTTGTTCTTCCTTTTATGCTTCCATGACAAGCATGGTTCCATGGCTTAAAAACATGCTAGAAAATCAATGGGCTATGCCAGACACTCATGGCAATGTTGGGGGAAGAGGCTTTCCTAGGCAGCTCTCTAATTGTTTGTCTTTGTGGGTTGTCCAGATACATGGTGGTTTTGCTATAATCAGACCAGCTTCCAACTTTGTGACCCAATCCCCAGGGAAACAGTAATTGGATGCCCAACTCACAATCCATGTACTGAGAAGTCCTGGGCTCTCAGCTTTTTTGAGCAGGAAAGAAGGGTAAGACTGGACACTACTGTCTGTTTTTCCTTAGGGCTATCCATTGGAGCAGGACCTCAGTATCAATCATCTCACTTTGCAGTCAATTGAGTAAATCTGTTAAACAATGCCCGAGGTACTTACTGTCTGGGACAAATATATATATATATATATATATAATATATATTATATATAATATATAATTATATATATTATAGGTTTCAGATGATGATTGTTGTATTTTCTTCTGCTAATAATTTTAACAGCACAACCCAATGCCATTTGCAAACGACAAAGGCTCCTGGTTATATTTAGCTAACAGATTCTGTTTAAGGAGTGTCTAATGATGTGGAGAAGACTAAAATCACAGCAATCCCTCAAAGGCCGAAATCACAAGAGGAAGCACTGCAGAAGCCTGGAGGGAAGTGTAGACAATTGTTTAACATGAGAAACTCAGTGAAGGTGCAGTCCCTCTTTGTTGTCTGCTACTGGCTGTGGGGCAAGGGAATCCTGAAGGAGTTTGGAAAATAAGCATCTTAGAGATCTTCAGCTCACTATGTCACATGTAGAGTCCCAGTAGAGAAAACAGCAAAGATGGCAGTTACACAGTGTAAAGAAGTGGCCTTTGAAGGAATGCCTGAGCATACCGACCCTAAAGAGTTATCAGAAAAATGTGGTTGGAGAGATCTTTTCCGTAAGTGGATATGAGCTGAACAGATAGGGATGGAATTGACCAGAAGCCCAGAACTGAGAGCCTTTGGGGTATAGGACAAAGAGCTAAGTTTTCAGTCAAGTGGAGAGCCCTTTGATTCAAATTTTTAAGGCCTGCTCTGTTGTGGTAATATTTCAATGATCTCAGCCTCAGCATTTTATCACTAAAAGGGGAGGATTCAAAATGGCCTACTCCACAAGCTTGGTAGGCAAAGCAAAAGTAAAATAATTTTAAATGGTTATCATTGGTTCTGACATATAGATCCATTCAATACTATACTCAGCTCCTGGTTACACTGACATTGTACCTTCTGTTCTAATGGTTCCCCCAGATTTGATCTATTAGTGGAGTGTTTGTCTTTTATCTCTCTTCATATACTGTGTTCTTAATGACGAAAGGAGAGGACATGTGACTTCTAACTCTATTACACATCTTCCTTTGGGTCACTGATTAGATACTTTCTCTTTGCAAATACTTGGGGAAATTTGGGGTCCTGGATCAGGATGGAATATAAAATCACATTTTTGAAATTATTACCTTTGTGATGGGAACACGCTCAGAATGCAGCAGGATGTCTTATGTGTGCATTTTAAACAGGTGTCTTTTGTGTTGTACAAGAGAGGGGAGGAAAGAGCAAGGCACCGATGGGGTCAATGTGGTGATGTGCATAAGGGTTCCTGTTTCTTTATTCTCTCACGATGTACAGGAAGTAGCTTTTATAATATCCTCTTCAAAGGGAGTGGACTCTCAGGCAACTTGTCTAAAGTCGAAACATTTTATATTAGTTGGTCACAGATGCGCTAAGTCTTGTCTACTTTATTTACAGTTTACTTCTGATTTTTAAGTTCCCCTTTTCCAAATAAAGAAGTCTTAAGGTCACCATCACCACCACTAAAGTCCCACATTTCTCCGACTTACCTGCTGCTAGACTGCAGACATGACTTAGATTCTAGCAGCAAGATGCAATTTAGCAGTTCATCATGACAGGGCTTTATAGTATGAATAGAAATGAAGGAAATGTGGTTGTAGGTTTATGCAATAGCAACTTCCTTACTGTGACCAGTGTGGTTCTGGTTCTGGGTTACATTTATGAAAGCTTGGTCTTGGGTCTGTTGCCTTTCCAAAGTGTGAACAGTTTCTCTAAAATCTTCATAAGATAGATGACACTGTCCACAACTTGGCAAGCTGACTGAGAGTTCAACTTGTCACTCGTCTTCATTTCTCTAAGATGTATTCCTTGTGTCATGCACTTGGACGATCCAGCAGCTTCACAACTTGACCCTTTCCAATGCCAAAGCTTGAATCTGAAGAACACAAGGATATCCTCCTATCAGTTTCCCACCTTTCTCCTGGTATCTAGGTTTCATTGTTTAATATAAATTTCAAAGAACTTTAAGGTCTGTGTGGCAGTCATGTGCTTATGTTAATTTTATGATTGAAATGTAGGGGTGGAGTCTAGCCTGTTAATCTGGATATAGCCATTGAGTAGCCAATGAGGCCTCTATGTGGGCATGGCTTTCTCCTGAGGCTACTGGGAAATCTCATGATATTTCCCTCGTGAAGATGAGAAGCTATCTTCCCCCAGTTGTTGGGAGTTAGTCTCAGAGATAATGAATCACGGACAAGACAAGATGGCAGCATTTGAGAAGCTGGAGGAGTCGGTGGAGAGATGACATGGCTTTGCCCTGATGGAGCCAGACCTCTGAAACTGGAGCAGCCACATGGAGAACTCTGCCAGCGATGAGTTGCTTCTGCTGTTGATGGACTCTCAGCCCTGGAAGCCCTGTTTTTATATCTTTTTGGTTCACATTTTTTTTCACAGGATGAAAAGCATATAATCCGGTATCTTCTAATAACAATAAATCATATATATTTAATATTTAGGTCCATTATTGAAGGTTTTTGGGTGCATAACAGACCGCTCCAAGATTTATTGGCTTAAAACAAACAAACAAACAAAACAGCTATTTCACTCACATATCTATAATTTGAGGGATATCATGTGGAGACCCCTGCCAGTGCCGGGATTCTGCACCCACTGACCTGTGACTTCGTTAGTCGGAAGGAGACTTTATAGGCTGATTTCGGGCATATGGGTTAATATCAGACTTATGACTTTGAACTGGACTGGGCTCAATGTCCTGTTCTTCTTGTGTATGAACCTTTTCCTTATATCTATATGCGTGTCTATGAAATTTGTTCCTCTAGCCTACCCGGACTAGCACAGTTTGTGAAAGGAGCAGTTTAATAGGCTGTAACCCATTGTGGTCCTTACTTTTTAGGACCATTCAGTCACCTTAATTATCTTGTGAGGTAGTTGGAGTTACTCACTGCCCGTTGTCGTCTCAGCCTCATTGTCTGCTTTAGGGCAAGGAAAGCTCTGAGGCAAGGAAAAATCCTTGGAAGAATTCCCCTGAAAGAGGCTTAATAATGAGCTGACTGACTCCTGGTGCTGGAGCTTAGAGCTTATTGATGGTTCTGTAGTTCCTTTCCTATAGCTAGCTTGTTAATTGGACAAAAAATGAAGTTGTCACAGATTTCATTCTACTTAAATCAACAATCGATATTCATGGAAGAATCCAAATTAAGTGACATAATATACTGGGAATTTCTGTGGCAGCAAATCTCTTTCGAGTGTTGAAAAGAGGACAGTTTGATGGCAGAAGTATGTAGGGCCAAAGCTATGTTCTTTAATCACTTCCTATGCTTGTGAAAGCTGGCCAGTGAAAAGGGAAGATAAAAGAATTAATGTTACCAGAAGAACAAACACATCAGTCCTAAGAAATACAACCAGAATACTTCTTAGAAGCAAGGATAGCAAGACTTTGGTTCCCTTATTTTGGACACATCATCAAAAAAGTAGCATTAGTAGAAAAGGAAAGTAGTGGTGCAGTGAAAAGGAGGGAAATCTGTAATGAGATGGGCTGACACAATAGCACTGAACTGAAACACACTAAAGTCATGAAGCTGGCACAAGATTGTGCAATCTGTTGTTATATCTAAGGCCATCATATGTCAAAGCTATGTTTTTTTATCTTTTTGGTTCATGTTTTATTTCACAGGATAAAAAGAATATAATCCAGTATCTTCTAATAACAATAAATCATATGCATTTAATGTTTAGGTCCATTATTGCAGGTTTTTGGGTGCATAACAGACTGCTCCAAAATTTATTGGCTTAAAAAAACAAACAAAACAGTTATTTCACGCATATATCTGTAATTCGAGGTATATCATATCTCTGACCCACTCCCTGGACAACTGGGACAGGTGGGGTAGAAACATCCAAGGGCAGCTTTTCTCACAGGTCTGGCTACTTTGATGATAACTAGCAAGAATCATGTTCCACTTGTCCATCAGTGTGTCATACTGTGGTGGTTTCTGTGTTGCAGTGATACTGGAAGCATGTCACTGGTATTTCAAATACCAGCAGATTCATCCAAAAGAAGTAAATTTCAGTGGATCTTTCAGAATAAGAATAGACTACAAGGAAGAAATAGGCTGTCCACTTCCGAGAAATTAACCACTGATGGATCGCTTCAAAAATTGTTAGATACTGACAACCTCATTAATAGAAGCAGAACATTTTCAGAGAAACGGCCAGAAGATGAGACCATCATATTGGAAAACACTCAATATGACTGAGGTGGAGCTGCTGCCTCAAAGTGGTGAACTATAATGACATAATGATGCAGCTAGAGTAAAATTTGCATGAGTAAAGACTTGAGGACCTTCCTTTGCAAAGGGGACATACCTCAATGGAAAGCTGAAATCATTAATTATTAATTGAAATGTTCAAATTATTAACCTAGGAAAATTTGAAGTTGTAAAAAATGGGAAAGAATGCCAATATTCTAGGTTCATAACAAACTGTGGATAGACTTGAGAAGAAAGGGAGTTTCAGAATACTTCCTTTTGCTTGTGTATGACATGTATG
This sequence comes from Nesogale talazaci, assembly GCA_004026705.1. Lineage (NCBI taxonomy): Eukaryota > Metazoa > Chordata > Mammalia > Afrosoricida > Tenrecidae > Nesogale > Nesogale talazaci. Next base: position 36 of record PVJH01001028.1, on the reverse strand, counting down.
TGGATTAAGGGACAGTTGTGAGAACAGAAAAAGGGA
>PVJH01001027.1:0-239731 GCA_004026705.1 Nesogale talazaci | reverse complement strand
CTCCCTCTCCCTCTCCCCTTCGCCTCTCTCCCTCCCCCTCACCTCTCCCCTCTTCCTCCCTCCTTCTCTCCGTCTCTCCCTCCCTCCCTCTCATTGCCCATTTGTCTTTATCCCTACAGAATGTCGGCAGAGCGTGTGAGCCTGGCCATTCAGGCAGACTACTGTGCGACCCAGGGTGTTCTGAACAGCATTGCAGAAGGAGATCACCAGCTGCCTTGGAAAAGAGGTGTCCAGATCCTGAATTTCTATTGGAATTCCTGAGGTTAACTTTTAGGCCAACCAACTATTCTGGGATCCAAATTAGCTTCTTAAGCAGCAGTAGAGAAAAGAGAAGAGTTGCCCCTCCAAGTGGCGCTTTTTCCTGGAAGCCTACCAAGGAGAGCCCGAGAGAATTGTCCCTGCAGTTTCTGCAGCAGTGCCGTTGCCAGGCAGTCGGAGATGGATACATGTGGTCCCCATCATGTCTCTGCGCTAACCTGGGGCCAAGAGCAACAGAGCACCTCCTCCTTGAAGTAAACAGCTTTTCAGACTCTGGTTTGGCAATGTCCCCCCTCTTCGTCATGGAGTTCCTGTGCTTCTCGCTCTCATTTCTCATTTTCCATCCTGAGTTCCCAGCACATTACATCATAGAGATTAGAGTGGCTCTGGTTTCACGGATCACTCACACAAACATTCATATTTTGCAGTGGCAAGGGAAGGAGGAACCAGGCTGGGGTAATAGCTAAAGGGCCCGGGGTACTTTATCGTTCTAAAATGTAATCAAAGGATATTTTAAAACATGAGACTTCTAGGTTCACACATTTAGAAAGCTTTTACTTCAAAGGGTAGGTATTTGCTGCTCTGAATAAAAGACTTAGAGCATAACATAGTTAAGCCTCCTTCCTTTACTACCAAAAGCTGCTCAGAGGGCAGAGCACTCAACGCAAGACCTTACCCTTAAGGTCTGGCTTGCAGAGGGTCTGAGATCTCTTGCCTACTAACAGCTATCTGCTCCCTTGCATTATTCTGAGCATACACAAAGAAATGTGTGTGTGTGTGTGTGTGTGTATGTGTGCATTGAGAGAGAGAGAGAGAGAGAGAGAGAGACTATTATGTGAAGAGCACATTTCAATCATAATGAATTTATGCCAGAATAGTAAGTGAAAGAATGTCTGTGTGATCACTTATTCATTTAATAAATAGATATCACTATAAACATGGTACCAGTATTCTGTATGTACTTCTTGAACTAAAACACTAATAACAAAGGCCAAGCAGATAAAATTAATGGATAGGCAGAAAATGAAGAGGACTCATTGACAGAGAATAAAGGAGTTTGGAGGAAGAATAGCAGGGTGGAGATTTGTGGATCGGATGAAGTTCACATGGAAAGAATAACATTTTCCACAAGAGCAAAGGCCTGCAGACAGTTAAGAGTTTGGTGTGTACACAGACTCTTCCATTTGTTTGGGCTTAGTGGACATTTTAAGAGTGGTGGGATATAAGTAGGTGAGCTGGGCAGAGCTGGGATCACAGGCGGCAATCACAGGTCAAAACACGGTTATTCGTTGAGCATTTGTCCCCAGGGAAAATACTGAAGGATTTAAATGAAGAGAGTTGCAGAATTCTGTGGAGTAAGTTCCTGGGAGACATTTAAAGGGAAAGGAGAATTTGAATAGGTTGCTGGATATTTGAACCTGTGGCTTAGTGCAGAATTTTGAACTAGAAATGGAATTGGGAGCTCTTGACTCTAGATAATTTAGAGTTAAAGGAATGGTCTATCCAATGAGAGATGCTAGACAGATAGCATTTCAGCTCTTTGAAGCTCAGTATACAGCAAATGGGTAGTGGACTATACAGCACAATATACAGAAAATTGGGAGTGGAATTAAATTGGGTGACAGAGAAAGAAGAGGATTGGGTGTTACATAAAGGAGATTGGTTACAGGTTTTGACTATTATTTAGCTCAACTAAGTGGCACACAGTTGATTCAGACACACAGCGATCCTATGACAGAATAGGATTAACTCCTTTGGGTTTCTAAGGCTGTAAATCTTTACAGAAGTAAATAGTCTCATCTTTTTTCTTAGGAGTGGCTTTGAATTGGCCAAGCCAGGTGGTTACTCATCTCTTTAAAAAAACGCACACACACAATTTTATTGGGGGCTCATACAGCTCTTATCACCATCCATCCATCCATTCATTGTGTCAAGCATGTCTGTATATATGTTACCATCATCATTTTTGAAACATTTTCTCTCTACTCGAGCTCTTGCTATGTGTTCATTCCCCGTCCTCCCACCCTCTCTCTCATGAACTCTTGATAATTTATAAAATTTTTTTTTCATGTCTCACACTGATCACTGGCTCCATTCACCACTTTTTTGCTGTCCATCCCCCTGGGAGGGGGTTATGTATGGATCATTGTGATTGGTTTCTCCTTTCTCTCCCTACTTTCTCCTTCCCCTCCTAGTATCCCTTCTCTTATTATTGGTCATGAGGGGTTTAACTCTTCTGAATCCCTGTGTTTCTAACTCTTATCTGTACCAGTGTACATGCTCTGGTTCAGCCAGATTTGTATGGTAGAATTAGGGTCATGATAGTGGGGGGGTGGGGGGAAGCATTAAAGAACTAGAGGTAAGCTGTATGTTCCATCAGTGCTGTACTGCACCCTGACTGGCTCATGTCTTCTTTGTGACCCTTCTATAAGGAATTGTCTAGTTGCCTACAGGTAGACTTTGGGTCTCCACTCTGAACTCCCCCTCATTAACACTGATAAGATTTTTTCTTCTTTGTTTTTGATGCCTGATACCTGATCCCATGGGCACCTCATGATCACACAGGCTGGTGTGCTTCTTCCCATGTGGGCTTTGTTGCTTCATTGGTAGATGACCACTTGTTTCTCTTTAAGACACAGGATAGTAAACCTTTTGATAACTGGGCTTCATCAGCTTTCTTCAATCCATTTTCTTATGTACCCATTTTGTCTTTTAAAAAAAATCATTTTATTGGACAAGCCATCTTGTCGGGAAGGTGAACATTACAGAATGCTGGGTTATTAGAAACAAGGGTTCTTGTGTTTAAGGAGTACTTGTGTTGAGGTCCAATCTCTGTCTGCAACCTTAATACTTCACATATGAATATATGTACATAGATATGTTCCCCTACTGATAGCTGTATATATTGTAAATATATTTTCATATGTACATGCCTGTATTTAAACCTCTATAAATGTCTTTTGCCTCCTAGTTCTCTCCTGTATTTTATTTTACTTTCCTCTTGTTCCATTATGATGTTTGGCCTTTATTCAGGTTTCAGTAATTCCTCTTAGCTGCATTGCCTTTGATCAAGCCCCACCAGGCATCCTATGACCGCCTTGACATTGATTTTTAGATGATTTGTTGTTCCCTTACCACTTTGTCACCAGGAATCCTGCAAGACTATGGAAGAGTGAATAAAATGAAGAACAAAAACTAACCGATGGTTGTTACCCTGAAGATCAGAGCGATCACCTTGGATAACCTTGATTAGAGAGATTTTAATAGAATGAGTTTAGGGATTAATGGTAGATGAAGGAGAAAATTATTCATAGCTTAAAAAAGTGGAATAGTCCATACTATTCTTTGCTTATCAAGTTATTTGTATTAAGCAATTTCTGTGTGTATTGGTTTCTTGTGGCCTCTATAACATTGATTTACTCATTCATCTAGCGATCAGAAGTTGGGAACTCAATTCACTGGGATAAACTCACGGTGTTGGCAAGAGTGTACACCCTCTGAAGAAGGGACTCAGGAGAACTTGTCTCTGGCTTCTCCCATCTTCCAGTTCCTGGCTTATCTTGGTCGTGCCACATCACTCCAATCACTGACATATGGCAACATTGCTTTTCTCCTTTTCTGTTTCATTTCAATACTTTCTGTTTCTAGCTTACAAGGATATGTGTAATTATTGGTTTTAATCCAGGGGAATCTCTTCATCTCAACTTGCTGAACTGAACCACATCTACAAAGAATCTACTTCCACTTAAGACAACATTGAAAGGTTCCAGACACCACACCAACTCATTAAATTACTTCTGAAAGCCTTAAGTAAGATGCAGACTATTGGTGACTTTTTAAACCTGTCACTTAAATAATCTATACTAATAATATATTATATATTCCTATAATCCTTCCTACAGCTTCAGATCCTCATATCTAAACCAAAGTTAATGAGAGTATTAAGGATTTCTTTTTGCTTCAATCGATCCAATCAATAATTCAATAATCAAGAGATCAAAAGACATGTTGCATGTGAAATTTAGACACTGATAAGGAAGACCTCGAATGATTTTATGAACTTGAATTGTGGTGCTGGGTAACAATATTGCAAGTACCATGGACTACCAAAAGGACAAGCAAATCTGTCTTGGAAGAAGTATGGGTAGTGCTGAGCCCCGGTGACATAAGTGGTTGAGTGCGGGACTGTGGTCTGTGGGCTTGGTGGTTCAAAGCCAGCGGCGGCTCTCAGGAGCAGCGCTGGGTAGCGCCCACAACCACCAGAGGCAGTGATGCCCAAACAACAAAAAAAAACAAAACAAAAAAGAAGTATGGGCAGAATGGTCCTTAGAGGTAAGGACAGCTGGCAAAACTCATGTATTTTGGACTCGTTGTCAGAACACACTAGGCCCTGGAGAATCACATCATGGTAAAGTAGAGGCAATGAAAAAGAGGAACACTGTGCAGGAGATGGGTTGGCACATTGGCTGTAATAACAGGTTCAACTGGGAGCATGGCACAGGCCTCCGCAGTGTTTCTTTCTGTTGTGCACAGGGTCCTGAGGAGTCAGAAGTGACTCGAGGATACCTAACAGCAAAAACATAGCTCAGAAGCTACTACTAAAATATTTCTACTTAATGTGCCTTTTTTGAGAGAGAAATCATGTTTATGAAACTCTGGTTAATATTTGAGGTAATGCATGAATATGATTTTCTTATTACATTGCCACTGTTAAATACCAAGGCCAATCCTCATGAATTCTAAACAAATCAGCTATGTGCGAGGAAGGGGGTCTGGGAGTAGTAAGTGGTTCACTGAATGGCTCCTGCAACTGAGGGGTGAGAGATTAGAGGCCGCTTAGAAACACATAGGAAAAATGTCTGGAAATCTACTTGCAAAAAATTGGCCATCGAAAAGCCTATGAAGCTTTCCCTCTGTTCAACCCTTGTACACACCAAGTTGCCTTTAGTCAGAATGAACAGGGAGGCAACTGGAAATTGTATCGTGAAGACTGAAGAAAACATCTAATCTAAGGAGCTTCAAAAAAAAAACATGGAAAAACAGAATGACAGTTATCAATTGATTGACCTTCATTCTAAGTTAATTCCTATAAAGGTTACCTGATATGTTAATAAATTATGATTTACTATCATGAGCATATAGGAAAGTTAATAGAACTTTACGTATGTCAATAAAGAAAAGCATAAGTTATGCACATGTATCAAAAGAACCACTCAAAGGTCTATTTTTGGTGTTATGTTCAGAACTGTACGTTAAACCTTACATAGACTGTTCCTATTCACAGTTTTAGATAAAACTACCCACCTTGTCCACTTCCATCATCCCCTCTGCCTGAATGGGACTTTGTACTGTTCACAGAAAGTCTTCCCATGAATTTCCTTCTCTGAGTCCCTCATCTTGGCGTTTCCTTTTTCTCAATGAAAAGCTGGCTTCCATGTGTCTACTTTTATGTAGAAACTCTGAGTTGGAGCAAAATTGCTGACAACCTGCCCAGACTGTACTACCTCTTCTTTGATTCTCCCTTCTGCCTCCCATTTTAGGGAGCAACTAATATAGTTGCTTTCAGTAATGTAGCTTTTCATACAGCAAAGACTGATGTTCAAACAATAGTCTTTTATGTGCGTATTATTATTTTAAAAATCCACTCATATCACTGACTTTGCTGAAAAAAACAACAACCACCACCCAACCCAAAAAAACAACAGTCTGTTTTTGACAAATAGCTCACTAATGTAAGAGAAACCCACTGAAAGTCAAACACACTCCTTATCTCCAGGCCTTATTGTACAAGTGCTTCCTGATTTTTAAGGCAGTGCTTGCAAACATTGAAAACATGATAAAATACATCTCTCCTGCTGTGTAGTCTGATACTCACTGTCACCACTGCCACCCTCTCCGCACCCCTCGGAGAGACAGGCTATTTAAATGACTAGGATGAAGTCTCATTTTCCAAGACTGCCTTTTAGAATTTTTTTTGAGGGGGAAGGTTGTCAGATTGAAGCAAAGCAGCAAGCTGGAGAAAAAGTCCAAGCCAAAATGACCGTTTTGGGGCCCAGCTCCACCAGGTATTAGCTGCAGGACTTAGGGTAAGTCATTTCATTCCTCTGATTTTCCATTTTTCTCATCTCTAAAATGATTCCCAAAAAAGAAATCCATTGCCTTTAAGTGGAGCCCAACTCCTCACTTCCCAGGCTGTGACTCAAGTGAGCTGCCTCCTCTTCCTTTCACAGAGGAGCTGATAGGTTCAAAGGGCTGGTTTTCTTGTTAGCAGCCAAGCGCTTTAACCACTGTGCCATCGAGGATCCTTTAAAATGACGCCAAAGATGAGTCCACTGAGACATTGCTAAAAAATGAATTTGGCATTGAAATCACACTTCTCTACATAAGATGATTAATCTACTCAGAATCATAATAAAACTCTTGGTAATGAGCTGCCAATTTAGGGGTAACTGGAATGCTCCCTCAAATATTTTGCAAGTTTGCTCTCAGTTGAGGATGATGTAATAATTCTTCATTACAACCAGCTTCCCTGACTGCCCAGTGCACACCTGCTCTAACTTACCTATACGCTTGGCTTACGGACACACTCGGGAACATGTTTCCTTCGTAACCTGGGCACAACCCTCTTTAATTTCATTTTCAGATGGTTCAAACAAGGCATCCACTGATGAGAGCAACTTGGAGTGGTCCGTATCTCCAAGGTAGTGATCAGATATTATCCTGGCCCACAGTTCCCACTCCCCCACCCCCACCCCCACCGCCGCCCATCCACATCTTCTCACTGAATTACAAACTAAATGTTTTCCAGTATTTATTTAGCTTCAGAGTGACTTGCTTTAATTGTAGCTCAAGCAACAAAGTGGAGGGAGGCCAGTTTCGGTCAGTGTGGCATAGCCTGTACCAACCCTGGAATCATCCAGCCCGTCACTAGATGAAACGTACTCACCACTGGATGGAGTGGTGTTCCTGGAAACATAAATTGCATCTGCTGGGCGAGCATGGCTGCTGCAGTTTTTTGCTGGATCAAATTGTTCCTTCCATTAATTTCTAACTGGGTTTTTAAATGTGTTGGAGGGTGAAGATACTTGCAGTTCTCTCTTGAACAGCGGCCCTGAAAGAGAAACACGTTGGCTTTAGAATAGTGGAAGCAGTTTGCAACTCCAATGTCAACCGAGACACAATTGTCTCATATACAAAAGGCAGGGTTAGGCTCTCTCTTTCTCTCTCTGTCTTGGGGAGGAGTCCATCAAAGTTTGTTGACTCAATCTGCTGAACATAAAACAGCTCATGTGTCTTCTTTTCATTTTTCTTTTATGTATTTATTTTTTAATGGACTCTACACCTTGCCAAGAGAAATCAGAGAAAGTTGACTACTGAGGGTAAAGATTACATTCTTTAATGTGACCTGCCAAAAAGAGTCTTTGAACTTGCTGTGCCCTTGCTTGTGTGTGCTGTCAAAACACAAAGCCTTATGTGACAAATTTGTGTCATGGCTGAGGACATCCGTCAGTTGTCCCCGTTATTAATGAAAAGGTATTGGAGGCATAGCAATGGACCTGTAGGTGTAATTTGTGGAGCGGGGCAAGTTGCAGGCATAGACTCAGATACTGCTCAGCAGACCCCACGGGCAGCGCCTACTTCTGATGTGATGGAGCCACAGTCAAAAGTATTCCTGACTGATGTATGAAATTACTTTTGGACATTTGTGTTGGCAAAATGAAAACAAAATAAAACAAAAAAATCCCCGGCTAATTAGGCGACAAGTGTACATAAACTAGACTTAAGGAGTGACTCTAAAGGATAGTGTCTATGCTTACCGTAATTTTCAAGTTTCCCAAACTAGCAATTTGAGAGAAAAATGTTTGGGTGAATAATGTAATTTCCTAGGGGAAAGGGAAAAAAAAGAATCGCAAATTATGTTAACCAGTCTGAGTATTATCATTCCTAAAGAATTAGTTCACTTGTAGCCAAGAAAAGAGAATATGGGCTTGTTTACCGAATGTAAAAATAATTTTCCAAAGCACGCTTGGGGGATTTGTGGAAACACATTTGTTTATTGTCATCCAATGTCTCGGCATCTGGAGCACTTGCTCTGCCGCCCATTAATTCCAGCTGCACTTGGGGGACCTCAGGCTCCCTCTCTAGAGGGTGACTCTTCACCAGCACCAAGACGGAGAACAGACATGGTCCTGAGACTAGTCCTGGGAGCCAGTGCTAGCCGGAAAACAAGATCCGTTTTATGTTTGCGCTACCTGTAAATCTTGCTGTGATGATCAGATAGATACATGCAGACATACATAAATACATACATACAGACAGACAGACACACTCACTGCCATCAAGTCCATGCTGACTCACAGCACCTCTAAAGGACCGGGTAGAAGTGCCCCGTGTGCATCTGAGATTCGAACTCTTGAAGCGAGTAGAAACCAACTCTTTCTTCTGCAGAGCGGCAGAGGGTTTAGAACTACTGATCTCTAGTTAGCTGGTCAGCACTTAACTACAATGGCACTTTTATTACAATTTATGTTGTTTAGGACCATCTATTAAAAAACAGTTAATGAGTCTCGACAGAATTTGCGCAATTTGTCTATAAAAATTGCCTCCATTCCAGGAATATTCTGATCAAGGAGAATGACGAGAATCAAAGCTAAGAGGAATAACATTGATTAAAATAAGTAACCAGGGAAGATCCAAATATAGGTTATCCATGCTGAGTCTCAAGATGAAGACGCTGCTAAGTAACCGTAGTACATACTTGGCAGAATAACAGATCAGAGGCATTACAATTCTATGGACATTAAAACACATGTTTGGGGTGAAAATCAATGCAGCTTGGCCAAGAAAAAAAGTCAGAACCAGGTTGGTGTGAGAAAGAAAAAAGCATAATTGGAAATTGTGATTTTCTAATGGCTTATTTTAAACAAGCAATTTTTAGACTATTTTTTCTAGCATAATCCTAATTGAAAGAGTCAATTTAATTCTTTAGAAGCAAAAAAGAAAACAGAAATTAATTAGGAAATTATGGAAGGAGATGGCAAGAGGAGAGTTTTGCCCATTGGAGTAGCAAACAGACAGCTAGGGTCCATTCTGTTGGGAAGAGCAATGGATGGGGGATCATCTCCAATGCGCACACGTCCTACATCGCTCTGCATGCATTGCTGTGCTAGGTGAGATTGGGCTGGTTCTTACTCACCTGCCCCAAATGACAGACTACACAAAATTTTTTAGGCTGTGTGATCCTTGTGGGCAGAAGCCCTGGTGGTGCTGTGGGCTAAGCCTCATACTGCAAACCAAAAATTGGACATCATTCAGACCCAGTGGGAGCTCACACCTTCGCTCCTTCAGAAAAGGCTGCGGCCATCTGCTCTGTGAAGGGTCTTAGTGGCAGGAAGCTTGTGCAGAGTCATCAGCTGTCAGACTGGACTCCAGGGCAGTGGGTTTGGGTTGGTTTTTGCAATTGTTGTGGGAGCTGACTGACACATCTTTCTTCCATGGAGTCACTGGGTAGGTTTGATTTACTGATTAAACTAATCAGTCATCAGCTGAACGCTGAACCCCTGAACCACCAGCAGGCCTCACTCTGCATTACTGGAAGGTGACTTTGTTTGGTGGAAGCATTGCTCGGCATACTGAAAAGGCCCTGTAGAGGGCGTACAGTTCAGGAGGAGGGTTTGGGTGGTTCCCTGACATACTTTGCTGGGAGTTGTCAAGCCCCAGACCCAGCCGGGAGGGGCAAGCAGTGACCCTAATGGCAGAAGCTGGAGGTGTGTGCTCCCAGTGTGCAGGGACATACTGCCTGGAGCAGCCTGATCTGTACCTGGCAGCTTTGCCATGGGAAAGGCATGGGAGGGCCTCCAGATTCCTGGCATTCCAAATGCTTGATATCAGCTTCCTGAGATCCTGATGTCATGCCAGAAGCACTTGCCATGGAGGGATGGTCCAGAAGCCTGTTCTGTCTTGGAATCTGTCCTAGAGAAGCGTTTCAAATTAGTGGTTAACCGGTTAACCGGCAGCCTTTGGAGCTAGACTTCTTGGACAGAATATCCAGCCCTGTTCTTGCCACAGGACTGGGGAAAGAGACTCTCACTGGGCTGCTCTAGCTGCACACCTCATCAGTTTCTGGTGAGGATGAGAAGAGTAATGCTTGTGGAGCATCTATAAGAGTTCTTGGCACATAATAAAGACTGTAACAGACCCACTCTGACTGAGTCCATTCTAATCTATGGAGACTCTACAATGTCTGGCCCTCTCCACTTTTTCCCTCAGAATGGCTGGTGAGTTGGCAGTTAACAGTCTAAGGCCTAACCCAAAATGTCACCAGAGTTCCTTAATACTTTCAGCAAGTATTATTACTGGTAGCTTTATGAAAACGTTATCTGTAAAGTAGGTAAAAATAGTACTGTTTTTGATGTTAGTTGCTTTCGATTGGAATCCCAAATTATGGTGACTGCACAACAGAAAGGGAAGCTCTCGGCCCGGTGTCATCTCCATGACTGGGTGGGGATATGATAACCGTGATCCATAGGCTTCTCATTGCCAGAATTTGGGAAGTAGTTCACCAGCCTGTTCTTTCTAATACATCTGGAATTCTGCAAAATTTTGTAAAAAAAAAAAAAAAAAGCCCTGCCATTGAGTTGTTTTCCCCTCCTATCCCTATAGGATAGAGCAGAATTGCCACTTCAGGATTCTGACGCTGTAAACCTTGGCTGGAGCAGAGTGATCGGTGGGTTTGAACCTCTGACCTTGTAGTATCCCACAAAGCACAAGCGTCTAGTAATATACAGAAGGTAGCTGCACTTGACTATTACTAACCAGGAGGGTGGAGATTTGCATCCACTCACATCCACTCAGGGATGCCTCCAAAGAAGGGTCTAGGGCTTACTTTGGAAAAAGTCACCCATGAGAACACTGTGGAGCACAGTTCTACTCTGACACACCGGGACTGCGATGAGTTAGGTTCACCTTAACAACAATTTATAAATAAAAATAACAGGCCCTGGGAACTGTTCTGTACGGAGCCCTGGTGGCATCGTAGTTGCGATGCTAACTGCTAGGTCAGCAGTTTGAAAACACCAGTTGTTTCATGGGAGAAAGACGGACTCGCTAATCTCATAATGCCTTACAGTCTCAGCAATTCACAGGGACAGTTCCACCCTGTCCTATGGGATTGCCATAGGTCATCATCGACCCAATGGCAGTGCATGAGACAGACGATTCCTTAAGTGATACTTTGAACTGCTGCTCCCGACAAGGGTCCCCTACTTATTAATTTTTTTTTTCTCTATCACTTTACTCCACTCTGGGACCCAGGGGTGCTAACCCCACTATTGGCAATTCCAAATCACCTAGTCCCTTTGTGGTTAGATCTGCGTCTGTACAGATTAGAGCCCAGGAGACTCTCTGGGGCAGTTGTATTCTGTCCCATGGGGTCACTTAATCAGAATCTACATGGGGACACCCAGCCACATATACCAAAGCCTATCACTTTCTGACCTGGCTGCCAACCTCTGTAACCCTCTCCTAGTCTTGCTCTCACACTCAGTGGCAGCTTCAGTAAAATTCTCTTCAGGAGCACCTTAGATAAAGTGATCAGGCATCCTGCTTTTAACAATTTAACAACGCCCTGTGGCATTTTAAAATTAAAATAAATATATTACAATACTATTTTTGTGTTCTATGAAAATTTTTGTTGCTCCATATAGACCAAATTTTTAACCAAGAACCCCCCCTCTCAACCCCCTGGCCAATGGTGTCTCGCTTAATATCTGGTCACCTTAACGTTAGATGTGTTTCACTTTGATATCTCTACAGCTGACACTTGCCAGGGCTGATCATCCTGGCATGACTAACCTGAAATGTGAAACAGCTATATACTCTAGTAGGGAAAGAAAGCCCTGGGCTTTGGCTGTGATTTCATGGCAGAAATGGTAACATGATTGTGTGTGTGTGTGTGTGTGTGTGTCCCCTCATGGGCTTTATGGTATAAATGAACATATGCAGAAACATATGCTTAAATTTATGAGACAGTCTGAAAAAGTTCATGAACAAGTGGTATTAAAAGATCATGGAATTTCCCCATGAATATTTTGGAGTCTCACTCTTTCATCTCTCTATCTCTCTGCATATCTATATTCATAAGTACACTACTGACCCTAAGAGTACAGTATGGAGAAGCCCTGGTGGGACACTTATTAGGTTGCCATCCATAAGACCCACAGTTTGAAACTACCTGTGAGAAAGACAGGACATGCTGCTCCTGGAAAAATAGTCTTGGAAACTCCTAGAGGCAGTTCTATCCTGTCCTATAGGGTCAGTATGAGTCAGATTCAACGCAATGGCAGTGAATTTTTGGTTTTAGATAACTAGCACTTGACATGAAGAAACTCATAATTATCACCTTGATGCCAGTGAGTTTGATATTTTTTTGGTTTAACATTTCCTAGCAAAAAACATTGAAAATGCCATGAACTGCTAAAAGGGCAAACAGGTCTGTGTTCGAAATCATACAGACAGAGTGTTCTCTAAAGGCAAGGATGGCACGGATTTGTCTTACATACTTTGGAGAGGTTGTCAGGGCAGACCAGTGGCCAGAGAAGGACATTACATTTGGGAAGGTGAAGGGTCAATGAAGAAGGGGGAAATCCCTTAATGAGATGGATTGACATAGTGGCTGCCACAATAGGTTCAGACAGGAATGACTGTGAGAATGGGGCAGGAATTGCAGTATTTCATTATGCTGTACATAGGGTGGCTGTGGGTCAGAATTGACGTGGTGGCACCTAACAAAAAACAAACCCCAAACTCATAGTCATTGAATCAGTATTGACCTTACAGAATAGCATACAACTGCTTCAGCATAGCACTCAACTGCTGCTTGATTTAAAGAAGAATTCAGGTGATATTTTGATTAAGTTTAAAGATTATTTCAGGACAATCATTTCAAGATGCCTTCTTAGCTGCTATATTTAACAATTTGAGCATTCATGAGTTTCTGATACTTACTCTTTATGGGATTAGAAAACCTCTTCTTTCTCTCTGAGTGGCCAGTGATTTTGAACTGCTGACCTTATAGTTAGCAGCCCAACATATGTCAAATGTTTCTGAGTCTTAACTTCTCTAGATTTGCATTTAGGGCAACTCGTTATCCGGGGAGGGCTAAGAACACCTTGGGGTAATCTGTGTTGTTTTCTGAATAGATTCTCCAGATTCATCTAGTAATTTATTATTATTTTATGCAGTTTCCCTCTTATGTCAAGCACTACTGCTGTGTGCTATTAAGACCTAATTTTGTGACCATTTTAAACAGGCAAAACATAAAAATTAATAAATGAGGAGAGGCAAATTAGGTCAATTGTTCATAGTTTGCCATTTCAAAGAAGAGCTGGGCCTTTTTCTGTTTTTAAAATGAAGTCACGTTGCCTAGGCCGCTGCAATTCCTTTTACTTCTCCATGTTGTCATGGGGAAAGCTGCGTGTCAGTTTGATTAAGTCCAAACATGACTGTATTGGTTAGGATTATCCATTCAGTTAACTTTGTGTGATAACTGAAAATGTGCCAGTTTAAGAAAAACAAACAAAAACAGGAAGGCTGAAAATAGCCCCTCTGTTCTCTAGAGATTCAAGGAAACTGCCAGGCACCAAATGCTTGACTTAAAAAATATGTGATGTAATGAGATAATAACGGGTCTTCAGATTGGTTTTATGTGCACCAGGGTTTTAATATCAACAGGACACAGAATGGTCCAGTAGATGTTTGGCTTCATCATGTCGAGATTTCCTAATGCCATGTTTCTAATTGTGGGTAGTTCTGTGGATAAAAGAAGATCTATGTGGTATTAACATCATAGCATTGGGATTGTTCTGGGTGGGAAAGGGACCTTTCCAGTCTCCTTCCAATACTCCTCTCAGAGTGTACAGTCCTCATATAATGGACGCTGCAGTATGATGCTAAACGAGGAGCCCTGGTACCAGAGTGGTTACACACTGGACCTCCAAACTCAAGGTTAGCAGTTTGAAATCATCAGTGGCTCTTTGGAAAGATAAAGCTTTTTATTCCCATAAACAGTGCTAATCTTGAAAACTTCAGGGGCACTTCTCTCTTGACCTATCGGATAGTGATGAGTCAAAATCAATGTGATGGGAGTGACTTTGAGATTTGTTTCTTGTTTTTTCTTTTTGGAAAATCCTTTCTATGGATGCTTGATGCCATTATGGGTTCAGCATTGGGCTGCCAACCTTCAGGTGAGTTACATTGTAGGAGAAAGTCAAGGCTGTCTGCACCCGTAAAGATTTACAGCCTCAGAAACCCTAGACAGGGCCACTATGAGCAGACTTAATGGCTGTAGGTTGGGAGCCCTTTCTATGTGGCATGCTTCTGTGATATAAAAGGGACAGCTAAAGCCCAGTGTGATCAGTGTTAAGGGAGGGAGGAGGTAGCACACTTCATGAACACCTGTTAGGAGGTCTATACCACTCAGTTACTTGAGTAGGCGCATCTCCCCGAAGAAGAGACATTTAACATTCAAGCCAAGATTCAGGGGGGCAGGTGGAAGAGGGTAAGAGTAAGCAAATTGTGGAATACAAACAAACCCAGGGAAGGGGTAGGAACCTCGCACTGTGCTCTCTCATTTCACTTTGGCAACTGTTTTGAGAGATAAACCCCCAAAGAGACTGATCAAAGCCTTCTGCACACAGGGCCCAGCACAGAGCAAATGCTCAGTAGATAAGGACTGCTACTTTAAATTGCATTTGTATTTGCTATTTTTATTGAGAATGGACACAGCAGAACATACACCAATTCAACAATTTCTACAGGACCACATCAGGGGCTCTGTGTTAGTGCGGGTAGACTAGAGGAACAAATTTCAGAGACACGCATATAGGTATAAGGAAAGGGTCTATATACAGAAGAAATGTGACCCTAAGAAGGCATCCCAATCCAGTCCAGTGCAAAGTCACAAGTCCAATAATAACCCATATGCCTGAAACAGTCTACAAAGTCTGCCTCCAACTCAGGAAGTCACAGGTCAGTGGGTGCAGAATTCTGGCGCTGGCAGGGGTCTCCCCATGGCTCCTCGCTTCCAGAGCTCAGGTCCATCAACAGCATGCCACTCCAGCTTTAGAGATCTGTCTTCATCAGGGCTAAGCCGTGTGGTCTCTCCATCGGCTACTCCAGCCTCCCAGCCACCGCCATTCTGTGTTGCCTGTGATTAATTATCTCTGAAACTAACTCCCAACAACTGGGGAAGATAGCTTCTCATCTTCACGAGGGAAATATCGAGCGATTTCCCAAAAGTCTCAGGTGAAAGCCATGTCCATACAGAGCCTCATTGGCTACTCAATGGCTATCTCCAGATTAACAGGCCAGACTCCACCCCTACATCTCAATTATAAATTAACATAAGCACATGGCTGCCACAGGCTCTAACTCCCGTTCCCAGTTGTGCCAACATTTTCACCCTCCTTTCCCAGATTTTTCCTCCTGGACGGGCATAAACTCCAAGCCCAATCCTTTGAGAGTTGTTGTCAGCTTGATCGCATAGCGGTATTTCCTCAAAGAGCATAGTGCTCCAGGCAAGCTGCCTTTCCCAGATATACTCAACTACTGCTTGATTTAAAGAAGAATTCGGGGGATATTTTGATTAAGTTTAAAGATTATTTCAGGACAATCATTTCAAGCTGCTATATTTAACAATTCAAGTGACTTTTTGTTGTTGCTGTTCTGATAGTTATAGGTTTGGATTTTGCTTTCTAATGTAAAAACTATCCAAAGGCACAAGACCTTATTGTAGCCTTTTCCCCATCAGATTTGAAAAGCTGTCTGGTGAATCAGCTCCCCACACTGAGAGCTTTCTGGAACTCAGGTACAGAGTCATCCTCAAAGCTCGACAAGTAGGCTGACATTTCGTGGGCATGCACCTGCATAGCTGTGCCATTTATTAAAAGACCAAACACACTTCTGCCCCAGTTAGAAAAAAGCCACCATCTCAAATCCACCAAGTACTTTCTCCATTTCTCCAGTCACTTTGCCTCTGCCCCTGACCACCCCCCACCCAAACCCTAGAGCTCAGCCAATGATGAGGTAAATCTCTGTCAGAGGCTCCTTGAGACTCAGACTGGTGCATTGCTCTCCAGGGTGAGCTCCATTGGGAAGGACTTATTCTTCAGTATTTTGAACATCGCACCTGATTATAAAAATGCTCTTGTGGACAAAGTCAGGTTGCCTTGAACCCCAGGGATTAGCTGGGAAGGCTTCCAGGAGGAGGTGGGAGAAGAGGCAGGCAAGTTTGATGGAAAAACAGAAGGCACTTTTGAAAACTTTCTGGATGGCATCTTTTGAGAGGGCAATCGTTTTGAGTAATAGGAGGGGAAAAAATTCCTTGATGGCAGGTTTGGTTATTTGGTAACCTGTTACTGCCCTGCAAGACTGAACTGCCACCAAGGAAGCTGAGCTTTGTTCAGAAATAAAGCAGCAGGGGAAGGTACACATGTGGGATATGCTACCGCTTGCATGCCTATTTATTTCCTTGGGTGTGGGTGGCTGGGTGCATATACAGAGCAGAAGGTCATATGGAAGAGGTGCAGTGATTGTTGCCTGGTCTTGAGGAGATCTGTTGACAAATCCAAGAAGTTCATACTGGAAAATTCAATGTGCAGAATGTGCTCAAGATCAGGTCTGAGGACAGCACCATACTCAAAATCCAAAGTCATGTCCCAGACTGCAATAAAAATGGCCAAAACCATATTTATCCAAGGCCAAGCAGTTTTTAAGTATGTTCCATATATCACACTCTCTTCATCTTCACTAAACCAAGCTCAACAGAAATGAAACTCACTGTCATCGAATCGATCTGACCCGCAGAGAGCACATAATACAGAGAGGAACTGGACTTTATGGGGTTTCTTAGCTATAGGTTACACATTGGGTGGATACACAGGAGATTAGCAATTTGCAGCCACCAGCCACACCGTGGGAAAAAGATGAGGCTTTCTGTTCCCATAAAGAGCTAGAGTCGCTGAGCCCCAGTGGCGCAGTGGTTGTGCGCGGGACTGCGGCCCACTGGGATGGAGGTTCAATTCCAGCTCCACAGGAGCAAAGGATGGGCCTCCTACTCCCACCACCAGGGCAGTGATGCCCTAAAACCAAAAAAAAAAAAAAGAGCTAGAGTCTCAGAAACTCTGTCCTGTAGTCTTGCTATGAGTCAATATTGATCTGATGGCAGTGTGTGAGAGAGCATCTTTACAGATCACCAGGTCTTTCTTCCTCCATGGCACTGGATGGGTTCAAACCATTAGCTTTCTGGGCAGAAGCTCAGAGCAAACCATCTTCACTATAAGCCTTTATAAGCAGTACTGTTAACATCCCTATTGCGTAGAGGATGTAACGGTCACAGAAAAGGGAACTTACTTCCCAAGGTCACCCACCCATCTAGTACATGCAGAGCTAGTACATGGCCATGCTGTCTTAGGTACATAATCTGGTGTCAATTTGGGACTTGAGATGATTAAGAGTGAAGGAGTGGAGTCTAGTCTGTCAATCAAATAACAGCTAATGAGTCTTTTGTGTGGACATGGTTTTGCCCTGAGGATTCTAGGAACTGTTGGTTTTCTTCCTTGGCGCCAAAAGACACCTCTCTCTTTCTGCTCACTCCCTTTGAGACTCTCTACTGACAAGACTCACTCCCTCAGAGATGCTCTACTGACAAGACATGGCACTACACCCTGGGAGCTGCAGAAGCCACTATCGACCTACTGTGATGCAACCAGATTGCTGGAGCCAGAGAAGTCATGTAGAGCCCCTGCCAGGGCTTAGATGCTTACTGGATCCATAATACTCCCAACACACTGGCCAGCGATCCTCCTGTATGCAGAGTCATTGCATGTGTTTTGTGAGTCTGAAGGGAACGTTGTATATTGGTATTGGACATATGGGCTCATATCAGACTTATGAACTTGATCTGGACTGGGCTGGGATGTTTTCTCAATATTCAACCGCTCTTGTATAAGAAGTCTTTCTTACACACATATTTGAATGCCTTTGGATTTGTTTCTATAGTCTACCCAGACTAACACACAGGCCCAGGCTGAACTCCAGGCAAAACTCACAATGTGCTTAAATATTCCCATCTTGTCTTAAAAATCATTCTCAAGACATATTACCTGATAACAATTTACAAATACTGCTCTAGTATGTTGCACAAATTAAAAGTTATATAAACCGAGGCTGGGAGTGCTTAAAGGGCTCTTCTGAAGCTCCAGTAACACTCAACTCTGGTTCTTCCATCTCTAAAAATGGTGCTTTTCCCATAGCCCCTTAACCAGCAAAGGAGGCTTTGGGGAACACATTTTTTGGCTGCAGCACATGAAGGGCTTATGAAAGAGAGTGGTTTAGGATGAGATAAAATTATTTAATAAATGAAAGTTTCCAAACATGTCATTTTGGTGTGGTTTAAATTGAAGAGAGCAGGATTCTTTGGGGGAAGGGTTAGAGAAGTGCCTAGATCTATATGGAAAGCATGTTAAGGAGAAATAGTTTTACATTTTTATATTTTTGCTTACTAACAGTTTCTATTTTGTAGCAATACTTGTTGACCTACCCTTGTAAAAGTGATGGGTATACAACATTGTAAATGTACTAAATCGATCTCTTTAGTTAAATAGTTAGTGCTATGCTATGTTATTTCTATTCAATTAACAACAATAGAAAACAACAGCCACAGAATGGCTGAGCTATGTGGCAAGGAGCTTTAAGGAGTAATGCTGGTGGTCCCCGCTGGATTTCTCAATATTTTCTCATGATCTTGGATGCGGTATCAAAAGAACATTATGAGTTCTGTGAATGTGTTCTAATTTTTTGCCTGAATAAGGTAACAAGATATCCTTGGCTAATCAAAAATAAACTACAACTCCCAAATCCTTGAGAATTACAATGATTTTCCACAAATGAAACTAGTCAGCCTAAATGTTATCCAATTTTTCATAGGGAATATTTAATAGGAGAGATTTATATTAGCAAGAGACAAAATGTTTCACTAAAGAACTCATTAGTAATGCATAAAGGCCTATTGGGTCTCTAAGGATCCATTTTCAAAGAGAAGACTTGGGATAATTTTTATATTCTGATTACAGAGAATTACATGATAAAAATTGTCCTTGATATTAAAATTTCATGGAAGGGATAAAACTTATTCGGTCAAGCAATAGGGAAGTAAAAAAATGTATAAATGTAGCCAGAATTTTGAAGTTTCTGTTACAAAAGTGGGTAAGCTTTTTGGTAGTCTCTCTCATCCAAAGGCCACCTTTATAGGCACCTGATGCAATAGGGATCAATCCTGGGGCAGGGACAAGAGACAGGCCTGCTGTTCAGTACAGTGTCTCCTGTATTTACCAACCCATTCAGTCATTCGTTCTTGCTCATCTGCTTGAACCTTTCGATGCTTCCTTGCCAGAGTTGGAACATGGCTACCAGGACCAGAGGCTACCAGGATCAATCCTGCTCCCAGGGGCCCCAGGTGTGACAACATAAAACTGTGCTCCAGAAGGTTGTCAGTAGCCAGTCTTTTGAAAGCAGATCATCAGACTCTTCTTCCCAAGTGCCTGTGGGTGAACTCAAACTGACAACCTCTTATTCAGTAGAAGAGTATTTACTTCTGGCAACACCCAAGGGCTTGGAGCCTGGTAAGACCGTGGCTCTGCCCCAACTTCCCAACAAAACTTGAATTGAGGCTGGAGATATAAGGAATGGAGGTTTGCCATGGGATTAATACTGATTCAGTACCCCACTGTGGATAACCACACAGCTGCTTTTTCTTAAGCTCTGACTTTCTCTCTGCCTTCTTCCTAGATACAGTCAACAGCTGGGTGTCTCAGTTCTTACGTTAGAAAGTCCCAGAGGACTTCTCTTTTTGTTCTGACCTAAAGATATGAAAAACCTCTATGATCTTTCTTAGATTATAGATAGCTTAGTTTGCCTTTGCATCCAGAAAAGCCTGCCCACAGGGTGGGATCCTGTGGACTGCTGCTGCCAATTGACAGGCACCCCCAAAGCTCATTAACCTGGACTTACCCTGGTGCTGCATGGTCACAGGTCCCCAAAACTTACTAATTGACTTATCTGGACCTAGATATGCATCCACTCTCCTCCTGCACCATGCCTAGCTTTTCCTTCTCACATCGGAGTCAGTGCCCTCAACTCAGACTCCTGCGCTGAAATTTGTCCTTCCTTGATTGAACAGATATGTCCTGCTCATGCATTACAGGCCAGAAGATGTTCTAGGGAGAGGAGACAGATCTTTAATACAACTCCTCAGGTTCCCTAGTCTCATGGAGTTTATCTTCTAATGGAAGGATGGATAATCAATGAAATAAATATATTCACACAGTAGAACTTGTTAGAATCTACTGCTACTGAGTAGTAGACTGGCTTATAGCCCCCATCGTGGACAGAATAAGACTGACCTGTGGGGTCTTCTGAGACTTTAAAATATTTAGGAGAACACACCAGTCAATTCTGACTCATAGTGTACCTATCAGGTAGAACTGCTCCCGTGTCTTTCTGAGAGTATAACTCTCTACAGGTGGTTAACAGTATAATGTGTGATCACTATGCCACCAGGGTTCCTAAGCCTTAATAAGACACTCTTTTTTGGAGCACAGACTTGAAGGAGGCGGAGAGGTAGCCCCATCTGTACTGGCAGAAGCATACTGCAGGTTTTGAGAACAGCCAATATAACTATCTGAAGGAGCTTCCTGCCTGCCATGTGCCAGGAAGAGCCAGGAGACCAGTGTACATGGGAACCTTGAGCCAGGGGAGGAAGTGGAGCAGAGGTTCAAGAAATTACAGGGGTCTTATCAATTTATAGGTCATGATAGGCATGCTATCTTCTTCAGCAAACAGAATTTTCATCAAAGGAGTGATATGATTTGCCTGGCACTTTTTCAAAGTTTCTCTTGGGTTGCTAAGCTAAGTATAGACACAGGAAGACTGGTTAGACTGTGCCAACTACTGGAGAGGGATGATAGTTGTTTAGCTCAGAGTGGTAGCCATGGAGATAATGCGAACTAGTGGAAGTTTGGGTGCATGATGAAGGTACTACCAAAATGATTTCTTGACACAGATGGCATTAGGGATGAAAGAACTGAGAGAAGAATAACATTAGGGACTTAGGTCTACACAATTGAATTATATAATTGCCATCATCTGAGCTTCAGAAGGAATTGTTAGAGCAAATTTTGGGGAGATATCAAGGATTAAGTTTGGAAGTATAGGATTTGAGATAAATATGGAGAGACTGGAGTCTGGAAAAATAAATTTAAAGGCAGTAGAATATAGACGAGAGTTAGAATCCTGAATAAACTTCAATTCCTGCCCTGAGAGCATCACTTTCTACCCCTGAGCCTTTATATAATTCCCATTCCTCGTTGAATCATGTCCAGATGACCCTACCAAGTTCACCCACAAACTCAGACAATAAGCTCCCTCTGCAGTCTCACCCTGTTCTCCCATTTTCATACAACCTTGATTCAATTGCAGTTGGAAAACCTAAGGCCTCATTCCTTCAAGCCTCCTCTGCAACTTTGCTCACATTTCTCCAATCTTCTATCTTCTTCATCTCAAATTTCTCTTCCTTTCCAAGGCAGTTTAACTTAGAAACTCACCCTGCTCTCACCTTCCCATGAGCTAGTCTCCTGCTATCCCCAATCAATCTTGAGAAAGCATCTCTCCCCCATCCAGACATCTTTCCAGTAATCTGCACCTCGTCAGTGGCTCTTAATACCTAATGCCTGCTATTATCACAATGGATGACAGGATCTTATAACAAAGGTTTTATTGTAAAATAAAGCTCAGAAGCAGAATGAGTTCCTGAGCTCATTCATTGCGGAAGAGTAAATAACCCAGAGGACAGTAGCCAGGAGAGAGAAGTATTCAGTATATGTTTTCTCAACATATGAATCTGTGGAAGGACCAGATGTTGCAAGATCGGACATGGGATCAGATTGAGGGTGCAAACAAATACAGCCCAATATTGATATTCACTAATTTCTTCTCATTTTAGGATCCTTCCATTGTCACATACCACATCAACTTCTAATAAAAAACCCATAAAGAAGGATTTTTTTGAACATGGGACAAAAATATACAACGACAAGAACTTTTAAAAATGGACCCACTTGTTCTCTGAAGTGAAAATGCCAGCAAGTAGGTGAATTTCTACTCTAACAATAACTACAAATTAACATGTTTGAATTAGGAAAACAGGTTTCATCTTTAAAAAATCATTTATTGACGTAAAATTCACATCAGACAATTCAATAATTCAACCGTATTAAGGCTTGTGCAGAAAATAGGCTTCATTTTAATGAAGACTAACTATATGCCACATTTTTTCTGTATATGGACCCTGATTCTTACAGAAACCTTGTGAAGTTGTCTCTTTATCCTGCGTTTACATACCAAGTGAATGGAGACCCAGAAAAATAACTGTTCCAAGCAGATTTACTTGTCTATGGTCATAAACTTGTAGGTGATGGAGTGAGTATTCTAAATATACTTTCTCACAAGTGAAAAGCAAGATCCCTCCAATTTTGCCAGCTAGCTCCTATATGTTCATCTAAGAGTCCTCTAGGCAATAGAACATTGCTGATTTAACATGCAATGGAAAATGTCATGAAGAGATGCTTCCAAAAATTATCACCCTGGACCCATTTCAGATAAAACCCACCACCATTTTCATTTACCCAAATCAATATTTAATGAGTATTCGAGTTGTTCCAGGCACTGCCTATAGCACTGGAGCTACTGCAGAAATCGTCATTATATCAACTCGAACTCAATAGA
The DNA here is from genome assembly GCA_004026705.1 of Nesogale talazaci. Classification (NCBI taxonomy): domain Eukaryota; kingdom Metazoa; phylum Chordata; class Mammalia; order Afrosoricida; family Tenrecidae; genus Nesogale; species Nesogale talazaci. The sequence goes on along the minus strand of PVJH01001027.1, from coordinate 216,634 downwards.
CCCATACACGTCAGAATGGGACTGTACATCACAGGGTTGTGAGGGGCTGGATTTTGAGAGTCATTTCTCTAGGTTTTTCTTCCAAGGCCCATCTGGTTGAAATTGAACTTCCAACTTCTGAGTTAACAGTTGATGATGACGACAATTTGCATCACCAGAGGATTCAAGGGAGATTGAAAAAGTCCAAAGGAAAAGGAAAAGTCCATAAACTGTTGAAGCAATGAAGAAATCAAGCAACCCCCCAATTAATCATTTAATATTTTATTGACAAAAGAGAGGCATTAAATGAGTCAACTATACAGAGACTATGGTTGAGATAAAGGAGCCCTGATGATGAGACGGTTACTTGCTTGGCTGGCCATTGAGCAGTTCATAATTCCCACCCTCCAACAGCTCAAGAGACAAGACCTGGTCATCTCTAGCTGACAGGTTTGCACGTGGGGAATCCTGGGGAGACAGCTCTCCCCGTCCTCTAGGTGCATTACGGATAGGGATCAGCTGAACAGCACATACAACTGTAATGCATAATGATACTAGCATGAGCTGATCGAAGATTGTGATCGAAGATTGTGGCTAGATGGAAAGCAGAATCATTGTGGGAGGAAGAATAGGAGTATTTATGATATATATAGGTTTTACAGAAGACATTTGTATTTAGGCATTTATCTTTGTTGCAAATGAATTCATGAATGTGGTGGAACTTCCTGGGGGAAAAGTGAAAAAAATCTCTTAGATATAACTAAGTGACATTGCATTATAAGTATGAGAATCAATGACATGAAGCAAAATGTATAGGTATTGTTGAATGAAAATGCAATCTACTGTAATTTAATCTACATTAAATTCCCTCCATATAAATATATATTTATTTTAATTATGGTTGTGTTGGTTCTATAATTTTCATGCCAACTTGACAAAAGAATGAAGGGGTGGAGTCTAGACTGTCCATCAGATCACAGCCTCTCTTCCTCCTTGGAAGGGGGACACTCTCTCTGCTATACCTTCTTGTTGACAAACCACATGGAGCCGCACTGGTGAGAGCCAGAGCCATAGAGTTGCTTCTAACACCATTGCATGCACAAGACTTTTCACCAGCTGGCTTGTGATCTTCCTTCCTTCAGCCTCATTGCATATACTAAGAAAGTATGAAGAGAAATTTATGGACTGGTGTTGGACATAAGGGGTAATATTGGACTTATGGACTTGATCTGGACTGGGCTGGGATATTTTCTCAACATACAATTGCTCTTCAATATAAAGCTCTTTCTTATGCACATAAGAGTATCCATGAATTTGTTCCTCTAGTCAACTTGGACTAACGTATGGTATTAAGTGTTAGGGATTAAAATAAAGCAGAGAGACCATGAAGAGTGTGCTTATGTTGGTCAGTTTTCAATTTTAATGCTTGATCAAAGAAAAGCTTAATGGGAAGATTCCCACTTAAGAAGGAAGGTGTAGACTAGCTTGGCAGATTTTGAGTTGCTCCAGGCAGAGGGGACAGAAAGTGCAAAGGTCCAGTGGAAGGAATGTGCCTGTAGTATTCTAGAAATAGGAGTGAGGACAGTGTATCAAAGAAAAGAGTGAGGTGAGGGATGGCTGGGGTGGGGTGAGGAGGGGCTAGCAGTAAGAAAGCTTGGAGTAGTAAAGGGGTGAGACAACCAGATTGTAATGACTTTTACTCTGAATGAGATGCAAAGTCAATGGAGGGTTAATGCATTGAATGATATTACCAAGAGGTTTCTATGTTCTTCACATATTTTTAAAATGTATTAGCAACATTAATAAATTATGAGAAAGTGCATTATGTCAAACTCCCAATTGCTAAATATTGCTGATCTCATGTGGATCTCCATTTAGCCCTGCCCTTGTAATCAGAGGGAGGGCATGAGGCAGGGAGAACAGGAGAGGTATAAATTAAGATGCTCAGAGGCAGTGGACCCCCATACTCTCCACGTAATAGTGCCCAGACCATTCTCTCTCATCTTTTGGAAAGAAGATGTGTGGCCAAGTCAGCAGCCTCTACCTCAGGGTTAATATCGCAACTATTCTGGATAGATTATGTCCTCCCTGCTGCCATGTTTCAAACTGGACATTCATCAACAGCTGCTTGAGCATCCAGATAGCAGATGCACTTTTAAGAACACCAAGAGGAGCAAATGACAGAACATGAAAATGTCCAGGTCAAATTCCTATTAAAGTAATTAATGTTTTCAAAGGATACAACCCTCAAATTTCATTTTTTCTCATGTCACTTTTTGTTTAATACGATTTTTAATTTTCTCAATGATGGAAAAGAGAAAATCAGTTGGGTAAAATGGACTCCACACAGTCTGTAAAGGGGCTCATGAGTGGTGAGGGGATTGGATGTGAAGATGGCTTCAACACTTTTGTAAAAAAATCCAGTCTTTAAAAAAAAGCATTTTGATGGGGGCTCCTATAACTCTTATCACAACCCATACATCCATCCATTGTGTCAATCACATTTGCACATTTGGTGCCATCATCATTCTCAAAACATTTTCTTTCTGTTTGAGCTCTTGGTACCAGCCCTTCATTTCCTCCCTCCCTCCTTGCCTGCCCTCTCTCAGGAATTCTTTGTAATTTATAAATTATTACTATTTGTCATGTCTTACACTGTCCCTTCATGCACTTTTCTGTTGTCCATCTCCCTGGGAGAGGGTTATATGTAGATCCTTGTGATTAGTACCCCGTTTCTACCCCGCCTTCCCTCCACCCTCCTGGAATCACCACTTTCACCATTGGTCCTGAGGGGTTCATTGTCCTGTATTCCCGGTGTTTCCAGTTCTTATCTGTATCAGTGTACATCTAGTTAAATTTGTAAGGTAGAATTGGGATCACAATAGTGGGTGTGGAGGAGGGGAAGCATTAAAGAACTAGAGGAAAGTTGTATGTTTCATTGTTGCTGAACTGCACCCTGAATGGCTCATCTCCTCCATGTGACCATACTGTAAGGGGATGTCTAGTTGCCTGCAGATTGGCTTTGGGTCCCCATTCTGCACTCCCTCCCATTAACAATGATATGATTTTTTGTTCTTTGATGTCTGATACCTGATCCCATCGACACCTCATGATCACACAGGGTAGAGTGTTTCTTTGTTGCTTCCCAGCGAGATGACTACTTGTTTACCTTCAAGCTGTAAGACGACAGATGCTGTATCTTTTGATAGATGGGCACCATCAACTTTCTTCACCATATTTGCTTATGCACCTGCTTTGTCTTCAGTGATTCCATTGGGAAAGTGGGCATAATGGAATGACAGTTTAATAGAACAAAATGTTCTTATATTGAGGGAGTACTTGAGTGGAGGCCCAATGTCCATCTGCTACCTTAACGCTAAACTTATAAATATATACACATAGATCTATTTCCCCATAGTCATATGTATACATATTTTCATATGTCCATGCCTATATTTAGACCTCTATAAATGTCCTTTGCCTCCTAAATCTTTCCTCTATTTCCTTTTACTTTCATCTTGTCCCACCGTCATGTTCAGTCTTCTTTGGGGTTTCAGTAATTTCTCTTGGTTACAATGCCCTTGATCAAGCCCTACCAGGTCTCCTACACCCTCCTCACCACCAATTTTAGATCACTTTTTATTTCCTTGCCCCCCAATTTGTTAGCACCCACTTCCTTTCTCCTGCCTCCCCCTCTGCCAGGCTCCCCCAACCCCAAACAATTGCTTTCTCCTCCAGATTGTTTATCCAACCTGTCTTATATAGATGGACCTGCAGAGATAATAATATGCACAAAAGCAAAACAGCAAAACAAAGCAAAACAACTACAAAACCAATGATAAAAGAAAAGAAAAGAAAAAGCCTGTCAATAGTTCAAGAAGTGTTTTTTGACCCTTAGGAGTGTTTTCTGGTAGAGTCTCATGGGGTCCAACAGCCTGGCCCCAAAGTCTATTTTTGGTTTTCTCTTGGTACTTTCTTGCTATGCTCCCTTTGCTGTTCTTTTGCACACCCCTTATGTTCTGCCTGGCTTTGGTGGAGTCAGACTGGGCACGATCCTCACACTGTGTCCATTATCTTTTAATTCCATTTTTCTATGAACTTCTTGTAGCCCCCCCCCCCCAAATTTGGAAAAAATTACAGGAAAAACTATTAAAAATTTAACTCAGAATATTCAAATGTACAGCTCAATTTCTTTTCAGGATTTAAAGTTAACAGTGTAGCCTGCTTTTACCTTGGCAAATACTTGAATGTGAAGATCTACTGGACTTTTAGAACTTGGAATACATTCCTGGGAACTTCCATTTTCAAGTTCAGGGAACTGGAGCTACTGGAGTGAGTATGTAAAAACATGTGTGCCAACCCAAATCCCAACTACAGGGGCAGCCACCTCTCTACCAGGGGAGGTTGCCTTGGAAATCAGCACTTGAAGCTGCAGCTTGGGGAGTGAAAGATGCCTGACCAGAACACATGAGAACAATGAAGGGGGAGGAAGAGAGAATGGAGTGCATCCTGGTCCACCGGTCCTTCAGGATGATACTCCCACTCAGAACAGCCAATGCACAAAGAGGATAATATGGCCAGCCCCACTATGAAATACAACTACTATCACTGACCCAAGCCCTTTTGGGGTCAACAGTGGAGAAACAGGGTTAGGATTATACCGTGTCTGACACAATCCCACCAGGGAAAAACACTAGGTGTGTGCAACAGAGCATGGAGATCCACATGGAATGACCGCAATAAACCTTGGGACCAGGGAGTGGCACCACATCTGACTCAACCAGGGGACAATCCTGAAGGTCAATGAACAGAACTTGAATTATGTACATGTTTTTACATTGTTATTTTTTACATATATATGACAATGTTTTTTTTTTTGTTATTGTTAACATTGCTTTATTTTCTTTGGTTGCTTCATTTTAGAAGCCTTTTTTGGGTACATATTGTTACCTTTGCAGGTCTATCTAAATAAGATAGGCTGAATGAACAGTCTGGAGGCAAAAACGACGGGACTGATGGTTCTGGGGTACACGCCAAGGGAGAAGGGGAGGAGGGTGAAAGGAGATGGTGTTGACCAGCCCAGGGATAAGGGTATACCAATTGATCCAAAATTAGAGACAAGGTGGATGAGAGAATCCAGTAGGGATTGATCAAGGGTAATGTAACAGAGAGAAAATACTGAAACCCAATGGAGGCTGAGTATGATAGTGGGACAAGAGGGAAGTAAAAGGAAATAGAGGAAAGTAATGGGGGTAAAGAGCATTTATAGAGGCTTAAATACAGACATGTACATAGGTGCATATATCTATATGTGACGATGGGGGAAATAGATCAACGAACTTAAACATATAGGCTTAGCAGTAGAACAGCAGATGGGCATTGGACCTCCACTCAAATATTTCCTAAATACAAGAACACTTTGTTCTATTAAATTGGCATTCCATAATGCTCACCTTCCCACTGTCTTTCCACTGAAGACAAATGTGTGCATAAGCAATGGTGGTGAAGAAAGCTGATGGTGCCCGGCTATCAAAAGATGTAGCATCTGGGGTCTCAAAGGCTTGAGTAAACAAGCAGCCATCCAGCTCAGAAGGAAAAAAGCCCACATGGATGAAGCACATCAGCGTGTGGACCACGAGTTGTCAAAGGGACCAGTTATCAGGGTTTAAGAACTAAAAACCTTAACATTGCGTGTTCGCTTTCCTGATGTGATCACTGATGACAAATGTGTGCATAAGCAAATGTGGTGAAGAAAGCTGATGGTGCCTGGCTATGAAAAAATATAGCATCTGGGGTCTTAAAAGCTTGAGTAAACAAGCAGCCATTTAGCTCAGAAGCAACAAAGCCCACATGGAAGAAGCACACCAACCTGCATGACCACGAGGTGCTGAAGGGATCCAGTGTCAGGCATCAAGGAACTAAAATTATATCATCATAAATAAGGGGGAGTACAGATTGGTGACCTAAAGCCCATCAATAGGTGAAGCGACATCCTCTTACAGAGGGGTTCCAGGGAAGAGATGAGCCAGTTAAAGTACAGTGTAGTAACAACAAAATATGCATCTTTCCTCTAGTTCTCAAATGCTTCCTCACACCCACTATCATGTTCCTGGTTCTACCAGACAAGACCAACTAGAACAGGGGATGTACACTGGAATCGGAAACATGGGGAATTTAGGATAGGTATTCCCTCAGGACAAGTGACGGGAGTGGTGATACTGGGAGGGTGGAGGGATGGTGGAGTAGAAAGAGGGAACTAATTTCAGGGATCTGCATATAACCTCCTCTCTCGGGCATGGCCAACAGGGACGTGAGTGAAGGGACACATTGGACAGTGTATGATATGAAATAGCAATTTGTAAATTATCAAAGGTTCATGGGGTGGAGGGAGGAAGGGAAATATGGGGAGGTATAACTGGGGGCCTAAGTGGAGGGAGGATGTATTGAGAGTGATGATGGCAACAAGTGTGCAAATGAGATATGCATACAATTGATGTATGCATGGATCATGAAGGGAGGAATTCATTTAAATAATTCATTTAAAAAAGGGGAGGAGGGAAAGAGGAGTTTTGTTTTGTTTTGTTTTCATTTTAAGAGGAGCTTATACAAAGGGCTCAAGTGGAAAATGTTTGGAAATGTATGTGGCAACATGTGTGCAAATATGCTTGATACGGATGATGTACTGAATGTTATAATAGCTGTAAGAACCCCCAATAAAACTATTAAAAACATGTTTGCACATATTTATATGTGTGTGTATGTAATTGTATAAAATGGGTAGGTATGTGATTATATAACTCCTAAGAATTTTCTGGGATTTCTTTTGATATGAATTTAGCAGTATTTCTCTTTCCATTGCTCTCCAGTGAGTGGAGGAGGGTTTTGCATCAAGGGAACATGGGCGCAGACTCCACTAAACACTGTTCGTAGAATGAATAAGCCAAAAAAAAAATCAAATCAGTTGTTGTTCTGTCAATTCTAACTCGAGGTAACTCCATAAGTGTTGGAGTAGAAATGTGCACATTTGAATCCATGGTTGCAGGCATGTGTCAAACCAGCTCATGAATCTCTTGGATTTTGACTGACACTCTTTCGCAAGTATGATATTCTCCTAGGACTCGTCTCTCCTGCTAACATGTACAAAAGGTATAAGATGATGTCTTGTCTTTATGTCTAAGAAGCATCCTCACTGTACTTCTTCTAAGACATTTGTTTGTTCTTCTAGCAATCTACCACATGTTCACTAGTATCCCCAAATACCATCATTCAAATGCATCAGTTCTTCATTGGTCTTCTTTATTCTCTTTTGCATGCATATAAGGCAATTGAAAATTGGATCAAGGTTCACCCATCTTTGCTCTTCTACTTTAAAGAGACCTTTTGCAGATTTGGCAAGGCAAATGTTGTTTATTTACTGCTGCTTTTATGGCTGTTGATTCTGGATCCAAGTAGCAGTAAATCTTTGACAACTTCAATCTTTTCTTTACTTATCCTGCTGTTGCTTATTGGTCCAGTCGTAAGGTTTTTGTTTTCTTTATGTTTATGTGTAATTCATATTGTATGCTATCATCTTTGATTTTCATCAGGAAGTCCTTCAAATTCTTCTCTTGAATGACAGCATGCAAGCTTGTCATTTGTCTATCAAACTGCTATCAAATCTTTCTCAAATCCTGTTCAACTTCTAAACCACCTAATATCCCTGTGTTCTGTTGGAATGAGTGCTTCTTGTTCTATGTAAGTGATCACATGAGCATAATTAAATTTTCAGAAATTGTCATTCTTCAAAATTTGGCCAAAAGGTATATGATCCATAAAGTTTATACAATGTCCTGAGGTCAAGGTTCAAACCCACAGGAGAAAGAGGCTACTTCTGTTCTGGTAGAGATTGAAAATCTTGGGTTGCTCTTAGTCCAGAAGGATTTGATGGCAGTATTTCACCACATGCCTAATTCAGCCACCTTCCATGACTGCAAAAGCAAAACAGTTTATATTTGAAATGACCTGCATTAGACATATGTTTTAAAAAATAATTTCTGAAAAAGGAAAACTATTTCTAGAAGATAATTTAGTAACCTCCCTTTCCAAGTACTACAATTCCCATGCGTGTCATTTTGAAATTTCTGAAATCTTTCTCTTTTTCCCTAATTAAAAAGATTAACCTCATAAACCATAGCTATAAATCTGTAGCTTGTGAACTGACTTTTTCTCTTAAATTGAATTATAAATAATATTTTATAATTTGGGAAACTATTGGGGGGAGGAAATCACCCTAAGGACATCCCCAAATATAATTATTACATTTGAGAACTGCCTTTTGATATGCTTCCTAATTTTTCACAGTTCTAATATTCACTAAAAAATTACTTATCTTCTGAGGAGTCTCACAAAGGTTGTCATAATTTCCGTTCTTTTCTCCTTCTGTTCTTGTTTATCAAACTCACTGTCACCAAACCAATAGGACAAGGGATAAGTATGTCTTTGAGGAAAGACCATAGCTCTTTAGAGAAGTAGAAACTCCTTTCTCCTTTGGAGCAGCTGGTGGTTTCAAACTGCCGACCTTGCAGATGACAGACCAACTCATAACCACTATTCCCTCAAGGCTCCTTGCTTTTGTTTATGGTCTTTGTTCTATAATCCTCAGAATGTAGTAGATGCATCACATTAAGTTGACTGCTTCTGCCATTTTGTTTCTTTATGTTCTTTATGTTTTCATAAATAATCTTGTAACAAGCATTTTCATAGAAGGTTTACTATCCTGTTCCTTATTTCCTCAGTAAAAGTAGAATTCATATATTGGAGATTATGGATTTTCACACGGTCCTTAATATATCTTGAATCAGCTTATTTATTATTATTTTTTAAATCATTTTATTTAGGGCTCTTCCAGCTCTTATCATAATCCATATATCCATCCATGTGTCAAACATATGTTGCCATCATCATTTCCAAAACATTTTCTATTTGAGTCCTTGCTATCAACTCATTTTCCTCCTCCCCCCTCCCTCGTGAACCCTTAACAATTTTTTAGAATCTTTTATTGGGGACTCATACGGTTTGAATGGCATATATACATACATACTTTATGTCAATATTTCCTTAGTTTTTTTTGGGGGGGGCTCATACAGCTATTATCCCAACCCATACATACATCCATTGTGTCACGCACATTTGTACATTTTTTGCCATCATCGTTTTCAAAACATTTGCTTTTTACTTGAGCCCTGAGTATCAGTTCCTCATTTTCTCCCTCCCTCTCTGCTACTCCCTCCCTCCTAATCCTTGACGATTTATAAACTATTGTTATTTTATCTTATCTTACACTGTCTGACATCTTTCTTCACCCACTTTTCTGTTGCCCATCCCCCAGGGAGGAGCTTAAATGTAGATCCTTGTAATCAGTCCCCCCTTTCTAGCCTTCCTCCTTCCACTCTCCCTGTATTGCCACCCTCACCATTGGTCTTGAAGGGATCATCTATTATGGATCCCCTGTGTTTTTAGTTCCTGTCCGTACCAGTGTACATCCTTTGGTCTAGCCAGATATGTAAAGTAGAATTGGGATCATGCTCGTTGCCCGGTGGGGGTGGGGGTGGGGGAGGTGTCAGGGAGGAAGAATGTAAGGACTAGAGGAAAGTTGTGTGTTCATTCTTGCCACTCTGCACCCAGACTGGCTCATCTCTTCCCCGTGACCCTTCTGTAAGGGGAGGTCCAGTTGCCTACAGATGGATCTGGGTCCCCACTCTGCACTCCCCCTCATTCACAGTGATTTGATTTTTTTGTTCTTTGATGTTGGATACCTGATCCCTTCGACACCTCATGATCACACAGGCTGGTGTGCTTCTTCCATGTGAACTCTTGCTAATTTATAATTTTTTTTCATGTCTTACATTGACCTCTGCCTCCCTTCACTCTCTTTTCTGTTGTTGATCTGTTATATGTCAGTCATTGTGATTGGTTCCTCTTTTCTCCCCTCACCTTCCCTTTTCATCCTGGTATTGCTACTTTCATTATGGATCCCAGGGGATTTATCTGTCCTGGATTCCCTGTGTTATGAGCGCTTATCTGTACCAGTGTACATGCTGTAGTCTAGCCAGATTTGTAAGGTAGAATTGGGGTCATAATAATGTGTGTGGGGAAGCATTAAATAACTAGAATCATCTATCTCTTCCTTGTGTCCATTCTGTGAATCAGCTTATTCTTAAATGTAATCTTATCTGTGTACTCAGCAAGTCTTGGTTCCCTTGCTTTCTCTAAGCGCAAATCCTATTTCACCATTTTCAATCACACAATGAACATGTGTTTTTCCTTTTACCTTAACTGCCAGGAAACTCAGAGCCAAAGTCTGTGTTCAACTCCAATAATGAATTCATCTCAGGTGACCTACAATATGTGCCTCTTTTACTTTGGATTGATTTTCTTCTTTGTTGTTACTTTTTAGAAAAATGGGGCTGAATTTGAAAATAATCCCTGAAATTCTCTTTTCAGAACAAGTAGGTTCTAAACACATCCATATATAAACATGCATTTATTGTACTCAACACACAGCCTCTTTGAAATTATTAGTCTTATGTTCTAATACCTGTACTCTTTTTAAAAAATCATTTACTTGGGGGATCATACGTCATTTTTCACTATATATATATGTATATATATATATATATATATATATATAGAGAGAGAGAGAGAGAGAGAGACACGCTTCTTTGCATGTCTGCTGCTGTCATCATTCTCCAAACATCCCCTTTTCCACCTGAGCCCTTGAAATCAGTTTCTCATCTTTTCCCCTCCATCCTTGCTCCCTCCTTTCCCACCAACCCTCAATACTTTATAAATTATTATTGTTTTGTCATAACTTACACTGCCCGATGTCTCCCCTCGATCTGTATTCTTTAAGATGATCCTGTACAAAGTTTTCTTGCCAAGGGAAGCCTTTGTTGTAGAGAGAGAATGTGATTTGTGTGGGATCTTAGAACAATCTGGAGTCAGGGGCAAGACTAAGTGATGATGTCTCTCGGACCTGCACCAGGCTCTGGGAAGTAACCAGTTGCTACAGCTTAGGCAGCTCACTGCTCCAGCTGCTGTGCTCTTCCCATGTCTCTTTTCAGGGTAGCTTTCTCCTCCTTTGTTTCCAAGGCAGCCCTCCTCTGTTATTTCCTCCTGGTTTATTTCTTCCTCAGTCCCCAGGTCCTGTCCTACTCACCTTCACTTCACATGTTCTGCAGAGTTGGTTGTCCTAGTTTTTTCACTTGCGTGTTCAAAGTCTTCCACTGTCCTGACTAAGCAAATAAGGACAAAATTTCTGGTTTTGACATTGACATTCTTCCATGGTTCTTATAAATCATTTTCACGCTCCATCCAAGTCCTGGACCTACCATGGAACTTCACCTCCACAGACCCATCTCAGGTGTCCTCCCCTCTTTGGGCCTTCCAAGTCCTATTCACAAAGCTCTTCTCTTTCCACAGGGTGTTGTTTTGTTTACCTTGCTGGCAAATAGGAATTATGATCATTGTATTGTAGTCATTAATGTACTCCCTTCTACTTCTTAGTGGGCAGACATGTACCCACCTTTTATCTCTCCTGAGGCCTTTTCTTTTTCCGTAGTTTTTAGTGTCAACTTTCATCAAAGTGGCTGAGTCTATCCTTTATGAATATCTACAGAGGTAAAAGAAATTTTCTACTATAGAGATCAGTAGGAAAATTTCAGGGGGTCCTGTGATCATTCTTGTCATAATAGGGTACAATCTAAAAATAATGTTGGTTATGTTTTTAATAAATGTAAATATAAGAATAAAAGTTGAATGTACATGTCTCAATGTATTGGCATTGATTGGGGGATATTTATTTATTTTCAGAAAACTCCTTTTGTCTTCATCGTGTATCTCTTCCAAGTGAGAATTCATGAAGCTTAATTCTGAAGAAAACTAATATACAGATGGCCAAGGGAGTGACCTTTTCCTAACAGAGGGGATGGATTTGTTATCCAGCCAAATGTTTGAAATTCTTCGGCTAGGATGTATAATTGATAGAGGTGCGTTAATTAAACTTAAGTGACATCTGGTTAGACCTTCTAGATCAACTCTGAAAAGAGTATTGATCTGGAATCACCATGCTAGTGTATGACAGAGATAGAGAGGGAAAGACCCTGCAGCAGCTTTTGAATGGGCAGGTCAATGTGTGGGTTCTGCATGAACTGAGGCCCACAAGCACGTTGGCAGCTGGCCAATGTCCCTCTGACAACAACAGCACCATGAAGCTCTTTGTGTGACATTTTAATGAGCAACACAGGGAAAACCCCAGCGATGTGATTCCTATTATTATGATAGCTCTCTGGTTCACAATAGGTCATTATCAAAGGGGAATCCAATTCCAGAAGTGAGGATGGCCTTTTCTTTCCCCACCCCTCCAGCTTTTGAATCAGCAGCCTCCAAATCACTGGGTGCTATTTAAGGGAACTGAGCACAGAGTGCCTGACTCAGCATTGTGGACATTTTGAAAAGGAAACAGAAAATAGGATCTCTGCCCAAAAGGAGTTGGCAGTCTTGGTTTTGGGTGGAAAACATTTAGTTCTATAAGGTCTTTTCCAGATATACGATTTTAGAATTCGAGGCTCAAGAGAGAACGATTTTATATCCTACCTGCCAAAATGTCATGAATATCATTTTGTCTAAAAAGCATATTGGGTTCCCTGATAGGGTTTGCCAGATTTCCACACTGGCCATTACATTGTTCTGATCTTACATTATAAATCCACAAAGGAAGCTTTTTAGTTCACTTTTCCCTTTCCTGTTGCAAACCAAGCGTTTCTTGCATTTCACCTGAAGTCCCATAGGAGAGTGAAACTCAATATAATGGTATGTCAGTTTCAATTGTAACTACTTTGCTGTTCTCATTCATAGTTTCTGGAATAATTATTTCATTTTTGTTTAGTCTAAGGAAAATCCACTCAAATTATTTTTTCTTTAAAATATGTAGGAGGAAATATACATTTCTTTCAAGCAAATGGAATCAACTGAAGGTGCACACATGGAAATTAGGAATTGAAAGAAAAAGTTTGCCTTTGGTTGTGTCTACCAAGAAAGACAAATAGAAGTCTTTTGCAACCTAATAGGGTGATCAGTAGACCAAGTAATCATTCATCACACAATATGAATTCACTGAATATGTTTGATGTTGGGAGATGTGGCTCACACCATATAGATTTGCTTTCTAACTCTCAAAGAGTTTTCAGTTTAGCAAGATAGATAAAGAGAACCTGTACACAGAATGATGATGATGACGATGATATATTGAAAGAATCTGTGTCTACTGGGCTGGACAAGCAGGACCACCAGAAGCGTTAGCAAGTGAGCTAACCAAGCTGGAGCCTCCCTACAAAATTCTGAAATCAGGCTGAGAACTCACCCAAGTTCGCTTCCCAACTAATCAAGGGTTTTTGGTCCTTAAACCACATTCTTGATGTTTGATAACCAACGTCAGTCACCACTGGACACCAATGCCCAATGACTCTCTACTTTCCATTCACGTTCTTGCCACACAAGTTTATGTAAGGTACCACTTTCTCTTTCTCCCTTTCTGGTTGCTGAGAATCCCATCCAATTTTCCTAGAGGCATTTGCTTCTTTGTCCCGTGACTACAGAAAGCAAGTTAAGTGATGACCACTAAGGCATTCTCTTTCCACTCATGTCCCTGTCTTTACACAGGTGGTCCAGCATCAGTCTCTCTGATTTCAACAAATCCTCTCAATGCCATATCATATGTGTCACTCAATATAGTGGTGTTGAGGGGAGATGGTCAGAAGATAGCGGAGGTTTCACAAAAATGGAGCTTGCAAGAAAAGGAAGTAAGGCAATGGAAAATCTTGGGGAAAGCAGTTGAGGATATGTACTCAACAGTGTCAACTAAAATTAATGAAAATGATCACTGAATTAGGCAATTAGATAGTTGCTGGTGATCTCATCAGAGGCATTTGGGCTGAGTGATGGGCACAAACAACAGCTTGCAGGCAGTGAGCAAGCACTGGAAGTGGTGGGAAGTAAGGTTGAGCAATTCTTTCATGAGAAATATCTGAGCAAAGAAGGTCCTTGTGGTTAGAAGTGTTAAAGGAAGAGGAGATAAAGATCTTGTTAACGTTGTAGAACATTTCTCCATATTCCCACCTTGGTTTGTGTGAACAGGACAAAAAGGAAATTCATGCAGAGTAGCAGTGGAAGCTGCTCAACCAGGACCTTACCAACGTCAGCATGTCTCCAGGCTGGGGAGAGTCACAGCCCCAGTGGAACCTTTTCCCCACTAACCAGTGAGTGTGTAGCAATTAATGCCTGTGTGTGCCTACCAATTAAGGCATTCATTCTATTTTCCATCTTCTCTTCTTCCCATTCTCTTCTGTTCATTTGATTTTAGAAATGTTTACTATTTGAATAACTCCCTATAACACTAGAACTTTTAAAAAGAAATCCTCTATAAGAACCTGATTGATAAATACAGAGAATCTGCAAATATATGGTTAGGGATTAGGAAGTAATGGTTAGGATTTTAAGTCATTAACTTGAAATTCTATCAACCCAAGGTCGGAGGAATATTGTAGGCTGGTCAGTCTCTTGAAGTCTCATATTTTCCTGCTTTATGTTTAGATCTGCAATCAGCCTTATTTCTAAGTAGTATATTGTCAGTAGCTAACAAGGAATTCCCCAGAATGTTTCAGTAATTTCTTGATTATGCAGAGTTTGAAGGTGTAAGGCAGAAAAATTGAGAAGAGTCACTCATCTAAAAGCACACATTAGCCATCTGTTTTAAACTCAACCAAAAAATTTAACCTGAACTCTTGGTTAGAAGTCAGGAGGACGAATTGGACTATTAAGATTTTTTAACATTTTGGTGAAAGTAATAATGAGTAGTGTTTTGCTTAAAGGTGGGTTGACAGTTAAAAAGGAAAACTATGAACAAAACCCTAGTGCTGTCTAGAAAAGCGATAGTCAAACATTTTTTCTTTGTAAAGTAGATTTCCAATAAAGGTTTATGTAGCAGATAAATATATAAATCAGATAGAAAGCTTAAAGGCCAATCAGAGCTTCTCTGAATTAAGTGAAGGCTGAGGAGCTGGTATCTCTCATCTCTTCTTAGTAACTGTCCTTGAAGCAAGGCTGCAGAGTCTGATGCATAAGGATGCATTCGAGTCATAAGTATTTCATTGTTTGCAAAGCATTGTCTCCTTTATCATGCCATTTAATATCAATGCTATGAGTGAAACAGACAAGATAGTGTTATTACTAATCACACTATGTAAAGAAATGATTTGCCTTTGTTCAGTTGTTAGGTGTTGTCAAGTGAGTTCTGAATCATAGAGACCCGATATTGAGCAGAACAAAACACTACCCAGATCCAGGGTTGCCGCCATGAAGGTGGTCTACTTCTGAGGATTACCCACTGTGAATTTTATGCATAACCTTACGTCAGGAAGCTTATAAGTACAAAACATGGGATGCCAAACCAGATCTTCTGAGGTTTTATACGAGAATATGTGAAGGGGTTTCTAAGAGTTGTTGAAAAAAAAAATGGAATTCAAAAGAATGACATTTTCTCACACCGTGATGCCCCCTCTTCTGCACAATATTATACTCTTGTTCCAAGAGGCAGTATCTTAGAGAAGTTCAAAAGCATACTGAAGATGATTAAGTTAAAAATGAAAAGTGTAATAAATAGGTAAATTGAAGCATTTTTGAACTATGAAAAGGGGAACTATTTTATGTAAATATTAACTTATATGAATAGTTAGTATAGGCAATGATCAAATAAACACTTCCCATTAGCCTCTCCAAGTCAAGTTGTATAAAGTTCAGGTGGATAAACTGTGTGACAAAGTTCTTTTCTGCAGGAGGTAAGCCAGTGTTTTCTAATATGGGTCCTCATCAGAACTACATGGAAAACATAAAAATTCATAACCTTGTGAAGCTATACACCACTAGGTTTAGTGGGGAGCCATTCTTTAAATCTGGAGTGGGGTTTGGAAAATACTTATATCTAACCTTAAAATGGACTCACCCTCCCTAGTCATTTACTCAGAGTAGGTTAGTAGTTTTAGGAGAGGTATTTTCTGACCTCAACAGTAATATTTATTCAATTATAGCATTAAATTATATCCCAGTGACCTGAAAGAGTCAGTTCATATCCAATTAAGCCTAATGTATACCCTTTCACATCCTAGTCCTGGCTCAATGTAGCATCCTGGTAGAATCACAATTTAGCCAGCTTGATAAGACATCAAAATTGCTATGCTGTAAAAAACCTCAGTTAATGGAAGCCTACACTTTGCTAAAATATTCAAAGTGGGTACATTTTATTGTTGTTTTCTTTAAAATTTATTTTTGTAAGGCAAGTGCTCAGAGAATACTCTGCTGGAAATCAACAGCCAGTTCGAGGGACTGCTGTGAACATGGGATATGCTGCCACCCAAAAGGGGAAAGATACATTGCCCTTCACCGTTGCACCATTTGATGGAACATACTGGAGTATAAGCCGACCCAAGTCAGTTCAGGCACCTAATTTTACTACAAAAACATTTTAAATGTTCTGAAAAGCTCAGCGTATACATGAGTATATATGGTATATTCTTAGTAAGTTTGGTGTGTTTTCTAAGTATCCATGGTAGCAGCCTGGGCAGTGTGGAAGGCAGTGATGCTGACTGTCTGAGATGCAGTTGGATGTCCCATTGTGAGCACCTTCACTTTGTTCTAGAAGTCCTCATCAGTGGGTTTCCCCATCCTTGAATCCTTGACACTCTCTTCCTTTCCACTGTGTGCTCTGCATAGTGGTTATGCAGAGGGCTGCTCACTGCAAGGTCAGCATTTCAAAACCACCACATTCTCTGCAGAAGAAATAGGGGACTTTCTACTCCCATGAAGAGTTTCAGTCTTGGAAGGTCACATGGGGTGGCTCACACGGGACAGCATGAGGAACTATATTGAAGGGTCTTAGAATCAGGAAGGTGCAGACCACTGCTCTAATGAAAGCTTCCATCCCCAGACCCTTAAGAAATTTCTATTGTAACAAGCTCTAGTCACTTCAGCCCAAAGGAACTTGTCATCTCCTCGCCCGTCTGTCTTGTATCGCCCACACAGTTTTCCTACTTCTTGGTTAGCCATTGAGCAGTTTAACTCCGGTAGCACCAAGGATCCTATAAATAGGAGCTAGAATATTTCTTCCCTGCTTGCAATTAATATTATTCGCTAATAGTATTAGCTAAAATAAAATAAAAATATAGCTGCTATCGTCAGTACCTACTCAAAGCGGCCCAATGGGTCAACGTAGAACAAGTCTTGTGGGTTTGTGACACAGTAGCATTTTATAGGAGTAGAAAGCCTTGGTTTTCCATCTTGAAGTGGCTAGTGGTTGCGAACGTCTGACCTTGAGGTTAGCAGCCCAATGTGCAACCGTTATGCCAATAGGGCCCATTTCTAGATCACGCTCCCTAACAATAAAATTTGGAAACCTTCGTGATGTAGTGGGTTAAACACTGGGCTGTTAAACACAAAGTCAATTGTTTGAAGCCACCAGTTCCTCTATGAGAGAAAGATGAGGCACTCTGCTCCTGCAACCAGCTCTAGAAACCCACAGGTGCTGTTCTACTCTGTTCTATGGGGTCACTATGAGCTAGAATTGAAGTCTGAGAAAACATACAATCAATACTGTCATATCATTCTCTTGTTGAAAAAACAAAAACAAGCGAGCAAAAAACCCTCAGCTATGCCTCTCTAGCAAAAATATCTTTAGGAAAAGGCACCCACTACTCCATTAGAAACTCAAGTCTTGCATTATATAGCACATTATTGCCTTGACTTCTTAACTGACTGAGATGCTTGTCTCTCTCCTTTGATTGACTGAGATGATGACCAGTCCTGGGAGAAAGATCTTCAAACAAACTCTGAATATTGTTTGGGGATTCCATGGAGAATAAAAGAAGGGAAAATAGCAGAAGAAGAGAATTTTTGGTTTAGGATCCCAGAAGAGAGATGCTTCATGGAGTAAGAGCCAAGTAGGATAACACTCATGCCAGGGAGAAACAGCTAAGCAACCACTGAGATAGAGGGTGTTCTGTGGAATTGATGCAGAAATTTGAAATCATATAAGGAAAGAGTGGAATGCAGTTACCTCAGGAAGAGCTAAGAAATAGTCCACCCAGTAATCTGAGAGGTCTGGGATTAGGAAGACTCCTACCCTTGTTTGTGGGGTGCACAAAAAGCCTGGAACAACAGATGCTGATGAGACAAGAAGGTTGTAGGATCTTTTGACATTAATTGATCAACATAGGGTGGTGTTTTTCTGTTAATGCTACCTTTTTTCTAAACAGGGCTGCTAAATTGAGCTAGTGGTGCTGGACAGACTAGGAAGTTTCCTCCTTCCAGGGCTGGGGGAGAAGTCACTGCCAAGGGAAGTATGGTACAGCATTTCTTGCAGATAACTCAATCTGCTTGCAACGGGATACCTCAGACACAAAGGTGACCTTATCCTAAGAGTATATGAGGACAGACCCCCTCCAAAAAAGGGAAAAAATACTCCCCTTACTGGAGCTTTCATAGCACATAGTTTGCATTTTTCCTGCTAGATGAGCACCAAGAAACTTGTTCTGAATTAGTGCACCCAGTGGCATCACCTGGGAAGATTTTCTCTGGTCACAGTGAATACTTTTGTGAAAGTAGCTTCACTCAAACCTCATTTTCTTTTGTGATGACTGATATAAGAGAATAGCATATATCTGTGAAATTTAGCTTCCTGCTCTGGGAAAAATGCCACAGAAACTGTTGTGATGTTGAATATAGCTTACAAGGTTAGCACTATGGGAAAAATTCAGGTGTACAAATGGTGTTTCAAAAAAGATGAAATGTCAATGGACAACAAACCTTGTTCTGGATGTCCATCATCCTGAATGGATGAAAATGTCGACAAAATTCACGCACTTGTGCTCAAAGACCAATGACTAATCCTTGAAGAGGTGGGGAAGTTATCTGGACTATATTGTAGCTCAATTCGGTGAATTTTAATGGAAGATTTGAGAATGAGAAGGGTCATGAGACATTTGTGCCTTAGATTCTGACTGATGAAAAGAGTGTTGAGTGCAGATATGATGTGTTGTGAAAGAACAACTCCAAAGTTACCCAGACTTTTTTTTTTCCAAGGTCTCTACTGGCAATAAGACATGGTGCTATTCTTATGACCCCCCCCCCAAAGTAAACATCAATCAAACAAGTGGAAGATGTCATTGTCACCTCACTCAACAAAAGTTTGTCAAGTGAAATCAAAGATCAATATGATGGTCATTTGCTTTTGTGATGTGAGGGGGATTTGGAGTTTGTTCCACCAGGTCAGACTTTCAATTTTTCTATTCAAGATTTTGGAAAGATAGCATAACAGTGTGCTCCCAAAAAGGCCTGACTTGTGGCCGGTGGAGGACTGGTTTTGCCATTATGACAACTCACCAGTGAAATAGTTTTTGGCAAAAAACTAACCATGTCTCTCTTGCCCCACAAACTTTACTCACCTGACTGACCTCTTTTTGTTTCTGTGAACCAGAAGGGACATGAAAGGACAACAATTTGACATAAGAAGAAAAAAAAGGGAGATGCTGTCAGCCATCCAAAAAGATGAGATTGAAAAGTGTTTCAAGAATGGAATCACATATTTGACAAAAGTATTGTGTAATGGACAATACTTTGAAGGTAATAAAGTTGTTCTGTAAAAGATTGAAATATATAGCTTTGAAAAAATAAACCTGTTTTTTTTTGGAGGCTACCCCTCATATGTAATAGCTTCGTGTCCCGCAGTCTGTGTCCTCCCTAGCCTTCAATACACCAAACAGGTCCATTTTATCGTAAGATAAATAGGCATTAATCTTAACTCTGTTACTACCAGGTATGAGATTCTGAGTAATTAATACATGTACTTTCTGTCTCATTCTCTGTTTTTTTTTAATTAGGCAACTTAGCTTAATGGAATGTTTTAAGGATAAATGGGATAATTTATGCCAAATACCTGGCATACTGTATAGCATGTAACAGGCAATGAATAACTACTTCTCAGTACACCCACTGAGTCTAGACAAATATGATGCATGCCTGAGTGTCTCATTCTATCCTCATCTTATTAAAGGGCCCTTCACATGAGTGTCCTAATCCTAGCCGTCCTCTCCCCTTTGGAAGTTCTACTTGACTTAATATCTTGTCCGCTAAGTTTAACACATCAATGACCATTGCTTTTCAGATACCTGAAGCTAAAGATCGTAGTTAGCATTAGTTAGAAATTTCTGGATGAGACAATGATAATGAGAAGTCAGTGAAAATTCTGCCTCCTTATTTCAACTCCCTAATATTACTACAATGTTACAAAAGCACAGCATATTTTTGTGAGTAAAAGAGAGCGCACAAATAATTTCATGGGATGATTATTGGATAAGGGCAAAGGCTATAAAAAAATAAAATGAAACAAAATGAGTTCAGTCAATTCCAACTGACAGCAACGACATGCTTATCAGAGGAGAACGGCTCCATGAGACGTTCATGGCTGACTTTTTCAGAAGTAGGCCACCGTACCTTTCTTCTGAGGGGCCTCTAGTGTACTCACACCTTGGGACTTTTTGTTAGAAGTTGAATGTGTTGACTGTTCACACCACCCAGTGACTCCATAATAAGAATGGACATTCATTTAATGTTGGCCATCCAAATCAGGCTGTCAATGGAGGTTTGCATGGAGACATAGTGGAGTAATGATACTTTGGTGGATAATAAAGTAAAGAGAAAGACAATGTTGCAAGGGTGGTGAGCAGTAGGATGAGAGGTCATGTGGGCTGCAAGCACTGATTATCAATGATAAATGAAACAGATTAGGTAAGTGCCCTCATTGTCATTCTAAGATGACTGAAATATAGGTATACCGATGGAAAGGCATTTTCTTTTCTACAAATATTAAAAATTCAAAGACAATTGGTAGAAAAAAAGCTGTCCTGCCTATTTTCCCTTTAAAACAAAATGTTATATCTCTGTTTCCTATTTGTGTTTCTGTTTTCTATATGGTAGAGATAATAGTCAAATAATGCATTTTGATCAGATCTCAGGCATCAAACAGGAAAACTATATCACTGTGTGCTCACCTTCCCAAAAAATTTCTGAGGACAGGTGGGGGCATGAGCAAGAGTTATGAAGAAAGTTGATGATGCCTGGCTCTGAAAAGATATATTGTTTGGGACCTTAAAGGCTTGAAGGTAAACAAGCAGCCATCTAGCTCAGGAGCAAGAAAGCCCACCATGGAGGAGGCATACCAGCTTGTGTGATTATGAGGTGTGGTAGGTGTCAGATATCAGGCATCAAAGAACTGAAATCATATCATTGTGTGCCCACCCTTCCAATACGATCGCTGAAGACAAAGGGGTGCAAAAGCAAATGTGGTGAAGAAAGCTGATGGTGTCCAGCTACCAAAAAGATAAAGTTTCTGGGGTCTTGAAGGTTTGAAGGTAAACAAGTGGCCGTCTAACACAGAAGGAGAAAAACCCACATGGACAAAGCACACCAGCCTGTGTGATAACAAGAGATATCAAGCATCAAGTAACAAAAATCACATAATTGTTATAATGAGGGGAATTGTAGAGTGGGGATGAAAAGCCCATTATGGGGCAATTGGACATATCCTTAGAGAAGGGCAGTGGGGATGGGATGAGTCAGTCAAGGTGCAGTGTAGCGATGATGAAGCACACAAATTTCTTCTAGTTATAAAATGCTTCCCCTTTCCCCCCTCACCCCAATTATCATGATCCCAATTCTACCTTACAAATCCAACTGGACTGGAAGAGATATACTGGTACAGGTTGGAACTGGAAATACAGGGAATCCAGGATGGATGAACCCTTCTGGACCAGTGGTGAGAGTGGAGATACTGGGAGGGTGGAGGGAAGATGAGGTAAATAGGGGGAGCTGATGGTAAGGATCTACATATAACCTCCTCTCTGGAGGATGCACAGCAGAGGAGTGGGTGAATGGTGACGTTGGGGAGTGTAAGATATGACAAAATAATAATAATTTATAAGTTATCAAGGGTTCATGAGGAAGTGGGGAGGGAGGGGAAAAGATGAAGAGTTGATGTCAAGGGATCAAGTAGAGAGCAAGTGTTTTGAGAATTATGATGGCAGCGGGGGTACGAAGGTGCTTGACACAATGTATGTATGTATGTATGTATGTATGTATGTATGTATTGTGATAAGTGTTGCATAAGCCCCCAATAAAATCATTTATTAAATTAAAAAATTAATGCCCTTTTAGTCCCACCATCATAGAGTGATGGTCAAATAAGCATTCATTCACACAGCAAGGATGGCACTTCCAGCTCCACTTGCTATAAGGGGTCATTCTGTGACATAGTATTCATGAAGATATGGGTGGAGTTTAGACTGTCAATCAGGTTGCATGCATTGTTAGGATTTTTCATGCTTTGATGCCTGATAACTGATCTCTATGACACCTTGTGGTCATACAAGCTGGTGTGCTTCTCCCATGTGGGCTTTGTTGCTTCTGAGTTCGATATGATATATGTAAATATATTTATATATGAGGATGGGGAAATAGATCTATGTGGAAGTACTTCCTCAATGCAAGAACACTTTGTTATATTAAATTGGCAATCCATGATGCTCACCTTCCCGACACAATCACTGAAGACAAGCATGCACAAGCAAAGGTGGTAAAGAAAGCTGATGGTGCCTCTCTACCAAAAGATATAGCATCTGGGGTCTTAAAGGTTTGAAAATAAACAAGTGGCCATCTAGCTCAGAAGCAAAAAGCCCACATGGAAGAAGCACACCAGTCTGTGTGACCACGAGGTGTTAAAAGGATCAGGTATCAGGAATCAAAGAACTAAAAATTATATGATCATTAATGAGGGGGAGCACAGATTGGGGACCCAAAGTCCATTGGTAGGTGAAGCGACATCCCCTTACAGTAGGGTCAAAGGGAGGAGACCAGCCCGTCAAGGTACAGTGTAGCAACAATGAAATATGCAACTTTCCTCTAGTTCTTAAATGCTCTCCCCCACCACCCATCCCCACTCTCATGATCTCAATTCTATCTTACAAATCCGGCCAGACCAGGGATTGTACACTGGTACAGATAGGAACTGGAAACATGGGGAATTCAGGGCAGATGATCCCTTTAGGACCAGTGGTGAGAGTGGTAATACCAGGAGGGTGGAGGGAAGGTGGAGTAGAAAGGGGGAACCAATTGCAGGGATCTACATATAACCTTATCTCTGGGATATGGACAACAGGAGAGTGGGTGAAGGGACACATCGGACAGTGTACGATATGACAAAATAATAATTTGTGAATTATTAAGGGTTCATGAGGGAGGAGGAGTGAGGAGGGAGGGGAAATAAGAGGAGCTGATACTAAAAGGCCTAAGTAGAAGGAGAATGTTTTGAGAATGATGATGGCAACAAATGTAGTCTGCATATAATAGATGTATGTATTGATCCTGATAAGAGTTGTATGAGCCCCCTATAAAATGATATTTTAAAAAATTTCACACAAAAAAGAAATAAAGGGAAAATTTTAAGTATGACCCTCAGGATTACTTAATAGATTTGTACAGTATATGAACAATTTCAGAGTATGGAATGAGATCATTTAAAATAATGCTTCCTAAATTTAGGTCTGCATCTGTATCTATGAAGAGATTCCTGGGATCCATGCTGAACAGGTGCCTCCAGAAACACCTCCAGAAAATCATTTGAGAACCACTGATACAGGGTACATACATTGAAGGTCTGTGTTTCTATCTAGCTAAATTCCACCTAGCCCATTAACTCTTTTGGGGACTTTTTTTGGCTTTATTCCTCCTCTTTTCTAAAGAAGTCTTTTGTGAGTAACATATAGTTCAGTATTTATATTTGCTAGTTTTGTGTGGCTAATTTTTTAAAATTTTGGTTCACTTAAATAAACCCCTTAAAACAAGAACTGAATCTTGCTATCTCGCCACCTCTCTCAAGCCTATTGGCAATAGAGTCCTTGATTCATTCATTGATAAGTGGTTTTGGAAGTTGTGGGGAAAGGTAGAAAACAAAAGAGAGATATAAAGGACAGTTTAAGATTAAGGCAGGAGACTTGTTTGGGAGGAAGTTTCTTCTGCTTTGCTCTGTGGCCTGGTACCAGAGAGCAGTGATAACATTGGTATTAGCAGCTTGCACTCACCTCCCTCACCGAACCTCATCTTTTGAGACCTGCAATACAATATTATGTATGAAATATTATGCGTGTATGTATTAGTTTCTGTGTTTCTAGGCCAATTGAACTAGTGGTGAGAAATGAATCCCATTCCTTTGCATGCAATAGTGGAGTCTTCCGTGAAGCTGCTTCCTGAGCCTATGTTGTGTCCTTAGGTGCCATCATGTTGATTTTGACTCGTAGTGACCCCGTGTAACAGAATGGAATAACTATTCTCAGACTGGGATCTCTACGGAATCAGAACACAAATACCAAACTTTTGGTTAGCAACTGAGCACCTAACCATTGTACCATCAGGATTCCTAGAGTGTAGGACAAAATAAACTTTCCAAAATAAGGATAAGAAGTCCTTCTATGCATTGCCATAAAATCACTTCCCACTCAGAAATTTCTAGGGCAGGGTAGAACTGCTGCTGTGGGTCCAAGGTGATAAAACTTTACAGGAACACAAACTCTCATCTTTCTCCCTCAGATATTTATGTAAGATTGTCCATTAAAAATCGTAACATTTAAAAAGTAAGAAATGATGATTACAAGAAATAAAGAAGAGTGATATAATAAACTTGAATGAATGGTAATATATATATATACATATATGTATACATTCATAACAACAGCAAAATCACAGTTATGAATAGCAACAAAAAAAACCATCTTGGTTGAGGAACTGTATTAAAGGGACACGGCATTGGAAAGTTTGTACCACTGAAGCACATCTTACTGTAAACCAGAACCAAAGAAGCCAAGAGCACTATGAATCCTATAGCAAACACTTAGAGGAAAGCACACATTAGTAGAAATACAAGGGATTGTGCAAATTACATTAAAGTTTAATGCATTCTTGTATATTCCTCATGGACAAAATAAAGAAAAACAAATAATTAAAACCATAAGCATATGAATTATTCATGATTATTTATATGCTTTTTATCAATTACTAGTATATTATCTATACTAGTAATTGGACTATTACCATAGGACTATTGACATAGCTCTATATCTTTAGAACAAGGAATACACCTTCCAAGTCATTGTTTATTACTTAGAAACAATGTTTGTAACACCTATCATAAAATATTTTTGTGCATTTCCAGGGTGCAAATCTTATATAGTTTATGATCTTCACAATAAAATATTACGTAAAATTAGTATTAGAATTTAAATGAAAAACAAAGCAAATTACTTGAATATTTTAGAAGCCATAGCATAACAATTGCTGAGTTAACCAAACTAGAAAATAACAAACGTGAGGTTATTACTTAAGAATAACCTAAGGGAAAAGGGCCAAAGCTGCTATAAGTAGCAGATTGATAGCCCTCAAATATTTTAGGGGGGGTATCACTGCCCTCTGGTGGTGGGCGTAGGAGGCCCAGCCTTTGCTCCTGTGGAGCTGCTGCTGGAATTGAACCTCCATTTCAGTGCACCGCAGTCCCGCGCACAACCACTACGCCACCGGGACTCAGCAGCCCTCAAATATTTTTAAAGAAAAGAATTATGAGACTTCACTCAATTATTCTATTCAGGAATTTATATAAATGAAAAGTAGAGAGAAAACAAAGTAAGGACAGATCCAGAAATAATAATCTAGATTTAGAAGAATGATATAGGAGATAAAAAGAATCCTATCTTTTAAATAAGTGATATAAGAACAAGCATATTTCTTCAAATAAAAATACAAATTTAATAAAAGGATAACATTAAATTGCATTGCAAAATATCTGTTTAATAATTAAAGAGATGAAATTGTTTTTGATAAATATATAAATTATTTTATGAAATTTAATAAAAGTCTTGACTAATTAAATAATTCTCTGAAAAAGTTTAAATCATGAAGTTGAACTTAAAGGAAACCTTTTAAAAAAAGTGAAGACACTTGAAAGAAGTTAATACTAGTTCAAATAGATATTATCAGAACTTGGGGGGATTTGGAATTCTCTGAAAGAAGAATTTGGAATTTTAGGCAACACTTTGTACAAATAATTAAAAAATGATTTGTAGTCCATATAAGAATAGTTTTGCTACCTATGCATAAATTTAATTAAAATAATAAATTATAGAGCATTTTGCTTATAAAGCCTAGCAAAAAGTACTTGAGATTCAAGACTACTCTAGCCTCCTCTAAAGGAGAAACAAAAATGATTAATAGAAACTTCAATAATTGGTGTATTTTTTGTGCAAATTTTCCATAACTGCAAAGCTGCTGATTTTCATACAACTCCAAAGTGACTGTGCACAGAATTATTTTAGAGAACTCTTATGTATGCTTTCTGTGTTGTTCTCAAACCACATATGTAAAACCAAGTATATATAAGTAATTTATAATGCAATGTTAGCGATGAAAAATACCTTAAGTTAAAAATGGCAATAGAAATATGTGAGGTATGAAGTAAGCCCTCTCTCTAAGACAGTTATACACCTATACACCTGCGTTCTGTGCTAAGAAAACGTAACGTATTGTAAATTTCTATAAGCTGATCTTTAGACATAAATGTGTCATAAACACTCCCCTTAATCTCTTATTGTCAAGAAAGATGCAACATTGCACAATTTGGCTGACTTGGGAAACAGATAGAGCATGATTAATAATGGCTTCTCTTGTGTGAAATGATATATATATATATATACATACACACACACACATATAAAGCCTGAGTTTTTGCATGTTCAACAAGAGGACTCACTACCATTGAGATGATTCCAATTCATAGCAATGCCCTGGGATAGAACAGAGCAGCTTCTCTGGGTTGATAAGGGCGGACCGCCTCAACTTCCTCCTTTGGAGTAGGTGTTGGGTTTGAACCACCATGATTGCAGTCAGTAGCCCAGCCAATACTTTCACCACAGTGCCACCAAGAGATCCCAAATGATCAACCCAACTGCCATCAGATTTAGGACCCATAGCACCCTATCAGAACCCATAGCGACCTTAGGTAGAGTTTCTCCCACTTTACAAGAATACTCATAAACAGGCTCATCTGTCTCCCTAGGAGATGGGTGGGCATGAATTGCTGAAATGAATTGAACCACTTCATGGTTAGTAGTCCAACATCTTAAACTACAGAGGGAAGCAGTCAAAGGCCTCTGATTTCTCTCTAAAGACAGAAAGCCTACTGCTAGCATCAGCCAACACAAGTATAAGACGTGGGCTAACCTTTCTCCCCAAACCTCTCATTAAAGGTAAAAATCTAAAGTTGTAAAGGTCCAGACTTGGATCATTACACTAGCATTGACATTGATAATTCTGATTCTTGAGTTCTAAATGAATAGCTTTCAGTGTTACTTGAGTACCTTGTAAGTAAATACATGACAAACCGAAGTATTTCTCAACTTACTCAAAATAAAAATAGAATGCAACAAGACATGGCCAAGGATAAAATGATCAGCAGGACTAGTAGTATCAAAAGAGATCACTCACTCCTAAAAGAAAGGGTAGAGGGGCTGAGCCCTGGAGGCGTAGTGGTTGAGTGCGGGACTACAGCCTACTGGGTTGGTGGTTTAAATCCAGCAGCAGCTCTCCAGGAGCAAAGACTGGGCCTCTTTCTCCCACCAGAGGGCAGTGCTGCCCCTCCCAAAAAAACAAAAAACAGCAACAAAAAAGAAAATAAATATATATATAAAAAGGTAGGTTTCCTTTCCAGACAATTACCTTTAGGTATCAAAAAGCGTGATGGGCAAGTGAAGGTGGGATAACATACTAAATAGTCCCTTTAGTAGTGTGTCTGGTGGATATTTTTAAAAATACATAATGTTATACCTTTTAAATTGTGCACTTCTCTTAATCGGCCACCCACTCCAGCGGGTGGCATCGGTTATTTGGATGATAGGAAAGCTCTCTGACAGGCTTCTTGCTGCCACTCCTCTGGAGTCAGAGCCTATCATTCCCTAGCTTCCGCCTAGGTGTTTGCTGCCATCAGGCTGGTTTTGACTCCTATCCATCCCACATCCTGAAGAATAAAACCCTGCCCAGTCTCACACCATGCTCACAACAGTTGCAGCCACTGTGTCAATCCAAGTTATTTTTCACTAGTCCTCTTTTTTTAAATAGCAAGATGATGTCCTTATCCAGGGGTTGATCCCTTCTGATACCATAACTGAAGTGCCACTGTCTTTGCTTTGAAGGAGTATTTGGCTATGTGCCGACCAACACAGATCTGTTTGTTCTCCTGGAAGTCTATGGCACTTTCAATATTCTTCACCAACATCTTAATTTAAGTGCATCAATTCTTCTTCAGTCTTCTTGCTAGCTTTCTACACGAGGAGTGAAGGAGGGGGGATGTAGTGGTTATGTGTTTAGCTGCAATCTAAAGTTCTAAAGCAGTTCTAAAGCACCAGCCACTCTGTGGCAGAAAGTTGGGGTTTTCCACTCCCCTAAAGAGTTGCTGCTTCGGGGCTGAGCCCCAGTGGCGTAGTGGTTGAGTGCGGGACTGCGGCCCACAGAGTTGGCGGTTCAAATCCAGCAGCAGCTCTCCAGGAGCAAGGCTGGGCCTCCTACTCCCACCAGGGGGCAGTGATGCCCACAAAAAAAAAAGAGTTGCTGCTTCAGAAATTAACATGAGCAATTTTAGCCTTTCCCGTAGGGTCGCTACAAATCTGCATCGTAGCTTTCATATACCCAGGAGGCTACAGCATGGGTCATGTGCACTCTAGTCCTCAAAATTATGACTTTGATTTGTAACACTTTTAAGTTCCCCTACCCAAATCCTAACATTTAGCATAAGATTCAAATTCCTATTTCAGCCTGTACAATTGCCTTCTTGCTTTTTGTCTCAGGGCTCTCTCTATGTTCCCCATAGCCCTGACTCCAGGAATGGATCAAGTGTTTTCAACTCAAGGTTTGGACTCTGCTTTCTTCACGTGTTTACCTCCTTCCTATCCTTCACAGTTCAGGAAGAACAGAAACTCCTTGAGGGTCCTTGACTATCTGTTCATATAAATTTTTCCTCATCACCTTTTATCTTATTTTCCATCCTTATTTTCTTCAAGCACTTTCCACAGTTTGTAAGTAAGTAATTTGGCAGATAAGAAGGAATATTTCTCTTAATTTGTATTCTGGCTTCTTGGGCACTTTCTAGGGAAGAAAATTCCACTAAGGTTAAAAAAAAACTTGTCTGTTTCTGTAACATGCTATGTTTCTAGGTCTGTTGTCTGTCACACTGTAGACACTTAGCATTTCTTGAATGAAAAATAATCTTGATAAGTTATGTTTATTTTAATTTGTTTATTTACTTTGTTCATTTTACTAGACTTAACTTCTAAGTGGATAAAGTCCCCATCTCTTCTTTAAGCACCAGATTACAAGTATATGCATAAGGCTACATAATGCATACCAACTACCATATTTGATCAGTAGTTATTTATTGGCAGAATAAACCAAGATATTTGAAAGTTATCTAAAAGGAAGAATTTCTTTCTGCTTAGCATTCTATGCCACTCAGAAACACTGGGCATACTGGAATTCTTCATTAAGAAGGTTACTATCCCAAGTTGAAGCAGCTACCACATTCATTAAGAATTTTCTATCTCAAGAAGTGTGGCTAGATATCATCGCTCCTATAAGGGAATAGAAAAGAGAGGAGATGTGAATTAAACTTTTTCAATGAGGGGTACTTTTGATTAATTTTAGATTCTGAGTCTCTGGCAAGTGTGGAAATAATGTCTTTAGTGTCATTATAAATGATTTCACTAAGAGTTAGGGGCCCTGGAAATATCTGTTTAAATGAGATTTGGGATGTGGACCAGATGGGGTTTTTTTGTTTCGGATATTCAGACGCTATATTTTGTTTGTCTTCAGTTGTGGTTGAAACCTCCAAGTTATTGTCCTTCCCTTCTCCCTCGGTAGTGTCTCATCTTCTGCAGGGCCTCATGTTCAAGATGAGCACAGGAAAAACATGCTGTATAATATACTTGTGCACAATCCAAGTTTTTCAGCACATTTTTAATGCAGTTTTTGTGGTAAAATTAGGTGCCTCGGCTGATATTTGGGGTGGCTTATATGCAAGTACATCCGGTAATCTTATCAGTCATATCTCCAGAATGCTGGTTGGTCAGACAGGGTGGCTAGGTTGAGTCCGAACACAAATACATATATCAGTGATCCTTCACTCCCTGATGCCAACGTGTCAGTGCTAGAGGAGGGGAGTGCACACTGAATATCCTCTTTAATTTATTTTTTAATTCATGGTCATGATTTTGCTAAGAAAGATTAATACCTGCTGTGGGGTAGACTTTGACCTGCCTGCTCAGCTGCCCTGGAATTCTCAATGACTTGTTTTTAGCCACTGAGATACATATCCCCTACCAGCACCAAAACTATGTATTTATTTTACAGAACAACTTTATCACCTTCAAAGTACTCTCCATTATACTTAATACATTTGTCAAATCTCCAATGCCATTCTTGGAAACATTTTTCAAGCTCATCTATTTGGATAGCTGACAGCATCTGCTTGTTTTTTAGTGCACATCTTCTATGCTGTCAAAGCACTGTGCTTTCAAATCCCTCTTCATTTGAGGAAACAAAAAGAAGACCCAAAGGATGAGGTCAGGTTAGTAAGGTGAGTGGGGCAAGAGAGGCATATTGTTTGTTGCCCCAAACTGGCACACTGAGATGGCTGCATGAGCAAGGATACTGTCCTGGTGGCAAAGCCATCTGCCACATAGCAGGCCTTTTTTGTTGCACCATGTTGCACAATTGTTTTAGATTCTCTAAATAGAAAACTTGATTAATAGTCTGACCCAGTGGAATGAACTCCAAATACACTACTAGTCAATATTTTCGTCTTTTGGAGGAGTTGACAGATGCCCAGAATTAGGTTTGTCATCAATCAGCACTTTACCTTTTATGAAGTGAGAAAACCTAATACACTTCGTGCTGGTCTTATAAGTTGTATTCAACATTACAACAGTTTCTGTGGCATTTTTCCCAAGCTGGAAATAAAATTTCACAGCCACATGTTGCTCTCTTTAATCAGCCATCACAAAAAACGAGGTTCTACTGAAATCACTTTTACAAAAAAATTCACTGTGCCCAGAGAGAAGCTTCCCAGGTGACAGCACTGGGTGCACTAACTCATAGCAAGTTGCCTGATGCCCACCTAATGAGGAAAATGTGTGCTAAAAAATCTCCACTCAGCCCATCCCAATTCCATACTGTTGTCTTGTAGCAGGTGATGAACAAGCTATGTACACATGCTAACAGGAAAGTGGTTACTGGAAGTTCTAGGGACCCTTCTTCCAGTTAACCTGTGGCTTTAATAGCTATTTTAGGGGACTCAGTGATGGGAGCTTGCCTTCTGGACTGAAAACTATGTCCAATTCCTAGAAAATGCACTTTATGCAAAGCTACACCCCATCTGTCAATGGAGACTCTCACGGTGTCATCATGCTCAACAGGGTCCCAGGGAGCTTACAGACTAAGACTGGCTAAAAATAAAGGTCTGATGATGATATAGTTTTAAAAATCTGCCCATGAAAACCTAGTGATCCATTTCTCCATTGATTGTGGAGATGGTCCAGGACCAGGCAGCCTCTCCTTCTCTCGTGCCTGGAGTTTCCATGCGTTGGAGCCAACTCAATGACAATGAACATCAATGATTTTCACGTCCAAGCCCTTCCTGTGTGCCTGACTCGGCAGGGTAGGTGGTATGTGGGTTCTTGTCTTGGAAATTTATGGAGTCATCATAGTTAATGAGAATAGTGAGAAATATAGAGTTGTCTACTTTCGATTTTGTCAAACTCAGGTCATCGAAGGCTAAGGAAATTAAAACTCATCTTTAAGTGGGATTAAAAAAGTCCATGAGAAAATATCATTATCTTTCAATTCCATATTCCAGTGATCTTTATTGAGGCCTCTTGAAATGCAGCAGTTATAAAATAAAGGAAGATGACAATCAAAATATATAGGAATCAAGTAATCTCAGAATAAAAAATTGACTTTAGATCTAATATGCTTAGTGTCATGGGGAAAAAATATTTTGATTCCCTTAGTTTATACCAAGCTACTGAAAAGGTTATCAAATGCTAGCATCAGTTTATAGCTTTTCAAAACTGCTAATATAACCACCATGGCGCTCTCTATTTTGGTAGCTCTGAGCCTTCACCTCCGTGTCCTGACAGGACATGGTAATAGGTCACGGTCCATGAACACTGGAGTCAGAAGCCAAAGAACGTTATTGCTATAAAACCTTTAATTTTGGGTCTCTCTGTAAATGAGCAGAAGAAATTAGTGACGGAGACCCTCCCCCATTTAAATTTTTGTTGGAAAAGAAACAGATCTAAAAGTTTAGAACTGGAGGATGTATTTGTTCACTCACAAATAAAACTGAACACCCAACAGATGCCAAGAACTGGGAAAGCAACAACGGAATCCTGGTCTTACATTCCTATGCATATTCTGCTGGAGGAAATGGATAACACAGAGGCCTGCACATAGATTGCTTAGCTTAAAAATAAAGGCAATCCTTGCTTTTGAGAATGGGTTCATGACATTTAAGGAGAAACCAGACTTAAATAAGGAAGCAAGCTTGCAGTTGCCTCAGGGAAGTGCATTCCATGTGAAGAGAACAGCCAGGGATAAGGCCCCCCACAGAGCAAGCAGACAGCTGTGACTGGAGCACAATGGGAAGGGGAAGGATGGGGAGGTCACGGGGGTCAAAAATGCAGCAGGGAGACATATGGATTTAGGATTTAGGAAGATAAGCCAAATAGTATTACTATTAGCTTTAATGCAATCAGCTGTTCTTTTAAGGTTGGAAGTTGTTATCCACAGAAGCAAGGCCTGGCAATCTACTTCTGAAACATCAGCCATTGAAAACTCTATGGAACAGAGTTGTGCTTCGGCACCCAGGAGACAAACTGGTTTGCTCTACAGTCCAGTGGGCTCTGGGTCTCTCCCATGCATCTATCCTGCCTGGCTCACGTAGATTTTGAGCTTGCTATTGCTTTTTTAATTAAGCGGGAACCCATGAAAAAATGAACAAATATTTAACTTATGAGGCACTTGGAGCCTAGAGAGGTGAAACAATATTGTAATATGCATTAATGTCAAGACTCAAATATAGATTACTAGGTTGGCAATTTTAATTCTTTGCTTCCAATAATGTGACTGTATTTAAAAACAAAGCAAATCCTGTAAAATAAAATAAAACATTGACAGAAAGAAGTGGAGCACTGACAAAGCGTATGCTATCCCTGAATTGGTAAGAAACAGACTAGTAAATGCTTTAACATGATATTTCTTTCTCCCTAAGCTTTAAAGAGAAGTGCTTTAATTAGACCCCAAACAGGAAACTAACAAAATGTCGTGATATTCCCCAGGGTGGAATGAATAATAAATACACGTAGTTATTAAAGAATACAACTTAAACTAAAATTTGTATTTTTTTCCATTTATTTTATGGTGAAAAGAAGCTTTTCCATTTTTAAAAACTAAATCACTTTCATTGATTCTTACATGTTTTAACGACAGAATGCTGTAACCATAGAATGCAAAGTTGTCATTGTGCTTTGTATATTCATTGTTGTGGAGTTGCTCTAATGCATGGCAATGCCCTGTGCTACAAAGCAGAAGTGAGCCCTGCGGAGTAATCTTGGCTGTAATCTTCATGGAAGCTGATGTCACCTGGCTTGTACAACAGTCAACTTTTAGGTTAGTACTTGAGTGCACAGTTTGTGCAACCCACAGGGTTTTTATTCCTTTTTACTCAGCACTACAGTCTCTCTGGAGTTTGGAAAGGCTCTCCTCTGCAGTTAACTCTTGTGGTGATGTGTTAGTTATGCATTGGGCTGCTCACCATAAGTTCAAACCAAGCAGCTGCTCCAGCACAGAAAGACGTGTTCTCTACTCCTGGAAAGAGTTACAGTCTCAGGAACCCAGAGGGACAATTCCCCCCCAGATCTGACTTCTAAGGCAGCTAGAAGTTGGAATCGATTTGACAGCAGTGAATTTTGGTTGGGTTTGGTATAAAAGAGGGTCTGAAGTCTAGCTTGGGAAGTGTCCAATTGAGAAGCTGTGGTTGTGTGGTAGTAGCTACTGAGCACCTTGTATAGAGATGCATTCTAAAGTCCAAATTGGACTTATCAAATTAGAGTCCAGTAATTGACTTCTGTTGTTTTCTAGGTCTAGAGGTATCTTGTCTAACTCTTCATTTTAAACTGATCTTGATTATAGGCATCTTGCCAAGTATGTGCTATTCTAAACTGAGATGTGTAGGCTGATGTCGAACTCCTTAAGAATCCTCATTTCTTGGCTCACTAAAGGCATTGAAACTGATTCCACATGCTCTTAGACAGGAAGCAATGGCCCTTTTATCCTGAAAGCTGAATGCATCTCCTTCCTTCGCATTGCATATCTTGAGTATTAGGCGGAATGTGT
Organism: Nesogale talazaci; assembly: GCA_004026705.1. Lineage (NCBI taxonomy): Eukaryota > Metazoa > Chordata > Mammalia > Afrosoricida > Tenrecidae > Nesogale > Nesogale talazaci. The sequence continues at coordinate 182,032 of PVJH01001027.1, read as the reverse complement.
TGCTAATCTTGGCCTTAGGCAAACTCGTGAAAATAACCAAAAGGTACCTTTCAATGATCTTCTGGTTTTCTTGTGCTCTTTTTGTGTTCCATCGAGCTCTCTTAACTCATTGCCCATAAATAGACCTCTAGATGAGAACTTGAGGTGGCTTACAATTGTGTAGAAATGTACAGACACATTTATGCATTAAAGCAGAGACACTTTTTTTGGTAAAGGTTCTATAGTTTTGATTAAGTATGAAAGACCTTATAAATACACACACACACACACACACACACACACACACACGAAAGTACTAAAAGGCCCCCTCATGGTTTTCAGGCACATAAGAGATTTCTTGCCTGGGGATCCAGGCCACGGGCTGGGCAATGCCCTGGGCAGGATGAAGAGCTTGGAAATCCACAGGGGAATTTCTCAGGTGAGAATGTTTAATAGATAGAGCCAGAAAATTGCAAGGAAAAGGCACCCGCCCAGAACTGGAATCCATTGGCACAGAGATAGGAACTGAAGGCACGAATGAGGGTAAGCCTGAAGAGTTGATCACTGAACCTGCAATAGGACAGAGCCGTGCTGAGTCTTGGAGAGTGTCTACAGCGAGGGAGCAAGAGAAGAGGTAGCATCAGGATTAAACAATGAAGGGGAGTGGAGTAGTAAGAGAACTGGGAGAGTATCTGGGGTGGGGCAGGAGAATGTGTGGCACAAGAAAATCCTGAAGAGAGACTGATCAGGCATGTGATATTAAACAGAGATGCTAACGAAAATATTGAACAGCACAGCAAAGTCATTTTGCTATGGTGTTTGTCAATCTGTTTTGAAAAGCTGTAGGGGTTGATTGTTACTCAATTTATTCTTTATTATTGAAGTCCAACTACATGTCAGATGCTGGGGCACAAAGGTCACGGATACAATCAGGATACAAACCTTTGGAGATTTGTAGGCTTAGACTAGAACATGGGCTTACTCAAGCAAACTGATTTATAGGATATGCAGAACACAGAGAGGAAGTGGTTGATTTTATCAGAGGGTAGAAACCAGATTACAGGAAATGGAACCTCTATCACCGGAAGCACAATCAGTGAGGTTCAAGAATCTTTAAAACAAGAACATTTTCGGCACAGCATTAAAATTATACAAGTGATTTGTGTGTTTTAGAACGTGAGTGCCCACACACAAACATTCCAATGCCTTGGACAAATGCCACTTTTACAACTGAGTGCTCATAAGTGATGGTATAATATTTGTATATAAAAACAAATAATAGTAAATATATGCCTGGCTTTCTCTTGCAGCTTCTCTTTTTTCAAATAGTTAAATTTCTAATATCTGAACAGGTTTATTCTTGAGGGCTTCTAGTCAAAACCAGAGTGCCCTGGTTTTTCAAATCTTCAGACTAAGGTAAGGCCACAACAAAATGGCCCCTCAGATCGTGCACTGCACAACTCTAGGGGTGTCAATCACCTAGACCTCTGGTGAGCAGTGTGCAACTTGCACACCCAACCACATCTGTTGGCTCTGTCTGAGAGACATGGACACTTCCTGACAAGCATGCTCTAATCAGTTAAATGTGAGCTGCGATCTGCATGGCAGTTTGAAACCACCACCAACTCTGCAGAAGAGACTGGAGTTTCTACTCCTACAATGAGTTATAGTCTTCAAAACCCATAGGGGGTGTCACGGTAAGTCCCCATGGACTCCATGGCAGCAAGTGAGAGATGGAACATGCACTACTGTTCTGGGCGAGGCACCAGAGATATAGTACTGTCCAAGATAGACCAGTTCTGTCTCCATATGTGGCGTACAGAAGGCCTTGTGGTATAGTGGCTACATGTTGCGTTGTTATCTGCAAGGTCAGCTGTGGGGAACCACCAGCAGGTCCACAGGTGAAAGGAGAGGCTTTCGACGACCCCCCCCCCCCTGGGCAGTCCTACTCTGTCTTCTGAGGTTGCTAGCAGTCCACAAGGACTAGAAGGCACTGAGAGAGAAGGCGCTGTGGCTGGGGTGGGTTAAGGGAAGGGACAGTGATTGAAGGAAGAACCAGATCTCAGAGCACCACCCCAGCCCTGGTGAAGCCTCAGTGTTCACTCTGATGGAGAGCAGCAGTCCCTGGAAGACCTTGAACCAAGGACTGACAAACATGATGTAGACATTAGAAGAGTCACTCTGACTTTGAGGTAACTGTTGGATGAAGGGTTATGCAAAACATGAACTCTTTCCCCAAATACTCTGTATTTGCACCAAATTAACAAGGCAGATTTTTTAAAAGTTTCCTTTTGTAAGCAGAGTTAGTATTCAAAATATTTAAGCAAATATATTAAGTACTGGATGAAAGTGGTAAATACTGAAATGTTTAGACCAAATAAGCATGCCAGTTTGTTCATTAATTCTTCTGGGATGGTTTCCATTACAATTCAGATACAATCCTTACTCCTTCCTTACAGGGGAGAAAACCACCTGAAAAAAAATCTCAAACATCTAAATGGTGGGGGGAAATACACAGGTCAGTTTCAAGAGCGGTCAGAAACAAGGTAAACTTGGTGAAGGCCTTTGGTACAGGGTTGCTTGTGAAACAATGCACAGTTTGCCACGTTTGTCAAGCTTAACTTTTGGATGCAATGTTCTAGAATGTAAAGCTGCTATCCCATAAACCTATGAACATCACCCACTCCTCCTAGTCATATGATAACAACAACAGGAAGAACCCCAAAGACTTGACCGCCTTGTGATTTTATGAACACCACTCTGATGAGACAGTTGCGAACAGTGGACACATGGCACAACCAGAGTGCTGCTAGATTTTCTGACATAGCTTTCACTAATGTGTTTATAGCACAAGTCTCTTTTCAAACATCTCAGCAACTCTCTCTCCAAATAACCACCACGTGTTTACTTACCAGCAGTTTACTATTGTTTACAAATAGGCTCTAAACCCCCAAATGGGATCTCATTGACTTTTCTCTGTCCTGTTAGGTCAACTGATTCCTTTCACAGTTACAAACAAATCGTTTTAGAGGAGGACTTAGGATATTAAACAACAACGTCAATTCCAAATCAGTTTTAGCTCTAATTTCATGACTAATTTTCAGGATTCTGCATCTATCATGAACACAATAGATCTTTTAAAGTTAAACATGCCTGGACTTTTAATCTGGCCATCTAAATCAGTGGATCAATGGTGCTAGCTTACTGTATTAAGAAAGAAAGAACATGGCTAGTCCCTAACAAGTTTGGTTCTCTGTTAGGCAAGTGGCATATCTTGAGCCACTTAGTCCTTCCTTATGGAGTAGTTACAGGCACGAAAAAACACTTTTCCCAATGTCTTTAGATCAGATTTGTAGGTAAAGTGGAGTACGTGCATACACAGCTCTTTAATGCAAGAAAAGAGGCCTGGTTGCCTAGTTGTAGCATTCAACTGCTAAAGGAAAGGTGGGCAGTCTGAACCCAGGAATGTCTCCTTAGGAGTGAAATGTGGCAGTCCACGCCTATGAAGGTTGTCACTGTGGGTACTCACTCCATCAAGCAACTCTCCTCTGTCTTACAGGGTGGAAGTCAACTTAAGTGCAATAAGTTAGTTTGGAGTTGGATTTTAGTGTAAGAAAAGGCTTGATTCCTTTTCAATGATTTAAAAGCTGTGTGTGCAGCAAGTGAAAGTGATTGTGATGGAGAAATTGTTGAGAGTAACAATCTTTCAATCGTTCTAAAGAGAGGTAATTTTATCTAACATTAGTGGGGAAGTACAAACTGTTCTGAACTGAAGTTCCTAACCTAAGGACTACATATAGTCAATTTTCTATTAAGAAGCAAGTGAGGTTAAAGGAGGTAAAATACTTTGTCTTGAAATACATTCAAATCTAGGTCTGTCTTCCTTCAAATCCTTTCCCTCCTTCTCTATTATGGTATGTGCTAATTCCACTGGGTAAAAAATGTCTATTTTTAAATGAAATTAAAAAATCATTCTTTTTCCTTTTAGATAATATTGTTGACATATTTTTTGGTGTTGGACAACCCCAAGTGTAAGAGCTTTCCAGTTATTGTGTATCCCTACCACAATGTTATGAGGCAAATATGCCAGCATGGGGCAAGAAGCTGACATGCTTTAGCCAATTTCTTTTGCAAGCAATGCTGATGAGAAAACAGAGCTGGGAAGTGATAAATGAGTGCCCCAAGGAGAAGAAGTCATTGAGTAGACATTCAGAAGTAGGCCACTTTTATTCTAGGGCCTATGGGTTCTTTTCATCTTCTTTCAAGTTTGGTGATTATTAAAATGACTCAAAGCACAAGAGTCAATCCCAAGTTGCAGTCACCCAACAGGACAGGGCCGACTGGCCCCTGTGGGTTTCCAAGGCTGTGACTCTTGACCGCAGTAGGATGCCCTGTGAAACAGCAGGTGGTTCTGAATTATGGATCTGGGAGTTAACAGACCAACTTGTAGCCAGAACTCCACATATTTATTAAATGGACAATGAAAACAAACCTCCATGCCAGAGTTCTGACTCACAGTTACCCTGGTGGCATTGGGGTTATGCATTGAATTGCTAACCATCTAGGTAAGAAGTTCAAAATCACCGAAAGCTCTTGGGAGAAAATCGATTCTATCTAATCCTGTAACATGTTAAGAATCACAGAAACCCATAGGGCATGGTCCCCCCTCTCCTATAGGGTCATTATAAGTCAGAATAGACAACAGCATGCTCAAATTAAATTACCTGTAATTTTATCATTCTTTAAAGTGAACAGAAAATTTGAGGGGTGAGTAGCTATATTGAGACTTCTGGAAATTGTGCTTCTAAGAAGTTTTAAAAGTTGTTTGTTAAAGATATTTGTTTGCTTTGTTTTGTTTTAATGGTATTGAACATTCTTGTGGTTCATTTTTAAACAAAAATTATTCTCGATTCTTTCTCTGGACTAGAAGCATCAGCCAATTGTGATGGTTGTGACTCCACCATGATACAAAGAAGCGTAATGACCTAAAAAGTGACATCCTGCTAAAATTAAAGGAATGCTTATCCTGGAAAGATCAGTATTTTATCTTTTACTAGCTAACTTGAATATTATAAAATTCTAAGGAACATGCTAAAATGGTGGCTTTTAATATTAAATGTCCAACCAGAGACAGCTGGGGTAAATAAAAAGGCAGAACCAGGAGTGGCCTGATAATAATTTTTCATGTTTGACCTATATCCTTATTTCGAAGCATTTATAATCCCATTTTTAATTTACATTGTGTTTTAAAATGAACATTTCCGTCAGTGATGGTCATGGGGGTTATGCTTCATATTTTTGACTAAAGGTAAAATTATGAATTTAAAACATGTTTATGCCATTATTTAAAAAACAAAAACCAACCACAGTCTCCATTGAATAAACTCTGACTCATAGTGACTGCATGTGTGTCAAGTAAAGTTTCATTCGTGGGTTTTCAATGGCTGGTTTGGGACTATTTTGGAAGGAGATCACCAAGTCTATCTCCTGAGTTGGCTACTACTTCTCAGGGTGAACTCACACAGCCAAATCTACATGAAGTAACCTTTTGCACTACTGAGAGAGTGCTTATACTATTGTAGCTTACATGAAATTTGATTTATCTATTCTTTTCTATTTTAAGTTAAATGATTTAGAATAAAATGGGATAGTATTATGTAAACTATTCTATAGATACATTATAATATACTATAACAGAATATTAGGATGTCTAATTTTCTACTTTAAAAATCTTTAACCCTTAAAAAGCTTCTGTTAGGCTATAATTGTAGTCTTTTAATGTGTAGAAAGCCCTTCACTTCAACATCTACATAAATACTAGATCTTATATATTTGTGACCTAGAATTTTTACTTATAATTTTTATAAGACATATTTAACTTGTAAAGTAAATACATACTCAATGGTTCCAAAACCCAAGATTAGGCTAATGTCACTATTATGTAAAACATAACACTGTGTTTTCACAAGTCCTATACCAAAAACACAAATGAATACTTTCTTTTGTTTTTTCTTTTTCATTTTAGTAAATTTATTTATCTTAAGCCCCACAAAGATTTAAACAGTAGTATTTTTAGTTACATATTTTATTGCCCTCTATTAAAAGCAAATGACATTATGACTTAAGGAATGTCTTATGTAATCTTGAATTTATAGCACAATAATTCTGCAGCTAAATAAATAGGCAAATTCAATAAAATCCAACACCTATACCTGATAAAAATTCTCAGCAAAATAGGAATTGAAGGGGAATTCCTCAGTACAATAAAGATACTTATACAAATCCAAAAGTCAACATCATTCTCAATACAGCCTGAAAGCATTCCACTTGAAAATGGAAATAAGAGAGGGATGCTTTTTATCTTAATCAACATTGCAGTGGGGTACTACCTAGAGCAATAAGGCACGTAAAGGAAATTAAGGTCAGTCGGATGAATAAGGAAGAAGTAAAACTATCCCTATTCACAGATTATATGAGCCTATACAGAACCCCCCCACCCCCCCCACCCCCACCTCCCAAAAAGCAACTGGAGTTAGTAGAAGGATCCAAGAGAGAAGTAGGGAATAAGACCAATGATAGTTGACCAATAAAAACAAGACCAATAAAAATAATAGTTGTATTCCCCTACACCCAGTGGTTCTCAACTGGTGGGTCACGACCCCTTTGGGGGGTCGAATGATCCTTTTACAGGGGTCACCTAAGATCATTGGAAAACACATATTTCAGATGGTCTTAGGAACTAAGACACCGCTCCATCCACATGTATATACATCCACATAGAGTCCCTGGTGTGAAGACTGTTACCCATGCTACACCATGCTCAAGACAAAATTTCATTTATTCGTATTTAGAAATAAATATTTCACAACATATAACTATATATTGTTTAGTGATTAATCACTGTTTAATTATATTCAATCGGTAACAATCAAAATGCATCCTGCTTATCAGATATTTATATGATGATTCGTGACAGTAGGAAAATTACAGTTATGAAGTAGCAACGAAAATTTTATATGTGGTGGGGGTCACCACAACATCAGGAACTCTATCCAAGGATCTAGGTATTAGGAAGGTTGAGATTCACTGATCTACATAAGGAGAAGTTCACATAGGAAATCAGGAAAACAATACCACTACAATAAACCCCTCATCAGATAAAATATTGGAGGGAAACCTAATTAAATAAGTAAAAGCCCTGTACAAAGAAAACAACAAAACAATACTACAAGAAATTAATAAGTGACCTAAGCAGATGGAAAAACATACCATCCTCATGGATATGAATACTTGACATGAAAATATCAATAGTACCCAGTGATTTGTGCACATACAATCCTGATCCAAATCCCAATAGCATTCTTTAATGAGATAGTAAAGCTAATTACCAACTTTATATGGAAGGGAAAGAGGCTCCCGATAAGGAAAGCATTGCTGAAAAAGCATCAAAGTAGAAATCTCACACTAATTAAATGTCAGAGTCTATGATAAGCAGAGTAATCAAGCCGCTTTGGTATTGGTACAAAGAGTAGAGAATAGAACAGTGGAGCAGAATCGATACTCCAGATGCAAATGTATCAATCTGCGGACAACTGATCTTCAACAATGGGCCAGAGTCTACTGAAAATTAAGGAAAATCGGTCTCTTACAGAACGGTGCTGGCAACATTGGGTATTTATCTGAAACAGCTGAACACAGGTAAGAAATTTAAACAAAAACCTAAAACTATAAAAATTATGGATTAAAAAATGAGGACAAAGTTAGGTACCCTAGTATATGGCATAAATAGAGATATCAAAGTATAACTAAAATGCAAAAAGGGTATGGAGATATGGACCTCTCAAAATGAAATCATTATTCTTGTCAAAAGACTTCTCCAAAGGAGTAAAAAGAGCTCCTACAGACAAGGGGAAATGTGTTTTCTTGTAACATATCCAAAACGGATGCAATCTCTAAATTTTATTGAAATTTTCAACACCTCCACCATAAAAAGATAGACAATCCAATTAAAACATGGACAAAGACATCAAAAGACACTTCACCAAATAAGACATTCAGGCATCTAGGAAATGCATGAAGAAATACTCACAAGCATTAGAGACACACAAATCAAAACTACAATGAGATATCACCTTGGTCAACAATAATGGCACTCATGAAACGAAACAATAGAAAATAACAAAAGTTGCCAAGCTTGTGGACTGATTAGATTCTTACACACTGCTGGTGGCAATATAAAGAGAGAGAGTCACCTTGGAAAACAGTGCGAGCCTTCCTCGAAAACGAGAAGCAGCTATATGATATGACCAGCAACTCCACCCTAAGGGAATCAGCTCCACGACGGGACTAGACCTGCGCCTATCCACGTTCACTGTAACATTATTCAAAATATTAAATAAGATGAGGACAAAAATTATGGGCTACATTATTCCACCAGCTTCAACTAGATCTTCCATTCTGATTCCAACCTCTGTTCAAGTCCAAACTGTCTCGCATTCTGAAGATAGACTTTGAAACTGTCAGCTGGAAGCCAGCTCTCTTCCATGGAGTCTCATAAAAGTCTGTTCGCTACTTCTCTCTGAGGGCACTTGCCCCTTTCTGTCTTGTATTACCATTACTTGCGGTGTGCTGTATTTTCTGTACCAGACAGTGAGCTCATCAGGGCACCATCTGAATCATATAAAAATTTCTGTTCCATAGAGTAGGCTTTCAAGGAGTTTTGAGTATGCGGTCAGTAATTTCTGCTAGACATAACAAAATGTTTAAAGAGAGTGAAAAACCTACTTAGGTATATTTGAGGCAACTCTTAGTCAAGGAAGCAAGCCTTGAAGTAAAAAATTCTTCAGGAGGTAAGTCAGCGTCGATGGCACACTCTCTGTCCTAACCTTTATATAGCCTTCAGAATATCAAACATTGAAAAAATAGTTATCTTTCTTGTTACAATGCAGGCTTTCACTTAAACTTTTGGGTACATGAATGTCAAGCCACGTCAGACATACATCATCATGTATTTTTCATTTAAATATAGATATGTAAAAATTTGATATAATGCCTGATATTTAAAATTGGTGAAATTCTCCCTATCATTATGCCAGACAGGAAAATAGAATCTGCAAACTGTTGTTAAACTAATGGAAAGTATTTTCTTTGTAAAGTCCCGTGTGGCAGTGAAACGACAAATAAGATATATATTCTCTTACCTTTAGGGAATCAAAGCAGGCAATTACTCTTCCATTTTCAACCTGGCAACTTTTGGGAGGGTGAGCAAATTTGCATTCCTCATCAGACCGTGAGCATGTTCCTCTTTGAAACTGTCGGCACACTTCCAGTGTCAGCCATTTTGTGTCTCTGACAGGGGCAACGTTCAAAGCCATGATGCAAAAATAGTTTGGACTTTGTTAGCTTCTGCAAAATGGTGATATAATCCCAACTTCCAATAGCTCCAAAGCTACTGTTGTGAAAAATCCCTCATGTAAGTCTTAAGGTCGGTGAGTGATAAATTGCTCAATGAAGTCCAGTCTGACACGAGGCAGCGTGAGACGGTTTACTGCAGGCGTCACTCACCCATCAGGATGTCCCACCTGAAGACTTAGGGTCATCGCTGACTGTACATGTCTGGCTCTCCTGGCTGTGCTGCAGACACAATCGTTGGCAATAACGTGACTTCTATTTCACGGCACTCCTTCGGAGAATATTTTGTTCTGATGCGAATAGCTATGGACAGTGCTAGATGAGGAGCCACTCAGATGCTCATGTTTTAGCAGGGTGCTTTTTTCCTGTCCACCCTTTTAAACAAGCAATTGGCAAAGTCAGACAAGTGAAGTATCTTCATCTACTCATTAAGGGTGAGATGTGAATGCAATAGAAAAAACAAGAACACACGAAGAGCTCTCAGGAGACTTCACACAGTTTCTGGTGTCTTCACACAGGTACCTTTAAACCATAAACCTGCAAAAATACAAGCAAGTTATCACTTTATACCCAAACTCAATAGAATAAACATATTAGCAATTATTTTGTCCTTACCAAGAATTTGCAAAAGCACAGAAAACTTATGCACTAAGAAAATAATAAAGAAGGGATTTATTTTTTGGTAAGTGGAATACATAACTGAAACCATACTGCAGAAATCATCTAGGCAGCAGTCCAAAAGTTAGGATGACTCAAACCAATGAGTGGGGCAGCTACAATAATTAGGCAATCTGAAACAATTCAATCTAATGTGCTTAATTGCCAAAACAGTGTTTCAGAACCATGGTTTCCAATTAATTTCACATGTAGGCCATTGACGTTATTGTTGAAAGTGCTATAAGCAATTATTTGAGATGTATCTATTCTATATAATAAGGATATTGTTGCTTTGAATGAAGTATAAGTTCCTTTTTCTTCACATGTTCCCTAGTTTATGGATATTTGGATATAGAAAGGGATAGAGAGTAGCCCCTAAAATATATTCTCAGGTCTCTTAGTATATTATTACTAGGGATACACTGGTGCATTGGTAAAGGACTTGGCAACTGAACAAAAGGTTGGTGGTTCAAACCACCAGCAGTTCCCAGGGAGAAAGATGAGGCAGTCTGCTTTTCTACAGAGTCACAGCTTTGAAAACCCTCTAGGATGGCTGTACTCTGTCCTAAAGAATTGCTATGAATCAAAAATCAAGGTGACAACGATGAGGTTTTTTTTTGTTTGTTTTGATTGTTATTACTTGCTCTAAGTTATCCCTCCCCTATAAGACTGTAAATGCTGTGAGGACAAGGGTATTCTTCACTTCTGGATCACTAGTGTCATAATTTATGGCATCAATTAATGCCCTGACTTGGGTCTCAAAAATACTCATAGGATAAATGAGGACTCGACCTATGGAATTGTTGACTGACCCACTGATGAATCAAATAAATGAACACGAGCTAGATTTAATTTCGTTTTTAAATGAGTCAGAACGTAAATACTCTCTGTTCTATGAAGTGCTGGTGTTGTCCTCTGTCTGCAAGAAAAATATACAGAAATTCAGATGACTGAAATACACCCAAGTGTTTTTAAAGTTAATTTATTTTTTTCTGGTTGCAACCAACTTGGTGGAAACTAACAAAAAGAACAAGTTTGTTCTAATTTTTTTTAAGGATTTAAGAATTGTTGCAACATTAACATTTTAATGTTAGTGAATCTAGCATGTACTTAATTGTACACCAAAATACAGAAAATTTACCATTTTCTTAAGTTATATATGCCACAAGCTACCTCATATATTTGCTTTTGTCCTTCTAAAGATCTGTTTAAAATGAAGTCTAGGAGTAGACTAATGAAAACCAGTGCATGTCAAATGCATTGAGAGCAACTAATTCTTAGGATATTCACAAATGAAAAACTGGATTCCACAATCTATTTATTTTAGTGAACTCTGGACTTTCAAACCCACTGCTTTTCAGTTGATTCTCACTTGTAGAGACGTTCCAGGACAAAAGAGAACTAGACCAATGGTGTCCCCAACTCTAGCATTTCCCAAAGCCATCACGTCTTTCTCCTGAAGGGCAGCTGGTGGTTTTGAAATACTCACCTTCCGGTTAACGGCTGACTTCTTAGCGCTGCCTCACTGGGGCTCCGTAACTCAAGCTTAATCTAAAGTCAAATGGACTTTTCCAATAGGGCTCTTCTTGGCCATGATTTTGTAGTCTCAGAGAGGGGCATAGCTGCCATGGCATCTCAATGTGAGTGACTCATGGGATGTTTACTTAGCAAGATGACTCCTGGGGCTAGTGGGAAAGGCTCCTTCATCCCAATAACTCTTTTAGCTGTTTGTAAAAGTGTTTGTGAGAACTATAATTGTATATGCATTTAAGGAAATTGCCAATCTTGAAAGCTATGACACATACCTAAGTTCAATTATAAAATATTTGAGGGAGACAGGCAGGCTCCTTCTTGCCTGTTTGGCAGCACTGTTCATAGCAGCTAGAATCAACTCACTTGGTTTAAGGCATTTAAGAAAATGAGTTTAATAACCAAATTTACTCTGGGTCAGATTTCATAGGCCAGTCTGGACCTGCAGAATCATTCTCCCCACCCCCACACCTCAAACCTCAGTGAGAACAAAGGATGCAGGAGGCCAGGAACAAGGAAATGTTTCTCTCTGCCTGCTCAGAGGACAAGGCAGGTGGAAACTATGGTCTAATAAGGAGATTTAAATGATGGATTCAACACACTTAGTTCATATTTGAAATTGTTTTATACAGTCCCTGAAATGGTCTGAGCTAGGCTGAAGGGTAATGTAGACAAGGTGGATATCCATCCTCAAAAGTGGCCCTTCTCCCTGAAGGTGTCGTGTGTGGAAAAGAAAGAGGAAACACACACACACACACACATATAGATATAGATGACATATAAATAGCTACTCAAGTATTCCTAAAAGACCACAGAGGAGCAATGCTTCAACTCAGTCCACTGAATGGTGCATGCTCTTGCTTATAATTTCAGAGAAGAACATCTTTTCTCTGTTTTCTTCTCCCCAGGAGCCCTAGTGGAAGGTGATTAAATGACTGGCTGCTAACCAGAAGGTGGGCAACTCACACCCCCTCGTCCAGCAGCTTGCAACCTGTGGGTCACAATCTCTTAAGGGGTCGAATCTCTTTCACAGGGATTGCCCAATTTATAACAGTAGCAAAATTACAGTTATGAAGTAATAACAAAAATCATTTTATATTTGGGGATCATCACAACACAGGAACTGTATTAAAGGGTTGTGGCGTTAGGAAGGTTGAAAACCACTGTCCTAGTCACTCTATGAGAAGATGAGATTACCCACTACCATGAATACTTAGAGCTTCAAAAACCCAATACAGGGTCTCTATGAGTTGGAATTGTTTCAATGATACTTCAGTTTGATTTTTGATTTTTCTAAGGGGTGTAAATTATCTCCAGTATATGCAGCTATGATGAAAAAGTTTGCTTGCTTTTGACTGGGCCTGAATTCTCCTTTGGTAGATTTTTTTCCTTTACTCTCTCTCTCTCTCTCTCAAATTCACTGGTTTTGCTTATCTAGAGAGCCCAGACTAAGACACAGTTACCAAGGGACAGGACAACAATATGCTCCATTCAGATCTAATTTGCTGCATTAGGTCACTGGGCTGCATGCTTCTGGGTTGTCAAAAGTGCATTGTTTAATATGGGAGCCATATGACACATGAAATGTGTTTTGAGCGTCTGAAATATGGCTAGATCAAGTAAATTTTAATTTTTAATGAATTTATATTTAACTTAAAAGCTTATTCTCAACTCAGTAACTAGAAAGTTTTTAAAGTATGACAGGGATATGTGATGCTACTTTTTCATTTTATGTATCTTAAGATATCTAAATTCATGTGAAGTATTTCCAATGGAAATTTAACATCCAGACTGAGATGTACTATAGGTATAAAGAACACACCAATTTCAAATACTTCAGATTAAAAAAAATAATAATTAAAAAGTCTCTCCTTAACATGGTTTCATATTGACTAATATTAAACTGATCTTTTAAATATGTGTTATTGCATAATTATTAAAATCCATTGTATCTCTTTCTACCATAGAAAACTAGGAATCACATATGTAGTTGGTTACATTAAAGTCCTATTATGTGGCACCAAATTAAGAGGATTTTGTCTGTTTCTACCAGGCAATATAGACCTTTGTGAAATGGAGGAAATGCCCATGTTAATGGACCAGCTTCTGGTCTTTGGTTTTTCCCAGTCCCCTACCCATGTGACCCTAGAGAGGTCGCTTCATTTCCCTGAGACGCAGTCTCTTCGTCTGTAAGACGGTGACAAGAGTCCCTGCCTCCTCCTCAGGGCTGCTGCCACAAAGGACAAATTATAGAGGAAAGATGAGAGTGCTTTGTAAACAGTAGTGTGCTGTCCAAATAAACGTGAGGCAGAGAAAGAAAGGTTCACTCTATAAATATTTATTGAATAAATCCACTTGCAGACTGTCTCTCCCTCTCACTGCGTCTGCAGCGGCTCTGCCCCAGCCACTAGCTGGAAGAACGGGAAGACACTGGGAGGGCAGCACTAAAGGACTCCCTCGGCCAGCCCCTCTGGGCAGCTTACTCGGGCCACGGAGAGAGCGGTGGCAGCCCTGGCCTCTCAGCCCTGGCCTCTCAGGCCACCGTATTTTGCAGCTGAAGGAACTCCCCAGGGAAATCCCACTCGTTCATATCCTGCGGCCGTACCGCAAAGCCCTGAAGCCTGCTTTCCTCCTCTCAGGGCCTCCTGACTGAGAGTGAGGGGGAGCCTTGACGCCCAAGCAGTCACGTGGGCTGTGCAGAGCAGCCCGAAGATACTGGCCCTTTGGCCTGCGTGCCCACTCCCTGGAGGGCCCAGCTGAAGTGCAGCCTGCTCCCAGTGAACTGGTGAGAGCCTGCAGTGAAGGGACACCCGCTAAAAATACGCTGCCTGAAGAAGGCAGCATTTTCTAATTCTCGAATAGCTCCTAAGTGTGCCTACGTTGGCCCTGATTCTGAGCAACTCAATGCCATCGAGTTGATGTCAACACATTTTCAGTTCTTGCTTTGATTTGCGTGGTCGGCAGTTCAAAACCACGAGCAGCCACTGGGGAGAAAGACGGGACTTTCTACTCCAGTAAGCCGCTTCAGTGTCGGAAAGCGACGGGGTCACTAGGAGTCCGCGTTGACTTCATGGCAGTGAGGTGTCGTCGTTGATGCTTTTCTGTCTGCATCTATTTGCACGTGACCACCGTGCCCATTTTCCTCACTTCTCTTGGAACTGGCCATCGGTTCTATTTCCAAAGCCTCAAATGTCTGTTCAAATGGACTCCTACCAAAGTGTAACTTAGGGAAAATTCTGTAATTTCTCGGGCCTCTAGTTTCTTCTTTGGCTGACGCTTTTCCTACTTTTCTTTAGGTTCTCTTGCCCTCACGAGGCCCACTAGCTGAAGGGGACAATGTGCCCTTGACAGCCGAGCTGAGTCACCACCTGGCATGCCTCCACAGACACTGCATTCTGATGCAGCGCGCCTTCCTTTGTCCTCCTTTGGCCCCCTTTCAGTGACCTCTCAGAGAGCCCACGTTTTAGTACGGTCCAACAAATGCTTTTTAAAACTATATCATGACTCCTTAGTTCACAAAAACTGCACTTATCGATCTATCCAGCTGCCCTTCCCAGGATCAGATTCTAAGGAATCCAGAATTTGTCTATTGCTTTTTCACTCCTAATGCTGCACATGCTCAAAACATCTTTGTCACATGAATTCCTGATCAGCCTCCAAAGAAATGTAAACATTTTAAAAGAGATCGAAAACTAGGCTAAAGGAATTATGCCTCCAGAGGGAGGAATTTCAGTAGTACCCCGTGGGAGAAGTTGAACAGGTGGTTCTGGACTGGTATAAGACTGGATGATCAGGATGGAGCTTGACTAGAATTCTTACCTTATTAATTTTTCAAGTGCAGTACCTATGCCAGCAGCACCAGCATATCCTGGGAACTTGCTAGAAAGGCAAATTCTCGGGTTCCACCATAAACATTATCTGCGCAGAGTCCAGTAATGAATGAATGCCTTAGAAAACCCCACCAAGCAAGTGTCCCTCCCACCCCCACCAACCAGGTTGAACTGGATGCATGCTCAAGTTCGAGAAACTCATGGCACTGATTTATACATGTAGCAGTTGTTGACCTGGTGAATGTGTAATTGTGTATATTTTTGCCAAGGTTAAAAAAAACAGTGAGGAGAAGGAAGAAGAAAATGTTCTAAAATTGATTATGGTAAAGATGGTAAAACTCATATTGATATGATTGAACTAATGAATTGTATGATATGTGGATAAAATGCCATTTTTTTTAGTTTGAGAGAGTCTGTGAAAAACTCCTTGTCTTTAAGTTCCATCTAATTCATGAAGACCCCACATGTCTCAAAGTCGAAAATTAGTACCCATAAGGTTTTCAAGGACTGTTGTTTTTGCTTTTGTGTTTTCTTTTCTTCAACTAGACTGCAAGGCCTGCCAACTAAGGTATCCATGGATAGACTTGTATTGCCAGTCTCTAGGATAGCAGCTCAGTGTATTATTAACCATTTAAACCACTGAAAAGCATGGATAACCTTCTTCTGTAGGCAAGGTATTCATCCAGAGGTTCATAGAGGAAAGAGGACTTGCTGCTGGATGCCACAAAACAATTGACCCTATTTTCAGAACTTTCATTTTGATGGTGGTTCATTTTTCAAAATACTTTTCAAAATTTAATATTCATTGGGAGTTAATGCATATATCATTCCATTGTCCAATCACGACAAGCAATATTGTACAATTACTATCATAATCAGTTTCCAAACATTATTTTCCTTTCTGGACTCTTGGCATCGGCTCCCTTTACCCCATCCCTGTCACTGAGTGTACACACGCGCCCCCCCCCCCACACACACACAAATTCACACGCGCACGCGTGCTGAGAAATCCTTATTGTACTTGCTCTCCTGATAGATTGATCAATCCTGGGTTTCATATACAGAAAAAACATAAAATCATAAACACACCTTCAAGAGGGTGAGCCCCAGTGACCTCTGAGGTAACCCCTAATGTGAACCAACAACAAACAAAAATTAGAAATACAGAAAAATTTGACAACCAGATCAGGTCCATTTAGCATCAGAGTGAGGATCAGCTGGCAATGTTGTAACTGTTCAACACTTTCACAGTTTGCTTGCATGTTGGACTTACAGAAAGCTGACTTTTGTTGCTCACGCTCCTTTACACCCAGAGGGGTGGGGCAGACCAGGGGCTGAGTTTGGAGAAGCCAGACTTCCACTTGGCAGAGGACACCACTTCCATCCATTACTCCACCTCACAAGCTCAGGCTTGGGGGCCCCAAGGGTGCCTGCCTTGCCAACACTCTGTAGCTGTTTTGCAACGTTCTTGAAGAGAAAACATTCATTGTGGTCAATCTGCAGACTGAGATTGATAAAAGTGTAAGACTGCCTTAAGGAAAATCGCTGTGCCTCTCAGACAACAGAACTTTCTGGGTCATGTATGGTATTTTAGCTGTCCACCAGACACTGCCCTCCTGGGGGGCAGATTAATGGATCCTTGCAAAACAAACAGATTTCTGAGTCAGACAGGCAAAGACTCATTATCCATTAAGTAATTTATAGAATGCCTTTAATTTTATTGTGCATAAATTTAATTACACTAAAGAAATGAGCTCTCCTTGAGTTTACTATTTCAAATATTTCAAATTGTTGAATTCCTAGTTAAGTTTCATATGTATATAGTAAATTTTTTTTTCCTTTAGGCAATTTCAGGTGTGAGATTCCCCGCCTCTGTGTCTGGATACTGGTCTAACATAAGCCTCCTTGGACTACTTCTGCTGATGGAGCAATGGTGTGGCAGTGTCCCCAGTCCCTCCAACACAGACGTCTGCCTGGAAAAGGGGGCCAGGAGGAGCAGAGCAGAGCATGCCGGCTGAACTACCAGGATGAGAGCCACTTGACCTCCAGGAGTGAGCTCGAGCTCTGCTCTGTAATCCCAGCCACTGAGCAGAGAGGGCTCCTCATGGGGCCTTCCCAGAGGGCACCAAATAAACCAAGAAAAGTACTGATGGGACAGGGATCCTGCTGCAAAGGAAACGAAGAGCCAGGCTGAATTTCCAAAAGGAAAAAAGGTGGGGGGTAGGAGGATGGGAACAACAATGTGGCTGTCTTTAGAAAGATGTTTCTTTCTAGACATCTTTGGTCTCTTTTTACAATTTAAAAAATACGAATGAAATGATGCTTCGAAACTTCTGAAAGAGTGCTGCTTGTGTAATGGCTGCGATCTACAGGTTGGCAGTCTTAAAAGCACCAGTTGCTCCAAGGGAGGAAGATGGGGCTCTCCACGCCTGTAAACAGTTCCGATGTCAGAAGCCCGAAGAGGCAGTTCTACACTGCCCTGTAGGATGCCTATGAGGTAGCATTAACTCCAGGGCAGTGAGTTTGGTTTCGATTTGGTTGAAATTTCTTCATGGTTTAGTTGTGAGAATCTGTTTTTCTATTAGGCAAATTTGGATTCTTGTCCCTTTTCTAATCTTTCTGTCTGTCTGTCTGTCTCTCTCTCTCTCTTACACCCCCCGGCCCCGCCCCACACACACCCTGTTGAATCGAGTTGGTTATGATCCATGGCAACCTCGTGTGTGTAGAGCAGAAACTGAGTTCTGTAGGGTTTCTTGCCTGTAATCATTACCAAAGCAGATCACCAGGACTTTCTTGTGCAGCTCTGCAGAGTCTGCTCCAAAGTTAAGTGGAAGTCACCATGGGCCTAAGTGGTAGAATATGCTACACATTAGACTGCTCGCTGCAAAGTCAGCAGTTCCCAACCACTGGTAATTGCTCAGGGCCCAGCCGGGGCTTTCTCGTTGTAGAGCGAGCTGCCTTCCTGGGAAGCCCATGAGCAGACTTGCTATGAGTCAAGATCGGCTGGACCACCCCGATCCTTTGGAAGAGAGACCTTTAAACCCAATGGATGTAGAAATGATTTAATCTCTCAGAGCCTTCTTGCTTGCTATTCAGCGGATAGTTCTTAAACCACAAATATACTTAGTTGTACATTTTAAGTATTCCCTCTATGTTGTGTAATCCTTATCAATATCATTATCTTAAAAGTCTTTGACATTCATGCTTTGTACATGCATGCACATGTGCGTGCGCACATACACATACTGCATACATATGAGAAAACAACTTTCATTCCTTAAAAGTCAGAATTTCACCCAAGTCAATGAAGCTTAAGTAAAAGAAAGGAGCAAGGGTACTTCTTATAAATACAGGTAAGAGTTATGCAGTCTTTTTCTGACATGAATTCCAAACACTCACTGACAATGACGCCTTCATCTTGCAAGGTGCTTTGCTCTTTGAAATACACTATTAATACATTTTTATTGGGGAAATCCGACACTGGGATATCCAAGGTAACCTGGTGAGTCAGATAAGTTTAATGATAAAAGAGATAAAAGGAGAAATTTCAAGCCAACATTCTTTTTTTCTTATCACAATCATATATTTTACAGTACAAGCTCAGTTCGCAAAACCAAGGATTCATTTTTACCTCTGGAGAGTCCCCGCTTGTTTTCACTGTTGTTTCATGCAACAAGCCGAGGGAGAAATCCCATATTCAATTAAGAGGGGAATCTAAATATATTCCAGATAGAATGCATATTTGTACTTGAATTATACTGTGTCTATGCTTTCTAGCCAAATACAAATCAGTTGGTCAGGAGACTCTCTTATTAGAGTGAAAGTGATTGCATTACACAGAATTTAAGGCGGACATAGCACTTAACAGCTTCCTGGATGCCCAGGAACCAATGGCCAGACACAACTATGATCGAACTGCAGGCTGAAATGTAGCCTGAATTCCCAGATAAGTCACTGATAGAACTCCCATTTCCTCCCGCTACCGCACAACCCTTTTCTGATGACCTCTTTCTATTTCTCTTACGCCAATAACATCGCTCCAACGGTCGTTTCTTCAGTCTGAATAAATAACCAATGCCGATAACTTTTTTTTTAATCACAAAGGCATTGCAATGTAACCTTTCTTTTCAGCAAACAAGAATAACAATGGCACGAGCAGACATATTTTTGAAATTAATACATTACCCTAACCTTAGTTTATCGAAACTATCAAAGGAAAGCCATGCGTGGCAAAATACTGTGTGGATGTTTTGTGATAAGGAATCCAGGTCAGACAATCGCAAAGCATTTGGCTGCTAACCCAAAGGCTGGCAGTTGGAAGCCATGCAGAATCTCTGTGAGAGCAAGGCCTAGAAATCTGTTTCTGTGCAGACGATTACAACATCAAGTACCCCCGGGGCTGCTCTACTGTGTCACACAGGGCCCGGCACTAGGACTTGAATCTAACTCAGTAGCATTGAACAAGAACCAGGTGTAACTTAAAATTCCGATGCTGAGGCATAAGTACATTAGGAAGAAGAAGGAAATGACCAGCTGCTGGCATGCATTTGTATGTTGCATCAGCACCAAGGTCACGGGGCAAATGCAGCTGACATAGGTACACTATGTAAACAAACTGAGTTTTTCTTTTTTTTTTTATTAATTCATTTTATTGGGGACTCATACAGCACTCATCATAATGTATACATACATACATACCTAACAGAGTTTTTCAAATGCCTAAAATTTGTGCTCAAGTTCCTAGTGAACTAAGGAACAGTCACTCAGCCTTCCCTCAATGTGTTAATTGTTGCACTCACCCATGGAAAATTCAGTGTACGGCAACTGCCCCCCAGATGCAAGCAATAATTTTGTTTGAATGGGTAAGACACAGTTAGGATCTTGACTGAGATCAATGTAAGCAGGCTTTTTATGGGTGGGAATGTCCAGGCAGACCTTAACAGTCATAAGAAAGGCCAATTCTTCACTGTGAGGAAGCCATACTCATTGCAGGATGCCTCACACCTTAGCCCTGCACACTCACTTTCAGAGATGCTCTCCACTCAGCATTTGGAAAATTGGGAAAAAATGTTTCTTTAAATCCCCCCAAGTGCTCTTGAGAGGCTAGCATTATCCCGATTGAGAACTAGTGCTATATAGAGTTAGGTGGAATAAGTCTAAGTCGACCTAGGCATAACATACTCTCATAACTAGTGTGGTAGACCTTGGGACGCATTGGTGGGATCTGCATAAGACCCCAACTGGAAGACATTCTCTCAGCAGGATCACTTAGGAGCGGTAGTCTGGGGGGAACTCACAGAGAGGTAGCAGGTGGTGCCAACAGATCTGGTAAAAGGAAAGACTCAGGCCAAATACATTGCAATGGTGAAAGATGAGCTGCTGGTAAGGTAAACTCATTAGAAATGGATAATCTTCGGGGACTGGGAATGAAGAGGTCAAACAAGGGATTAGTCAAGAAGACTTTTTGGATGCTACATGGGCAGCAAGTCATTGATGCTCTTGAGGCTGCCTCTAGAAGTAGTAGCATTGGGAAACCAATTGGAAAAAGGGCCGACGTGGCCGTGAATACAGAGTTGGAGTGCAGGTGTCTAGAAATGGCAGCTAACATGATGGAATGCCTAAAGCGAGGAATCAAATCTAACTCCATGGTTCCCAACAAGATCCGTGTGTAATTGAAACTCCCAGTGCTTAAGAGGAAGGAAGCACATCAGGAGACAGAACGAGAGGGTGACTATGTAACACCAGCAGCAAGGTGACTGAGTGAGTGGACGGGTGACTGAGTGAGTGGGTAAGTGGGTGAGTGAGGGATCGAAAGAGATGGAAGAAGACTGATAGACGAAGGGGAAGCCCCCAAACGCAAAATTGCTCTGCACCAGGTGGAGCGGAGCTTTATAACACACATTTTTCCCAGTAGGCAAACATCAAGGAACTCACTCTGAGTTAGTGCACCCAGTGGTATTGCCTGAGAAGGTTCTTTCTGGTCACAGTAAAATTTTTCATAAAAGTAGTTTCATTAGAACCTCATTTTTGGTGAATATTTAAGAGAAGAGTGTGCCGCTGTGAAATTTTGCTTCCTGCTTAGGAAATATGCCACAGAAGTTGTGATGTTGAAGACAGCTTACAAGGAGAGCGCTATGGGAAACACTCAAATGTATGAGTGCTTTTCTCATTTCAAAAGAGGTGAAATGTCGATTTTGACAAACCTCATTCTGGACATGGGTCAACTTCTCAAGTGGACGAAAACGTCAACTCTAGTGCATTTGGAGTTTGTTCCACCAGGTCAGGCTATTAATGAAACTTTCTATTTAGAAGTTCTGAAAATATTGCATAACCATGTGCAATGAAAAAGTCCTGACTTGTGGCAGGCAGGGGATGAGTTTTGCCACCACTACAATGCACCTGGCTCACGCAGCCATCTCAGTGTATCTCTCTTGTCCCCTGCACCTTACTCACCTGACTTTGTTCAGAGCGACTTCTCTTTGTTTCCTCAAATGAAGAGGGGCACAAAAGGACAGCAATTTGATGACACAGAAAAGAAGAAGAAAAAAATGAGGGAGGTGCTGTCAGCCATCCAAACAGGTGAGTTAGAAAAATGTTTCCAAGATTGGAATTCCAGATTTCACAAATGTATTAAGTTTAATGAAGAGCATTTTAAAGATGATAAGGTTGTTTTATTAAAAAAAATTAAATACATTCTTTTTTGGGGGAAATCTGGTTTGCTTGTTTGTTTGTTTTTTATTCCCCCCTCATATTTATGTCAGAATCTCTTTATCCGGGAGAAAGCAGACAGACAAGAATGAGGTCAAGGGCAGTTCACCTGCTGATTTAAATGTGGGAGAAAGAACTGTAGTGAGCCAAGACACAAAAAAGGATTACATAAACAACTAACCTCCTCAGAGCAGTGCCTCATAGTTTCCAGGTGAGGAAGGTCAGAGTTTCACGATGGAAGGAGTCACTAAGAGAGTACAGTGCCACAGGGAGACCAAGGAGCATGTGGCCACACAAGCAAGGACTCACTGGCATAGTGTGGCAGTCCTTGCTGCTTTCAAGGTAGCAGCTGCTGTGGCATTGCTTAGAGTGTGCGGAGGGAGAGAGACTGAAAGGGAATGAGGCCACTCATTTAGCATGGATGTAAATCTTCTACATGTGTGTTCCTTCTCCCACACTCAACTCTTACTCCCTTCCTCCCTCTCTGGGACACCTCACATTGAGCCCATTAGTAAATGCTGTAGGCCCTATCTTCCACTGTGGCACTCATGTATTCGTGATGTCAATTTCATGATTGGCATGTAGTGGTGGAGTCTGGCCTGTTAATCTGGAGATAGCCAATGAATAGCCAATGGGGCCTCTGGGTGGGCATGGCTTTCTCCTGAGAATTCTGGGAAGTCTCAAGGTATTTCCTAATTGGAGAAGAGCGACTTGACACTCAGTCTCTTGGAATCGGTCTACTGACAAGACGAGATGACAATATACTGATTGATCCAGATTCCTGGAGCATGCAGGAGCTGGAAGAGATGCCACTTGGGCTTGCTCTGATGGAACCAGACCTCTGGGGCCAGAGAAACCACAGAGAGAGCCCTGCCAGTGCTGAGATGCTCCCACTGCCAATGGATCCTGCTGATGGACCCTGAACCCTGGAAATGAGGAGCCATGGGAAGACCCCTGCCAGCACTGGGACACCCCTACTACACATGTTTCATGAGTCAGAAGGAGACTTTATAGACTGGTATCAGACATATGGGCTAATATCAGACTTATGACCTTGGATTAGACTGGGTTGGGATGCTTTCTCAATGTTCCATTCCTCTTGTATATGGACCTTTCCCTTATATCCATATGTGTGTTTGTGAATTTGTTTCTCTAGTCTACCATGACTACACATCCACTATCTACACCATCATTGCCTTTGTCTATACCTCCATCTCCTTACTGGAAGTAATGCAATAGTTTTGCAACCAACTGTCTCATGCTTCTATCCTGGAATACTGCAATTGGGGGTCAGCATATTACCCGGAGAGATCATGTGAAAGAGTAAATCAGAATACATTACTTCTCTCCTCTAGAATCTGTAATGGCTCCCCCACCCCTTCATTGGGTACAAAAGCCAAGAGTCTTACCATGACTTCCACTGGCCTCCATAATTGCCCCATTCCTTCTCTGATCTCCTTAGCGTGTCTTCTCCCCGACAATAACCCTGAACTTTGAGCAGCCAAGGACAGCTAGCCTCAGGTCTTTTGATGCCCAGTACACTCATATTTCAGATAGTCACTGGGCTCCAATGTCAGGTCTTCCATTCCACCCTGGTTTAACTTGCTTTAATTTCCTTGAGTCCTTGATATTTGACATTCACTTATGTACTTGCTTATATGTTCATTTTACCCATATCCAGAGGAAGGTCCATGAGGAGGGGGTCTCCTGTGTCTCTGGCGTCTAGAGCAACACCTAACTTTGTTGTTATTAGGCATCGCTGAGGCCATTCTGACCCACAGGGACCTGAGGCACACAGAATGAAACACTGCCAGGGCCTCTGCCATCTGGCTTGAGCCTTAGGATAGAGTAAACCCAAACCCCACCTATAGGCATCTGGGCAACTTTGACTTCTAGCGACCCTACAGGGCAGAGGAGAAAGGTTCCCTATGGTTTCTCAGGCTGTGCAATTGTGCAGCTCAAACTATGCCTTGTTCTATTGCACATAGGGTGTCTAAAGTCACAACCCACTGGATGTCCCCTAGCACCACCACCAACTCTTTACAGGAGCAGATGTGTCTCCTACAGATTAGCTGGTAGATTTGAATTGCTGACCTTCTGATTAGCAGCTCAATGTTTTACCTGCTCATCCCCAGGGCTCCTTTTGGAACTAAGTGTTAGCAAATATTTGCCAAGTGACTGGGGGATTAATGGACAAGCAAATGAAGGAATTTGCCCCATGGCTCACAGTATGTGCCTGCCTTCAAGGCTTGCTTATTCCTCATTTCATGATGTGCTTTGAAATATTTCTCAACTGCTGTTGATTTTGCTATTATTTCAGCTCTCAGGAATCCAGTTTCTTAGCTTTCAAACAAAAGGGAAGCAAAACTGTAGAGGCCACTCCGGCACTTATAGTTCTGTGAATGGACAATAAGTGGCAAGGCTGACATAAGAAGCAGGGTGTTTTTAGGCACTCTTCTGGAAATCTTATCGACATAGCTGCGTTTGATCTAGGTTTGTTAGGCCTTTTAAGCTGTGGATCCAAAATGAGCAGTTGTATCATGGGGTCCAAGATATTCCTGCTCCAGAATCCAGATCCCAGGGAGGACTAGGGTGTGAAGGAGAGATTATAGAAGTTCTGTCTGCAACACTCAGCATGCAGAAGGAGCAGGGATGATGAAGATGAAATAGGGACATGCTGACTAATAAATTCCTAGGTCCAAGGAATCAATACCTCAGTTTACTCATTTTTCCTTCCATTTTCTCTTCTACTAATACAACATACACCAAGACACCACTAACACAGCCCAGCTCAGTCTCCACAGTGTGGAGATGGTAGCTGTGGCCCTAGGCCTTGGTAAGTTTCCAGAGCTTTCACCACGGGAACAGCACTAGGTCTTAAATGCTATCAGCAAACATAGTGGCTGGAGGTCTGAGAGAATGTGACTACATGCCTTAATAAAAGCCCTCATTCCTTAGTCTTGTAATGTTCTAACAAAGACCTGATTTGAGTTGTCGGGATCCTCGATGCTGTGTATTTTGCATGGATTGGAAGACCTCTGAAGGGGACTCATGGGAGCAGTTCTTCTTCTGCTCTTGCACCGGGAGTCTGGCTGTAGCTTGACCCTTTCTCCCTTGGGCTTCTCATCTGGTCCTTGACTGTATGCCAGAGAAATTCTGTTGGGAAGAATCTTCCAGCTCTTCAAACTCTTTCCATACCCAAGTACTCTATTTACAGAAAGACAAACCTGACGTGGCGTGGGACCAGACATAGGGGTTGAGAGTCCAAGGCTCCAGAAGTCCCCAGAGGGACACGGGCAAGTCTCACTAATCTGAACACATCATGGGGGACCCCTCGACAAGATGGATTGTACCCAAAGACTGCAACAACGACTAAACAGACGAAAACTGAAGAGGGTGGTGCAGGGCTAGGCAATATTTCGTTCTGCTGTACACAGGACCAAAGTGAGAGAGCACCAACCCAACAGCACCTGACGGCAATATGCAGATAAAACAATTCACTAACATTCAACAAAATAAACCCTCCCCTACAGCCTACCACTGGACTCCAGCAAAAACGCATTACCCAGACAGAATCCCAGGTCCATTTTGCAAACAGATATTTTTGTTTTGTTTTTACATCAATTAACCTAACAGGAAAAAAAAAAAAGAAAAGAAAAGAGATCAATATCTTACCATATTGTTTTAACCACCACCACCAAGAAATGACAAGCACCACAAGTGTGAGGTCAGCTACACATGGACTCTGCATCAACTAGTTGTCCTATCAGTCAGGACAGTGAGCTTCCCGCAAGAAATCAAAATCACCAGCAAATATTGACAGGTTCCAACCATCAGCTCCAACAATCAATCAATCAATCAATCAATCAATCACTCCATCAATTCATCAATCATGACTATGACATGTATATTCTATAAAAACGAAGGCCCAGATATGGCAGGGTTATTAGATAACATGCTTGCTAATCGAAGGATACAACTGGCTAAATTCAGCTCGCCCACCCTCGCTTTGCCCCCTCCTGGAACTTCTTTTGTTGCCTTTCTGCCCAGACAGGGCGCTCCTCTGAGGCTAATCGCCACTCCAGCACTGCTTCCCAATTGCCGCTAGTAGTCATTATTTCTAAGCAACATCACCCTGTGCTGTGTCGCCATGGCAACAATGGCCACTAGTTGGAGGAGGACAACAAAGAAACTGGTGACAAGCAAAAATCACAGTCAGGCGCTGCCCTGCATCTTGTTCTGGGCAGCTTCTGAGTGGCAAACCTGCTTCATCCCATTTTCCAGAAGAGGACATTGAGGAAGAGAAGGCACCCCACAGAAAACCCAGTGACCACGTCCTGTACTTTGGGCTGGGCTCCATTGGTGAGATGCTGGAGATTACTGGCTCATTGCAACTGGTGTGACTAACTAAACAAACAACTAACTAAACCGAGTCAGCCAGTGCTTGGTATTCTTATGAAGGTACAGCCAACCAGTCGCCAGGCACTGGTGCATGCATAGACCATGCCTCTCCTGGATGACCTGCATTGCGTGTTCTCCCAAATACATCATTTTCTTCAACTGTAAGTAGGCTTGCTTTCCCAGGGCCAATGCCTGGGGACTTCACCTACTTCTTTAATCTCCTTCTTCCAAATGCACTTCTTTATAGAACATATCTATGTTCCGTCAAGTGTTTTTTAAGAAGCATACTGCTGAGTTGGAAAATTAATAACCTGGCATAACCTGTGATACAACCCTCGCTACAAGATCTCAAGTTACTTGTTCATTTTTTTTTCCCTAAAATGATTTTATCATCTGGGTTCCCATGAACAGATTTCAATTGCTCTCTGAATGCTGCTTATTTCTCAACCTGGCCAGATCCCCTAGCTAAGGTAATTCAGCACTTTGAATCCATCCAAACCTGACAAGGTAAAATGGAAGAGGAGAAGCAAAACAAAACAGACAACAAAAAGTGGGATGTATCCCCTTCCTGGGAAGCAAATGACAAGCACTCTTCACCTATTCCAAGAGCCAAAATGTCTCCTGTTATCAAGGCTGAAAAGCAATTGTGACCATGTAGCTGATGTTCTTATATTTAAAGTATCATTTTGCAAATATTTTTTAGTAGAGGTAAAAGCCCAATATATTTCTAAAGTGTGGCAATCATGTAATCTAGTGTCACTTTCAGGACTGGGTTTTACCCAAGAAGTTGTTGGAGGCAAAAAGTTCAATAGATGAAGCAGTTAGATTTTTTTAAGCTTGCTTTTAGACACATTAGAGCAACCATCAATAATGGAGCAGAAGCAAGATTTATCAGATAAATAAATAATTAGATAGATGTGTGTGTGTGTGAAAGAGAGAGAGAGAGAGAAAGAGAGAGAGCGAGAAAGGATAGGCAGTTGAATCTGTTCTGTCACACCTCTCTGGAGAAGCCTGAGTTGTGGAGTGATTAAACATCGGCTCACTGTTCGCGTGGTCAGCGGTTCAAAACCACTGGCAGCTGCACAGGAGAAAGACGAAGTTTTCTGCTCCTGAGGTCAGTGACAGTCTCCGAAACCCACAGTAGGTCAGTATGAGACAGCGTGACAGTGAGTTTTTGAGTCATAGCTCTTCAGGTGAACAACTCTTCTCTCTCCTGCCATAAGAATATTGTGCTAGTGGTGAGGGTGAGCCATCCAGTTAATTTCAACTCCTAGAAACCCCACGCGTGAGAGAAGGACTGCCCTGGAGGAGTTTGCAGGCTCTCATCTTTAGAGGAGCTGCTCACCGAGCTATGTGGAGAAGCTAGCAGCTCGGAACTGCTGACCTTCTGGTTCGCAGCCCAGTGCTCAGATATAGTGTCATAAGCTAGTTCAATAGAAAAATGGAAGTGCCGAGCTGAAGAGCCTCCAGGACTCCTTCTGCCTTAGATATCCCAGAAGTCGTATTCCTTACCGAGTAGTGAGAGGGGTCTTTGGAGAGATGCTTGTGGGCCTCTGGAGTCTAGTTTGTTACTCTGTAGCAGAAGCATGCTATTCATTAGGGCTTGAAATTTCACCTGAATTACTAACCCTCATCTAAGAGGAAAAGAGTGTTTCTGCAGATCATTCATTGGACTCAACTGGCTCTGATGTGTAAGTGCTATGTCTTTATTGTCACCTATGAGGCTGGGGATCCAATTCACTAATGAATTTGCTAGTTAATCAGCACAGGCCCAGAACCTAAGCGGTTCACTAAAAAGCGGTAGCCATTAGGGTCCAGTTGTGCTTTCCATCTCTAACAATTTAACTTTTTTTTAAGAAATCCTCTACATAAGCAACCTTTCTTAGGAATGTGAGCAGAAACCGGAGGGACTGAATGGTGATACAAGGCTATCATTACTGAACAGCTTGGCCAAAGATTTCTAGCAGAACGAGATTTCAAATTCTCACAGAATTTAAACTTTGTGTAGCCATTGAGGCTGGATTAATCTCCAGAAACTATTACCCAGGCATCATCCTTAAATCTTCAACCAAAAATGTTCCCTGAAGTCATTTTAAGATCCAATCATAGTTTAGCTTAACTAGTAAAGAAGCCATCTCTTGGGCACAGCAGTCTTTTCAAGACTGTCTGCATGGACTCAGATGGACAGCAGCCATTTGGAAGAGTAGATAAGAAAGCAAAGAGTTTAATCCAATGGTGGAAGAATAATTGGAAATAGGCAATGGAGAAAGGTTGCACAGCTTGAAGATACTCAACGCTATTACATTGTGTATGTATTCTACTGTGGTATTATGTGTAATAATAACAAAGAACATTGATTATATACAGAAAGCAGATTTAGAATGATAAATGAGCTTACATTTGTCTCTACAACTCTAAGAATCAAGTACAGTAGAGATGGAATTGTACCATTAGGAGGCACTACCAGAATTCAAGGTCAAAAAATAAGTCAAATTTCAAGTTTACATCAGATATATGGAGTGGAAAAATTATTTTCCAAGAAAAAGCAAATATCTACCCAGGGCAACTGAGACAGAGTGTGAACTAATATCACTGTGCTTTGTTTTAATATAAGATTTTACAATGAGACTTTCATGACTTGCTTTAGAATAGGACAAAATATATTTCATCTCAAGCAAAATGTGGGAAAATCTTCTATCATTCTTGAAAAAAATAGAACTCATGTGAAACTTTTAAAAGATTTAGATGTGAGTTGCCCTTTATTTTGAACAGAAATATTAGGATTCAGAAATACAAATAGGTATGCAAATTTCTTGGCATCATAATAACGTAATCTAAGTTTATCGATAGCATTAATAGTTAAATTTTATATGCTTTCTAATATTTTATAGGAAAATTAAAAAAAACAACCAGCACATTTTCTTGACGGCAAATAGGATGCAGTAACTTATAAAACAAGTACCACTGTGTCTACTTCTACCACTGTGTGCAGAACTACTTTAAAGACATTGTGTTTAGGCAAAGATAAGCCTAAGGAATTTTTTTTCTTGAAATGAATGGGAAAACGATGAAATTGGAAGCATTGTTAATATGGCTACATCTATCCATAAAAGTCTAGGTTTTCCTCATGCAAGAGACCTTAATGATGAGACAGGAAACTGGAAAAGGAGACAGAGACGCCCTTTGGTAATGCGCAATCAGAATCCACAACCAACATCAGCACGTCTATTTTCACTCACGCCTCGGGTGTCCAGTTTGAGCTCATGTACATGTAATTAGATGACAATGCAAACATAAGAAGTATATAGATCCTCACTTGGCCTCTTTTAATGATGCCATTAAGAGTTTTTAGTCCAATTATATGTGCAAGACTGTGTATCACTGATACAGGCTGCTGATATAGGACTATTTGGGCCGTAATCTGCACGGTCAAGTGGGAGAACGATGGGGTTTTCAGTTCCCATAAACAGTTAGTCTCAGAAACCCGCAGGGGCGGGGGGGGGGGGCATTTCTACCCTGTCTGATAGGGCTGCTGTGAGGCAGTATTGACGCCAGGCAGTATGTGTGGGTTGTCTTGAGGGAAGGACTACAGGGCTGCAACCATAGCTTTTACTTCTTAGCAAAAAACCCACTGAATCACATCGGCTTGATTAGGATTCAGAGCAGCACTCTAAAGTTTCTGTAAAGAGACTGTAAATCTTTATGGGAGTGGACAGTCTCATCTTTTTCCTGCCAAGCAGCTTGTGGGTTTGAACTGCAGACCTGAGAGTTAGCAGCCTGACATTCAACCCCTGGACCACCAGGGCCCTTATGTATTTGCACAAAGTTTAATCAATTGATAAATGATAGCTCAATCATTGAAACCAAGTCAACAAACAAATCAGTCATTTCTCTGTATTTTGAATTTATTTAGCAAAGCCATGCTTTCTTGAAGTGGGAAATTGATGTGCAATCAGTTTTGAATGTACTATCCTGAGCTTTGTTTTTAATATCAGAAAACTAATGTGTATGAGACACTTAAGTGTCTTAGATTTTAGCTAGCAAGATGAAAAATCTGCTGTTGGTGGTTATAATTAGTTTTATATACCTAAGGGAAAACGTGTATTCGCAACGAGATAAGAAAACTACGGGAACATCAATCACTGAACATTTATTTTTGAATATGTTCAGAAAATAAACTGTTGGAGATCATTTAAGAGTCAAGAAATAGTGTACCCATTAAACAGGCAACAGAAATATATGGAATAATTAAAGAGGAGAAAGTGCTATCATTACTTTCAGATGATATGATTAAAAGCCCGTGAGAACTGGGTTTAAATTGCACAATAAAAAAATCAGCTTAGCTAAGCTCTTAAGAATAACTGAATAAAGTTAAATGAAATCACTTTCCCCCTAGCAACGATGAGATAAAAGATATGCTGCAATAAGTATTTCATTCACAACGGCATCAGAAAACACAACTCAGAATAGAGCTAAGAGTGTATATCAGATGTGTTAAAAAGTAAACCAGCAAAAAAATAAATAAATAAACCAGCAAGCATCAAAAGTCATATTCAAGTAAAGCTAGAGTCACCTTGGGTAGAACTGAGCTAGGGGTTATCAACTGCAAGGATGATAGTCAAGGCCACCCACCACTCCATGGGAGAAAGATGAGGCTGTCTCACCCTGAAAGACTTAGGAACCCGTGTAACTAGGTACAGGAACATTTCTGAAGTGGGCCCCATCACACACCCTGGGAGATGCTGGTATGAAAAGAGGTAGGTGCTGCAAAGGCAGATGGCTGCACTTTAGATTGGATTATGGGCTTTCGTACAAAATTTCTAATTGCCAAGACACGAATTTATTTTCCTGTATAAAAAAGACCAAGTAGGGCTGAGCCCTGGTGGCGTAGTGGTTGTGCGCGGGACTGCGGCCCACTGGGATGGAGGTTCCAATCCAGCAGCAGCTCCACAGGAGCAAAGGCTGGGCCTCCTACTCCCACCACCAGAGGGCAGTGATGCCCCCTCCCCCCCAAAAAAACCCAAAATACAAAAGAAAAAGGTCAAGTACAGGATCACTATGAGTTTGAATCAACTCAATGGCAACGGGGTTTCTGTTTTTGATGTATGTAAAAAAAGACTATTGCAAAATTGTAAAAACCTCAAGGAAACAAAAATATAAAAATGTGAAGCTATTGTTTCTCAATATATCCCCCATCTAGGTCTATGCATTTTTGAAGGCTGCTGTCATCTGTCCGACCCTTTCCTGAGGAATTCTGGACTTTTCAATGTACACTACAAAAAAAATGGCCATTTTGGTATCCTCTAAGAATTTAAACCTTGCTCCTTTTAAATGTTCTTTGAGTGTACAGAACAAAACAAATTTTGTAGGGACAAGATCAGGATAGTGAAGTGATCCCAGAGAAATTCTTAAGGGACACCCTTGTTACACCCAAAGAATGAGTAGGTGTATTATTGTGATGAAAACAATAGTGATGGTGCTGTCCTTTTTTCTTACCTGTGCAGGTTCAATTTTCTCAAAATATCATAAACCAAAAATTCAACCAAACTCACTGCCATTGAGTTGATACTAATTCATAGTGACCCCAATACAATGGGGTAGAACTGCCCCTGAGTTTCTGAGACTATAAGTGTTTATAGAGGGGAGTAGAAATCCCTTCTTTTCCCCATGGAGTGACTGGTGGTTTTGAACTGCCGACCTTGTTAATGGCCCAGTGTGCAACCCATTTTCCCATCAGGGCTGCCAAATGTCAGAAGTCTGGTCTTTCACATCTATCTCAATTATTCCTTTGGATTCCCCCCACCCCCCAAAACACTTGCCATAATTTCTGAGCTGTTTCTCTTTCTTTAATCTCAAATTTAGCTGGTCCAGCATATCCCATCGGAAGTCACTGTTTTGATGGCATCTTTTTTTTTTTTAAGCATCTTACTGAGACTGCGACAAGTGTTTATGGAGAGAACTTATCTATAGCCATTCAAAGATCACAGAGAGATAAGTTTATAATGAACCTATGAATGTATGAATTGGAATTCTAGTGATAATTATTCTTGATTTACTTTCATATTTCTTAATTATCATTTTTATTTTTAAAAATTCACTCTTACAGATGAATTTGTAGATCTAACACATTCTTAAACTCTCAAAGGCATTTCTCATTATTGGTGGTGGTGATATAAAAATACAGGAAAGACATACAAAGATAAATTACTTTGGCCTTTATCTGTAAGAAGAAACAGATGAAGGCAGAACATACATTTCTGGAAAAGAAATCACAATCTATGGGGTGAAGTTTAGAGGATGTGTTAATGTAGTCAACGGCAACTAGATAGTTTCTTACTGCTGAAGAACTAGAGATCCAATGGAACCGATGGAAAACCCATCCTGAACCAAGCCCCCGGATAGCAGGGGGTCCTCAAAAAATTCATGCAGATTCCACTATCTTTTTTTGTTTTTTGGGGCATCACTGCCCTCCTCTGGTTGTAGGAGCTACCCAGCGCTGTTCCTGAGAGCCGCCGCTGGATTTGAACTACCAAGCCCATGGGCCACAGTCCTGCACACAACCACTTACAACAGCGGGGCTCAGCTTCCCATATCTTTTAATATCTGATGTCCACAACTTTTTGAAACCCTGTCATATATAAGAACTTGGGATATAATTGAACAAATATCTGAAGAAGGGATGCCATATTCAATAAATATCATCTAAGAGAATTATAAAATCTGAGAAAATATATTTATAAAAACATATAAATATGCCATTTACCAAAATAAATTCCATACTGATTTCAAAAGTACACATGTGCCTTCATGGAATGGATGTATGAATGTATTGTAAGAGTTGTATGAGCCCGCAATAAAATGATTTTAAAAATATATGTGAGGGTATATGTATATAACATATCACCAAAAGGCAAATGAAACTATAGATGAATGTTAAATTAACACCAGGCATGTGAGTCTTTCTAAGCAGGGGGAAAATGCAAACAACAATTACAAAATAAATCTCTCTGGAAGGAGCCCTCTTGAAAGTTAGGAAAACTCTTATGATTGCTTAATATACTGGCCACTGAAGTACAAGAAATGATTTAACTTGATCACCAGTGGAATGTATGGTGGTTGATAAGAATATGGAAAATGAAAACTTTAACTCATGATAGTAACAAGGATAAGGTGTCTGTCACACGTGCTAAACTCTCTGGGCTTCGACTGCCTACAGGGAGGATTCCCCACTTTCTCCATTGGCTGCACCAACCCCCAGGCTGGCAGTTCCCCTCTCAACAAAGGAAGCAGGCTGTCCTGAGGTGGGAAGGAGACTTGGCCTCCCAAGTCTACCAAAAAAACCCCAAAACCCAAAAGGATAAAGAAGGGGAGACATGACAAGTCCTTGCAAGATGTCTCATCATATAAACTTCCTCTACATTTTATGGGTACTACTCCACCACTGAAATAAACTAAATGTCCATCAAGGAGTTTCCCACTTAATTTTTGAAGGAAGAATTGTATCAACAGTTGAGCAGAGTCTGAAGCTGTTGTGTTAAAAAAGACAAAGAAAAGTATTTTGAATAAGGCAAGACAATGCAAACCAACACCAAAA
The DNA here is from genome assembly GCA_004026705.1 of Nesogale talazaci. NCBI lineage: Eukaryota > Metazoa > Chordata > Mammalia > Afrosoricida > Tenrecidae > Nesogale > Nesogale talazaci. The sequence goes on along the minus strand of PVJH01001027.1, from coordinate 147,922 downwards.
CACACTAGTCCTGGTCAGACATCTTTCATTCAAGGTAAGTGACTTAAAAGCAGCAAAGTGGGTAAAAGGAGACAGCAGTCAGTGTAAGATATGAAGAAAAGAGAAGAAAAATTAATAAATTATTAAGAGGACATGGGGGGGGGAGTGAAAAGGAGGAGCTGATACCAAGAACTCAAGTAGAAAGAAAATGCTTTGAAAAAGATGATGGCAACATATGTACTGATATGTTTGACACAATGGATATATGTATGCATTGTGATAAGAGTTGTAAGAGCCCCCACTAAAATAATATAAAATAAAATAAATAGCCAGAATGATCTTGGTCAGAGATCCTATATGAAATACTTTGCAAACTAAATGAAGAGGGGCCTATAGAAAGACTATTCAGGATTTATCATTTTTTTAAAAAAAGTCATCTCCCTTTGTTTTTTTAATAAAGAGCAATATAATGAGAGTTATGAAATAGGGGAAAATGATTAAAATAAAAGGCAACAGAGTGAGTTGCAAACGGACTAAGAATGTTTCCTATTTTTTCATTTTGAAGCCAAACCCATGACCATTCAGTAGATTCGAACCATTAAGTGGCACTATTGAGAGAGGGACCTGCCCACTAGGGTGCCCAGATGGTGATCTTTACGGAAACCAGACCGCCAGCGCCAGTGCTTTCTTCAATGGAGCTCCTGTGGACGCTCAGAAACCAAAGGTGCAGTTAATTCATTTGAGAAAGGACTGTGTGGAAACAAATATTTTCTTTTCTTCTCTCTCTTTTTATAAAAAAAAACAGGTATCTTCATAACAATTAAAAGCTGAATTTGATGCAGAGATGAAGCACTATTTATATTCAAATATGGAATCAATGAGCTGGTTGTAGTTACACAGAGGAATGAGACTAAACTGGTCATAAAGCTATTGACAGATAGCTTATTTTCTGACAGAGATCAGAAAATAAAGCAACCTGTGAATTATTGTTGTTCCTAAGAGAAAGAAAATTAAAGTATAAGTGGAATTAAAGCAAAAGTAACCTACATAGAAAAGGAAATTCTTGGCTGAGTCTCAGTGGCATAGTGGTTGAGTGTGGGACTGTAGCCCACAGGGCTGGCAGTTCAAATCCAGCAGCAGCTCTCCAGGAGCAAAGCTGGGCCTCCCACTTCCACCAGAGGGCAGTGATGCTCCCGCCAAAAATGAAAAGAAATCTTGTGAGGTTTCAAAGGGGGTGAGGAAGAGGAGAACTTCAAGTTCTAGGCAAGAAAAATATCAGAGAAACCTTAGTGTTCCAGCAGTCACAAAGACCATGGAAAGTTTCTAAGGCTGTTTAGTTCTTCTCTCCTAAAAAGAGTTAACTTAAAAAAGTATTGGCTACCAACTTCTCCTTGACAGTACAGTTTTCTATAAGAAACTGATAGAAAGACTATCTATAGGACTCTGAGGAGGAAGTGTAATACTCCAAATATTTATACTCAATTAAACTTTACATGTTAAGATAAAATATTCTCAGATATGCAAATGATGAAAACGATACATCAGGACTTAGAAGTCTTGCTGTGAGGAATGAATCCTACAGAAAAACCTCAGACGTGGGATTAAATATCTATCAGATGCTAATCACACCTAGTCTCCAGCGACAGAAAGAACGGCCTAGCTGTGAGGGGGAGCCTGTGGGCTCGCTGCCACTCATGGGACCCCACGGGGCAGAGCTTCACATGTGTGCAGGAGCACACAAGCACACAGTGCCATACTTCTTCCAAAGAGCTTATTTAAACCGCTGGCCTCGCATTTAACAACTGAAAGCACGATGTTGCCAGAGCTTCTTGTGAAGCAAATATATTATGATACTGTCATACGGTTAGATCTTGATTACTCTTGAAGAAACTGTTTCTAACAATGTACAATGTCACGGCCAAAAGTTTACCAGATGATACCTATACACTTCTTCCAAAGCAAATATTTTATCATTATAAAATAAAACAAAAATCTGAATACAAAAAATTCTACCAATCTCCTATGGGCTTTTATGCTAACGTACATGTCACTCCCTCCCATTTAAGATGAAACTATTAGTCAAATGGTACTAAAACCGAGAGAAAATCATTTATAAAGTATGACTACCGTATTCAGACTAAGTCTCTCTATATCAAGAAGTCACCTGATGCAGCTACGGGTGGACACTCTTAGACCAAGCCAGAGGCATATTATATATTATTCTTTGTTTTCTGAGTTGCTGAACAGAAATGATAATAATAAATGTGATTGAAAAATAAGCCACACAGTAAAAGATAGTTGAATATTTTAATACCTTGATGATAATTTGAACAATTAACTGTGAGTGGGTTGTGAAAAGGGGGGGTGGCAGTGGCCGACTTTTAAGAAAAGACAGTAGATGGAAGAATGGAGTGACAACAGCTTGCAAAATTTAGATTTCTATTAATAGTACAATTTGCATAACTCTTTTCATAGAACTTGGCATAGAAATGTTAAATTATAACTGCTTAATATTAGTTCTAATAATAAAGCATATTATGAAATTAACCATGAAAGTACTGTATGGAATTACACGTAGGATGTAGCTAATTTTTTTACTGCCGTTGAATATTATAGCCTCAGAATAAAAGGGGGAAGGTTTCAAGTAGAGAGAAAGACATTTTGTATATCACAAATGGCAATAATGTATACAAAGTTTCTTTGTGTAAGGGGATAGGTTTATTGAAAGACCAAACTGTTTTAGAGTGTGTGTGTCAGAGTATCTGTGTTTTAAATGGTTAGAATTATTTTGTGACTCATTGTGCATATTCTTGAAATAGGGTCACAGTTTGGGGTGGAATGTGAGTTCTTAAAAACAGGGACACTAAAAACAAAACAAAAACAGGGACATTAATCTCCACTTCATGTTTTAATCAATTAAAATAGTCAACCAGGTATAATCGCTTCAAACATAATTATTAAATATTATGAAAAGTAAATTGTTATACAGTGAATAAATAATTCTATGTCCAGGATTAATAAATATAAGGAGGAATATATGATAAGAAACATTGTTTCTAGTGCAACCTCAAAGCACTGAACTAGAATGAAGTTGTTTGGTTCTTAGAATTTACGTTTCCATGAAGAATTCACCATATATACTTCGATTTAAATTAAATGGTTTCTAGATTTGGAGAGACTACATTTGGGGGGGTCAAAAAAATTGCAGGTAAAACAATAATCTGTCCTGCAGTTTCAGATATTAGCTGCTTATGAAAGAAAAATGGTGTCCATGAATCAAAATGGAATTTGGAATATGGCATAAACAACATTGTTAATTACTGTTAGCTAACTTCTTTTTTGGCTGTTTGATTAATGAATGAACTAATGAAAATATTCATAACCTTTTTAAAATATGTGACACCATTCCTTAACAATCAAAACAGTTTATGTTTAAATACAGATGCTAATGCTCCAACTTGTATCTTTAACTCTAATTAACACACACAGAAACAGATAGGAGAGAACTCCTGCCTTCCCTGAGCCCATACTGGGCCTCAGAGCAGAGAAGGACCAGGACATTTGGTGTATGAGTGATCGAACTGTCATTTTTTACACGAAAGGGCTAATTCCATTTCCACACCATATATGGGGCGGGAGGAGTGACGCGATGGTGGGGACTTAAAAAAAAGTTCATGGGATAATCCCATTATCTTTTCATTGTCTTTTTGCCCGAACTTGAACCCTCCACTCATAAGCGTCGTCATCATCCATTAGACATGAGGCTCTCCACTAGCCTGACGAGTGGCAATCAGGGACATCCACAGGGGCAGCTCCCCCGTGTCCGACAGGGTCGCCAGAAGCTGGCCTCAATTCAGCAGCAGTGAAGGGCTGGGTATTCTACACCGGGTCCATCAGTCAGGGTTGGCTCTACACAGGTAAGGACCAACAGGCTTACGGACACATCTTTCCTTTCCCTCTTTCAAGACTTAAAAGGTCAATCTAGAATTTTTTTTTAGGGGGGGGAGGCAATCACTGCCTCTGGTGGTCGTGGGTGCTACCCAGTGCTGCTCCTGAGAGCAGCAGCTGGATTTGAACCACCAAGCCCACAGGCTGCAGTCCCTCACTCAACCACTTACACCACCAGGACTAAAAAAACTGCTGCTGGCAGGATTTTATATTATTAACATATAGCGAGGATTCAGATGTTCTGTCTTCCAAATATTCTTGAAAATAAACAAAGCCCGTAGTGGAGGTTTTAAATGAATCATCTTTTTAAAGCCACATTCTGGTCATCTCAGAGCTTGCTTCATGCCTTAATTAAAAATTTAATACAACTATTATCATTAATATATCAACCTGCATTTACATAGAGCTTTATGCAGTGAAAAAAGTGCTTCCTACGTGCATTATCTCATTAAATTTCTGAGACAGACAATAGGTGCTCAACGGATTGGTCTGGAGATTGTCAGCCTGCACAATGAGAAAGAATCCAAATTATTAGCTTCATTACTGAGTCGACTCAGCACTTTTGTTCTGAGATTACCACTGTCAGTCGTGTTCTGACCCTATAAATGATTCAGCTTTATGATTGCCTTCATGCTATTTACAGAAAGCAGTAGTAAGTATATTAAGACAATCTGCTGGCTTTGGGGTAAAGTGGGCTGCACTCACTCACAATGCTGATTTGTGTATCTTACCTAGGAAGGAAAGGCCCAACTAGGGAGTCTGTCTGACTGTGTGTGTGTGTGTGTGTGTGTGTGTGTGTGTGTTTGGGGGGAGGGTGCAGGCAGAACAATGATGCTCTTTTTTCTTCACAAGGTCAAAACTTCAGGAAAAGAAATGAATAAAAATCCTTCTCAGAGGATAATGGGGGGAAAAACCCCAAACCTCTCTTCTTCCAACTTCATTGCCCATTTCCATCCAAAGACAGAGACTGAGAATTTAAGAGCGCGTGAACTAAAAGCTGACTTCCTCTTAGAAGTTCAATTTACATACTGTACAACATGTCGAGTTTTATACAGTTCTTTAGATTCCCTGCTTATTTTTATCATGCTTTGCAGTCTTTATGATCCTATAAAAAAGCCTTCCTTCCTACCTTTTAGACAACTTTCTGGCACAAAGAGTAGGCGTACACATTTCCTCTTAATAAAATAAAAAGGCAGTGTGATTCACAATTAGCATTTGAAGTTCAGTAGGCATTCACCCACAAACTTTTGAGGGTTAAGGGGCAAAGGGCAATAACAGTAACCAATATTTCTTAAGAACCCACACAATAACTGAAGTTGTAGAATCTATATTATTCAATAGATAACATCATATAAACAGAGTCTTATTTCAACGGTGGCAGAAGTGACATACATCTGGTTTTTGGAACCCAAGTTTTCAGCTGACTTTGGAGCTATTGGCAAGGACTCAAGTTTGAGATTCACATCAAATGAATAACCTGACCTTTGTAATTTCATTTTTCTTATCTATCTACTAAATGAGGTATTGCTACCTATCTTGAAGGCAATTGGTGGGATTATATAAGGGAAAAAAAATGGAAAGTACTTATCTAGTTCCCTAAAACATAGAAGTGTCTTTAAAATATTATTTTCTTCTCAGTCCGTATTTGTTATTTAACTTCAAGAAAAAAGAAAGTTTTGCTGCTTCAAGGGGGTCCTCTATTTCAGATTTGCTTGAATAGATGGGTGGGGGAACACACACACACACAAAAAACAAGTTCATTTACTTTCAAACATCTGTTATGATAATGAGTATACATAAATTAAAACAAAATTTTAATTTTATTTCAAAGAGATCATTTCATAGAGATCACTCCCACCTCTAAAACATCAAGCTCTGTAGAAAGATTAGTTGTACAGTAAGTTGCTTCCCAAACTTATAAAAAATAAAAATCCATCCCGCATAGATTCAATTCATAAATCCAACTGCATTTTATTTGTAAGGTCTAAGTAATGAACATGGGTAAGTGCCACAGGTAAGTGCTGTCACTGTTAGGTGTCATGAGCCATTCTAACCCATAGTGACCTTTTGCACAACAGAAGACGCACTACCCGGTCCTGGGCCAGCCCCATAACTGGTGCTATGCCTGAGTCATAGCGTGGTGTCACTCCATGTCAGTAAGGGCCTGCCTCTCCTCCACTGCCAAACATGACTGCCTTCCCCAAGGACTGGTTTCTCTTGTTGATATGTCCAAAATATATTAAAAGAAGTTTCACCACAGAGAGCAAACTTTTGACTCCTGGATCTTTGAGAGTCTTAGAAATGCGCTGTCACAGTTAGCACTTGAGACTGGCATAAAGGTTGTGGTTTCAACCTATCTGGCACCTTAGAACAGGGGCCTGGAAATCTGCTTCTGGTAGGCTGCAGCCCAGACAACCATGCAGAGCAGCTGCATTCTGGAACAAATGGTATTGCGACCTGCTGGTCCATCGGTGACAACATGCACTGCTTTACCAGCATCAGCGAGGTCGCTATCACTTTATACTGTATTCTGGGGATTAGTCCATGAAATTTTAGACTTTGTAATAATTGGTAATTTGTACCCCCCCTTCTCTTTTCACCTGCCTTGTTCATGGCGAGACATTATTTGAGAACCCCACATTTTTTCCCAATGAGCCTAGACTTGGCACACAAGCTCCAAAAACAACAAGTCTCTAGGCAGACCGTCACCACCAAATGATCAGAGTGCTTGGGAGCTAAAGCCACCTTAGACTAGGTTATATATCCCCTTTGGACTAATGAGAGAGAGAGAGAGAGAGAGAGAGAGAGAGAGAGAGAGAGAGAGAGAGAGAGAGAGTTGGGATTGGGTGCTCACTAAATAAATGAATGGTCTTACCAAAAGGCTAATGGGGATATTTACTCTACTTAGGAGACTAACTTTCTCCAGACACTTCATTATCATTCATTTAGATATAAATACCAGTAATACCAATTATAATCCATTCTTATCTCTTTAGTCCAAAGAACTTCTTAAGGCCCATTATTAGGTAAAAAGCGTTTGGCCAGTTCCAACTGCCAGATGCAGTCTTAGTTAACACAAGGGCACACTTTTGTGAAGAGTCCATAATTCAGGATTTTGGGTCATCAGATAGAAATACAATTTTAATTATATTTCAATTTCATTTTTGACAGTAGAAGGATCAAATAAAGCCTAGTCTAGTGGAAACCTGATGATGCTCTCACCCAGATAAGCTTCTCTGTTTTTATGGGTAGTGTAAAGAAGTACTGAGAACTGATTTCTTCTAAACAAGCTCCGTGAAACAAAAGTCTGATTTTTTGACTAATGCTCATCAGCAACAAAACAAACAGGACATTCTATGTGTGGCAAAGAATGAGATTACAGAGCCAGTGAGGAACAAGGCACATTGTCAGCCCATCCGCACTGTACAGCAAAGGCACAAAAGAGCCGTGAATACAAGAAAAAGTTCAAGTTTCATAGTCCTCAGTTAACATCAATGGCTTGGGGAATCATCCTGAATATAATTTACCTTGTCCCTATTAGTTTCCATAATTTCCTTAGCAGATCACACATCTCCTTTGGCTTTCCTGATCATGATCCATTCAGCAGCATTACTGAGCACTGGCCTAGTTTTCTTTCCATGTCTCTCAATTTGGAGCTTTTAAAATAACAGCCTGTCTTTATTCAGAACGGTTACGAAGTCATATTTGAAACACAGGAGACTTAGATTCATGGCAAGCTTATGAGTGCCTTTCTTTTCAGTGTGTGTGTGTGGGGGGGAGGGGTGTTAATATCGGAAAGAAACTAAATGTAACTAAAGAATCACATTGGAATTTTACAGGCATTTTTATAGTCTGCTCCTGTAAATTCTCTCTCAAATGATGAAGAATTTGGAAAGCACCATTATTCAGTGTCACATGAGATGAATCGTTTTATTATTTAGTCATGGGTAGCCAGCAGGGAGGGCCAGGCTACTGACTACGCCATGGTAGAGAAGTTAGGGCGTAGCTTCTGGTGGTGCCTCTGAGGCTGTGGAAGCAGCAGTGTGGGAGAATAAGCAGGACATCCAGGGAAAACCGGTTTGCCTCTTCCCAGTCTTCTCCATGATTCTGATGAATGATAGCAAAAGCAGTTCCATGCTGGGGGAGAGAGATTTCACTTACAGCTCTTGGAGGAAAACTGCCCTGGTCTTTGTATGAACACTATGTTATTTGCTGGCAAATTTAACTCTTAACTGTGTGCGTTTACTTTGACGGGTAGAAAGGAACAAAGTAAACCAAACCTAACAATTCTAACTGCTTAATGCTCAAAGGCCCGTGTTTAGCTTTAGGAGAAACCTGGCTATTGATGCTGCTGTGGTTGTTGCTATTGCAGAAGCAGTTGGATTCATTTCAATTCATAGCGACCCCACTCGACAGAGTAGACGTGTCCCAGGGGGGTTTCTGTGCTATAATCCTTACAGAATCAGATCTCCAGGTGGTGTATCTGCAGGGTGGTTGGTGGGTTCAAACGATCAATCCTTCCATTAGGAGCTGCGCACTTAACACATTAAAGACCAGATATTTTTAAATCAAGAAGTTAAAAGTCAAGCAACCAAATCAACGTGAAGGGGTAGGGAAGTAGTGGAGATCCAAAATCCATCTGCAAGTTAACACATTAAAGACCAGATAAACTTGGGATCCGTCCTCCGCGTGCCACCAGAGTGCTTTGAAAAACACCTTGTTAAACCCACTACCATCCAGTCGGTTCTGACTCATGCTGTGAAGTGCCATTGAGTCAGTCCTGACCCATAGCACCCTGCACACACAAAAAGGACATGCCGCCTGCCCCCACGGCAGTCTCCCACTTGTTCCTAGGTCTGAGCCCAGAGGCACAGCCGCTGGGACAATTCAGCTTGCCCAGAGTCCTCCTTTTATAGCACAACTCCTATAGAGTTTCCAAAGCTGTCACTCTTCAACCCAGTATATGGCCTCAACTTTCTCCTGATGGCTGATGGGTTTGAACCTCTGACTTTGTGATGAGCAGTCCTACCTGTACCCAATGAGGGTACAGGGCTTCTTAAGCATGGAGATAATCTAATCAAAGGATTATGCTCATGAGAAGATTGTGACTTCATTCTTCGTTTATTTTATTTTGGTTTTGGTTTAGTGTCAATTAGTACATCTTGCTGTTCAGCTGGCCCTTCTCACAAACCACTCTCAATCATGTCCCCACCTAAGCCACTCCCACTTTCCTTGACTTCTGAGCCTTCTCTCGTGGGGTTCTCCTGTTCTTGAGGCTGAGCTTGTGTTAGATCTGGGGCATAATTCAACGGGGGCAAGCTGCCAGGCTAAAGCATCTTTGCAGCCTAACAGTAAGAACATGCTGCTACTCACTTATGGTTTGTTGACACACTAGGGAACTAATTGATCAACTATGAACAATTCCATAGGCAAAACAATTAAAAAAAAAAACAAGCAAAAGACCTGGAGTCTTGCCCACCAGAATAAACTGAGAATCCATTTACTATTTAAACTGGGGTTGGGCAAGGAGCACTGTTTTGTGACCATCTTTCTCTCCTTTACCCACTGGCCACACCTGTCAGCGTGGTTCCTTCATTTTCCCTTCAACCAGCACCACATTCAGAGGATGATGTCAGTGGAAAATACATGCCAGTTATAGTGGCATCCCCACAGATCCCATCCAAGCTGATCTGTACTCAAACTGTCAATCAAATGACACAAAGGAGGGTGGGGGAGAAATCTTATTCCTGTGACACCCTCCCCTCACATACCTGCTCCTCCTTCTAAGCTATTTTAATAAGTCCTAAGCATCTTTTATCCCAAGAGTTCAGAAATCAAGGCAATTCCTATTTCTTGATGTGTTTATAGGAATAAATGTACTTCTTCAAAGGCTCTCAGAGACTAAGAATATCATTCTTGTTTCTTATGTCTACACTGCAAAACAGAAAAGCCCCTGGTCAAGATATATTTTTGTTGAAAGATGATAATGAACAGGATTGTGATGCCACAGTTGTCTAGCTGAGGGGCCTGCAGTTGAAACTCCACTGAGTGGATCAAGAGGCCCTAGCCCTCATCACAATTGGCCTGACCCTCACCAGAGCCAGCAAGCAGAGAGGTGCACCTGGTTCCTAAAGAACGAGTCAGCTTTTGTCATCAAGATAGCAAGATGTTTCAGCCAAATGGCTGCTTCCCACTGCCAGTAGACTCAAACACCCTAGGGCACAAGGAAGAGCATAAAGGTAATATTATGTTATCAAAGCTGATGTAAGTCTGGTATGCACTTAGGTTTGCTAAAATCCCAGCCATTTTTACTGCAGCTTCTTTGCTTGGTGGGAACCAGGCACAGCCTTTCCTTGTAGCTCCTGGAAGTGTACCGGACCAGACAATTTCCTTTCTGAGGAAGTCCATGTGTACACATAATAAGAACTCATTTCCTCCTATTGGCTTTTGTTCAAGCAGCTTCCTTTGATATGGGGTGAATTCCGTTTTCCTTCAAAGTTATCTAAATAAAGGCATCCTTCTAAGCACAATGCAAGGCCCAATACAATTGAAGTAAGACCCAATTGATTTCATTTTGTTGGCCACTCCTGCCCAACACAGACCTGACTGCAGTAAGCATTGGGGCTGCCCATCATAAATCATTAACTGCACAGTTCTCCAGGGGATTCTGTGGTGTTCCCCCTTGGGCGTGCACACATGTGCACAGATGTGTTTTCACTCATTGTGCTTCTCCAATGCCAATCATCTTTTTTTTTGGCTTCTTTTACACAGCATTGACACAAGGATTTTTCTTGATACTCTGAATGGATTGAATTTGGAGACTTTGATTTGTAAAATTTGGAAGTCATTCTCATCAAAACACTAAAGTGGAGAATGTTATAACCCATTGTATCATGTTTTTCTTGGCATGGCCTTTTTTAGCTTGCTTTTGTCTGTAGTTCCCATTTCTCCCTATGCGCTGATTGCATGAACACACTATACTTCTTTCCTCTTACTTGTGTGTGACCCAAATTTCATGACCTGGAGTTTCAAGCAAGTGCCTAATTTGAGAAAGAAAATCTCTCTGCTAATGATGACTTTTCAGTGGAGTAAAAGAACATGTGATGTTGAGTCTTGCAACACAAGCAACAGGCCACTACATTCAGGAAGGAAAGACAGACTAGTTCCAGGAAACACCTTACTGACTTATTCTTGAGACAACAAAGCACCCAGCCTCTCTTTCCTCAGAGACCAGAAGACTACAATGGACTAGCAGAAATTATGAGTCTGTTTCTGGACACCAGAGATAAGCACAAATCTATTCATTCATAAGTTCACCCATTCATGCATTCATTTCCAAAAGTTTAAGCTCAAAGATTTGATTCAAGTGTGAACTCGTTACCATCCATTCAAATGACCTCGAAAAAGGACTGAACGTGGGCAAATCCATTTGATCTGTGCCAAAACAGTTCTGAGCACAGGCTGATGTTGAGCTGGGCCAAACGCTCCATCTCATATGAGCATTATAGGAAACAACAAATGTGGCCACCCCTCCAAAACGACTCTATTTCAATCATTCCAGAATGGTTGAGATTCTTTTTAATTGAGGTAACGTGCAATAATGTCTTAGAATTTTATCAAATGTAAGAATTCCCAAAAATCTGGTACTAAAGCTATTTTATAAAATATAAGCTCATTTTGCCTTCTACTTAAAAAAATCTTTGTGATACCAATATTTTAAAAAATCGCAGCACTGCAATTAAAAAATGCTTTTAAAATACCATAAGGTTGGCAATTCAAATCCAACGCATCCTCCAGCTGCTTTTCCAGAGGTAGAGACGGCTCTAATCCCGTAAACAGTTAAGAGCCTCACGGGCGTTCCCAGGGACAGTGCAGCCGGGTTCTGTAGGGTCACTGTGAGTCGGAATCTTCTCAATGGCAGTGAGGCTTTTGTGTCCCACATAGTGGATGTTCACTCAGGTCAATATAGCTTATGTAAAGGGTGTCTATTCTGTGAAGTATAACACATTGTGACCACAGGTTATCATGCTTAATTATAGTTATCCCCCAGAGAAATGGGGCTCACTATCCTGTTTTATATATGAGAAAAATTAGATTCAGACAAATTTAAAATTTTTAAATTTAAGAAATTTAAAGCTGATCCCTTTTAATCCTCCTAGGGGCTCTCCAAATCTTCGTGTGTTCTTGCTGTCAATGTAATTTCTTGGACCCTCATTTTATACTTCCCATATCAGAGTCTTGAAGGTTAAGACCTAGGAATCTGACTTTTTAACAAGCTTCCCAAGAGTATGTGTGACCAACCAGAGGAGCTCTGGTGACTAGTAAGAGGTTTGGGAATGGGTGGACGCAGGTAAGGCAACCTTGTCTCCCTCACTGGAGTTGGGTTTGGGTGGAAAAGCAAATGTAGTCCAGAAACAGGGCCTTGTCACCTGGCTGCAAAATCTTCTCCTGGCCCCAACTGGGGGCATTCTGGTTTTTACTAAAAATGTCAAGGACAAAGAAGCAAGACAGTCTATTATGGTGTTGCTGTCCATTTTGTGCTGCGGAACATAATGAGAAAGGAAGCCTGCTGGGCAAGTGGTTACCATTGGGCTTCTATTTGCAGGGTCGACACTTCGAAACCACCAAGCTCCAAGGAAGAAATCTTTCTACTCCCTTAAGCAGTTGCGCTCTCAGAAACCCAGACGGGGTCGCTACAAGTCAGCGTCAACTTAATGGCAGTGAGGTTGGCTTTTCTGGGAACACAATCAGCAGAACCTTTCTTATAGTAATTAACCAACCAGAAACTGATATGAAAACAAGGTATGCCAGAAAACTCCCCTGTTCCTTTGCTTCACCTTTAATCTCTCTTTGCCTATCGCCTTCATCAACTTAACTTCTCCATGCTTAAAGGGCAGAGACATGCCTGGCTCAAGGGGCTGGGGTTCTGTTGGCCTGTCCAGTATGAATATGTAATTTCATAGAAATCTCCCCGCTCTGGGGTTAGGGGGCACATTTCCCCTTTAAATAGGGCCTTCAAGATTGGTAGTAGACTGAATTTCTGTGAGTCTGACCCTTAGCCCCTAGTTATCTATGGAAATGCCTTTCTCCATACTGAGAGGTTTCCGCTAGAAAACCATGCCCCCATAAACTGCAGGTTTGTGGCATACCTACTAGCTGCCAGACATTGACGAAACATTAAAAATGAGTGAGGCTTGCTACAATAGGACATTTAAAAATAGTCCCTATATTTAAATTGTCAGATTTTGTTACATTACAGAAAAGTACCAGGTGCATAAGTTACCTTTTTGCTGAAATTAATGGACTGATGAAAGATATGAAGGGAAAGAAGTGAAAGTACAACAAATGGAATTTGGAGTGTTTTGTTCTGCTGGGTACAGGTTCACTGTTATGAGTCGGAACCAGTTCCATGGGACTTAACAACCATCTTTATGAAGGCACTGCTTCAAATTTTCCCTTCCACCAAGCAGCTAGTAGATTTGAACCTGCAGCCGTTAGGTAAACAGCAAGTGCTTAACCAATGAGCCACCAGGGTTTCTTCAGTACGTTACACAGGGGGTGTCTGCAATTCCCTACTCCTACTTGTGCTTACGGAATTATTTCCCCACACTCTGAGTCAAATTCACGTCTTATATTTGGCTCTCCAGTATCTTCACCATTTAGTTTTATGCGCAACAAGCTCACTGCCATCAAGCGGATGCCTACTTAAAATGTTCCCAGAGAACAAGGTAGAACTGTTGCTGTGGGTTTCTGAGACTGCAACCCTTTAAGACAGTAGATAGCCCCCACTTTGTCCAGCTAGTAGCTAGTAGCTCTGTGGATTGCAGATCAACGCACAAATAACCACTATGCCACCAGGACTTCTATTTAATCTGCTGAGATAAGATACAATAAAATATTTAGCTCTATTAATAAATATGTGAATGGTACTTCTTATATGTATGAATATATATACGTACATTTGTTAATGTTAATAAAAATAAAATATTTATATTATTGTCATTATTTAATCTATGGTCCAGAGAAACCTTCAAAGGTTTCTTCCAAAATGCACACACTGTGCTGCTCCCTTTCTGTCACAGGCTGAGTCAGGAGCCTCCCTTCCTCCAGGGTACTTCCCCACCCTCCCCTGCACAGCGGCCATCTCTTCCCACAGCTCCTCACACTTCCTGGGGCCTGGATGGCTTTCTGTATCTCCTCAAGCTGCCTGTTAAACTAGAACATTCCTTGAGGGGAAAGAAAATGGGGAAGATTCTATTTTTCTGTTGTGATTTCAGCACAGTTTTGATGATGCTAAGAAAAACTTGGTTAAGTAGAACACGTGACTTTTTGCTCTGGAAGAGAAGCTAACATGACATTCCTTCTCAGTGACAAAGGGTGAGGAAGACCCAACCCACCTTCCTTGGGTAGCACTGCCTGTGTGCAAAACACTTCCAGTCCACTGATCAACCAAAAGCCAAAAGCAAACTCAGTACCCTGGAGTTGATTCTCACTCATTACCATGGGATGTGAATTCTCAAAGATGTAACTCTTAACAGGTGGAAAAAAACCTTGTCTTTCTCCTGCAGAGTGGCTGGTGGTTTCAAATTCTTTACCTTGAAGTTAGCAGCCCAACACATATCCACTATGCCACCTAGAGTCCTTGCTGATTTACCAAATCTTCACCAAAGTCCTGACAGCTGGCCATTGTCTCCTAGATGCCTGCCAAGTCTCCTAGAGGTGTAAGTCAAGGTTCCAAGCAATTCGGCAACTTTTGTGCATACTAATAGTGGAGCCCAAGATTCAAATCTCTGTCAGTGACCCATAAGCCTTAGACTCTTACCAACCTCCATTCTATTGATAGCTGCTCTCGAGCTGGCCCTGATTTTCAATAACCCCAGGTACAAGTAACAAAGTGCTGCACAGTCCTGCCTCATCTCCACCGATCAGCCTGTGAGATGCAGGGTTTCCTCTGGCTGTCTAAAGTAGCTTCACAGGCCTTCTTTCCTACTTCACGTTAGTCTGGAAGCTCTGCTGAGGTTTGTTCTGTATCTTAGCAAGACAACAAGCCTCCGTTGATAGACTGATGTTGGCTGAACGAGAGGGATTATGGTCACTATTCTGCCAAAACTTCTGCCACTGAAGAACCACTGTCCTCACCTTACCCTCCTCAGATACCCTTGTTTACTTCTTGAGAGTCTCACTCCCTTTACTTATAAGACTCTCCCCTTCATCTTAGTTACACCAAGAAAAGGCAAGGGTCATTGCAATCTGCATCCTCCCTCTTCTTGATTTCCAAACAAGGAAAAAGAAGAAGCTTTTCAAATAAAATTTTCTTGTGTTTGACATAAAAAAAAAAAAACTGGGAGAGAAAATGAGATATTTTGTACCTGCTGGCAAGGTACTTTTATTAAAGTCATTGGTCCTCACCTAATGATTGTTGTACACTGATGCTTCCCTTTCCTATAGTTTTGTGTTTGAAGCCTTGCCTTCTTTTGGTTCTGAAGCAGGCTGACCCGGTGTTGTTCCACTCTGTCTTGGTTCCTGAGCTTGGTGGGCACAGACTCCCACTGCTGCACAGGGGTGTAGGAGAGGAAAAGGGTAAGGAGAAAGGTACATGTGGGAATGGAGTAAAGACCTGGGAACACTTCTCATGACAGATAGCCAGTTGTCCTGGATTTGATTCTGACTGTCAGCTATGGAGTGCCTGTGTAGCAGAACTATAATGAGTGGATGGCTTGATATGGAGGTGGCTTGAAGTCTGAATTCAGAGTGTTGGCTTGATGGCAGGGGTGGAGAAACGTTTTTCTGCCAAGGGCCATTTGGATCTTTCTAACACCATTTGAGGCCATACTGGTTAAACACTTCATGATGTGATGGTTGGATCTCATTTTCCAACGAGATGGCTGGCATTGCTTCTCTATGGTGGGATATGTGGTGTTAGCTGCTCTTGATGAAGAGCAACAGTGCTGGAAACCAGCATAGGGAGTTAGCAGCCCAATCCGTTCCAAAGGAGGGCCAGGGGTTGCAGTTGACCCGTGGCACTGAGCTTGGTTTTCTGGTTGATATGGCCCACTGGGAGGGCTGTCAGCTGCGATACATTGATGATCTTGGAACCCCATCTTCTTCCTTGTGATGACTTGCTTAATCTCAAAAGAGGCTAATTTAAGACCCACGCTACACTAACACTACCTCCTTGGCACAAGAAAAGTCATTCCCAAATGAAATTTTAGTAACTGAAATAAGGATTATTTTCTGTAGACACAATTTAATTCATAACAGATTTATGGTGACCTTGTATATCTGGAAACACTGGGCTTCTTCCATAGGGTTTCCCCCAAAACCCTGTGGTTTTCTTCTGAGGCATCTCTATGTAAACTTGAGCCTCTTACCTTTGGGATAGCAGCCTAGTACACTAAACATAGCTGTTATCACCCAGAATATTAACCATGACTCTGCCTTCTGAATATTCTTGGTAGACACCTTCAGATCTCTTTCAACTCAGTAACCCCATATGACAGAAGATAACACATTTTATAGGCCCAAAGCATTATGAGATGGATCACTGGTTGTTTTCGTTTTGTTTGCAGGAAGCTTCATCTAACCTGGCTCATCTTTTTGCTAGGAGCGGGCCATGTAGCCCTGGCACAACACAGGGACTCCAGCTTCAACTGAACCCAAACTCATCACCATCGAGTAGATTCAGACTCATGGTGACCCTACATAGATTTTCTAAGACAGGAAATCTTTACTGCAGTAGACCGTCTCATCTTTCTCCTGAGGGAGACTGTTGGGTTTGAACATCGGATCAAGAGACTCACAGTCTAATGGCCCAACTCAGAGTGCCACCAGGCAGGTAGCTATAGTTTAAAAACTTTTTTTTTATTGAAGACAGAAACGAGCACATATGCTAAGGGCCCAGAGCTCACTGAATGTTCAGAAATTGAGCACATCTGTATGACCACACCCAGATTGCAAAACAAATAATAGGAGGACCCTCGTAGGTCCTTTTCAGCCATTGCTGCCTTTTACCCAAGTGCAACTGCTCTCCTGACAGCGGACTGTTTGGCTACACCTTACATTAACCCTTTCGCTGTGCTGCTCAGGACAGCATGTGTTCTGTTTTGTCTGGCAGCAATTGCCATTGCAAAGGAAAAGAAGGGAAAGAAAAGTGTTTGTGACGGAATAACTTTATGTGTTTCTGATTTTCAGTCCTGACATGAGAGGGAAGGAGGAAGACATGACGGGGAAACTAAGTGAATGCAGGCCTGGTGCTGCTCCCCCCATTCGAAGCTGGAAGGCTTCCAGCGACATGCCATGTTGAGAAAGGAAGTGGAGAGAACCGCCCTCCTCTGTCTTCCTCAGCCTCGGCGTCACACAGGTCAACTCCTATTCCCATAACACTCAAGTACTCACATGTGGATACGCCGGCAATTATTATTTAATAGCTTAATGCCCACTTGGAGCCTTACATTGTGTCGCACATATGGTTTCGATTCCCCCCCCCCCCCGACTCTCCCATTTATAACCAGTGAGTGGAATGAAGAGTACCACAAACCTAAGCTGGAATTTGCCAGACTGCCATGGAAAACCCTCCAACTGCCACCCCGAGAGCCCTCTTGTCAGAAGTCGTGTCAGTGGACTCGGCGAGTAAGCACCGACAACCACTGCCTGAGCAAGACCTTGGCCGACCAGCTCTGAGAGCGACTCCTAACAGCACACAAGCCAGCGCTTTTCCATGACTAATTATCGAGCCAGGAGGAAGAGACCAGAACATCAAATAAAAACCCACAGCCACAGAACAATTAGCTCAAGACCTGGCATGTGTCTGGTGAAGCAGACTAATAGTATTAACTCCTGTTTCTAGAGGTCTGAAAGGAGCGCATTTGCCCAACGTCACATCACTGTCTCCTCCCATAACCACTGCTCTTCCCTTCTTGTTTCTCTGATCCATTATTTATTGTGGTTGAGGTTTACAACACATATCTCATCATGAGAAGAAATGGGGGGTCTCTTTTTCCCAGTGGTTAGTTTTTAAAAGTGTACAGTTTTCACTGAAAACTTTAAATATTGCAAAGAGGGTTCCTAAGACATTTTTAAAAAACTAGTAGTAAAGGAGATTAGGGGAGTGATAACAAAGTGTGTGACAGGGAAGGGTGCGGAGATCTTGTGGTTAAATATTACCATGAAAATTTTCCTCTGAAGAATGTGAAGTCTTGTCTCTGGCTGCTTGCTTGAGCCTCCCTCCCCCACCCTGTCCTTTGTTGCTCAGTGCCCTGGAGTTGGCTGCGGCAGAAAATCCTTCCTGGTTTCTCCTTCTCTGAACTAGCGAGGAAGGTTGGTGTGGCTTGCCATGCACATAAGAACTGGGATTATTTGCTGGGGGTCACTTCACTCCTCTTGAGTGCCTCTGTCACTCTCAGTTCAGAGACCTTGACACCTACTGATGTCAGAGTCTGTCTCAAAGCTGCTGAGGACTCGATGCACAACTAAGAAATACCCCACCTCCAAGTCCACCTAAACAAAATCAAAATGAAGTAAAAATATATACAGTCCATTCAGTGCACCCTGCCATCAAAGGATGTCCTGGTTTCATATAAAAGGGGTGTGGCAAGGATAGCAAGATTTTATCTTACGCACTTTGGACATGTCGTCAGGAGAGCGCAGCTGCTGGAGAAGGGCGGCGTGTTAGTAAAGAAGAGGGACAGCAGGAAGGATGAAGGCGCTCATGAAGAAGCAGCCGGTGGTACTTCGCTCTGTAGTTATGGGTTGGAACCAACTCAGCGATACCTAACACACTAATAAACAAAAGTGTCTGCACATAAGCTTGAACAGTTGACTACCTACGTTAAATCACCTCTGGATGTGTTATGGAACCAAATATTGTGTAAGTGCTGCTGGTTTAACCCGTGGATGCAGAAAGGCGAGCTGACAGTGCTTTTCCTTGACAGCAGCCCCAACTCACATTGTTGACGTGAAGCTACTCAAAGACTCACTGCCCTCGAGTGAATTCTTGCTCATTGCCTATAGGAAAGGCTACAAGCATCGTGAGCTAACTCATCCATGGGGCTGGGTTTTTTAGGCTGTAACTTTTTTTTTTTTTCAGCTAGACTGTAACTCTTTATGGGAGTAGAAGCCTCATCTTTCTCACTTCGGAGAGGCTGGTGTTGAATGGCTGACCTTGTGGTTTGCAGTCTTCTACAGACCAACTACCATCACCAGGGCTCCTTAAGAAGATGCACATATGTACAAGCTATAGCTAACCCTTTAACTTGACCTTGGGGGTAGCTTTCAAAGTTAAAGCCCAACATCTTGTGAAATATTTCCATAAGTGGCTGTAGCTTGATGTGGAAATTTAAGAGAATTTTCCTTTAAGCACTACAGAAAGATTTAGAACTTATCGGCCTCTGAGAGTACCTTACCTCCATCCACCAGCTCTTCCAGGTACAGAGTTCAGGGAAAATGCACAGTCCCTTCCTTTGGCTAACAGAGCTGTTTCAAGCTTCAAGGGGTAGAGATAGGAGTCAGCCATGGGGCAAAGTAGTCAGACAAACACTGGATGTCTTCAGTGTTGTCTGGTCAATTCTGACTCATGGGCCACCCCCTTTATTGTACTATTTACAACCACCCAACCAGGAATCCTGGTGGCACAATGGTTAAGCACTCCCTGGCTAACTAAAAAGCCGCAGCTCAAACCTCCCCACTGGCTCTGCTTCTGAAAAGAACCAAGCCTAAAAAGTCCTCCGTGGCAGTGCTACTCTGCCACAATAGTAGTATGACAGAGCTACGCTGCCACAATGCGCCACGACTCAAAAGAACCTCACACCAAGAGCAGATCTCTGGGTCTCTCCTCTGTGGAGCCACTGAGTGGATGAGATCAGCCAGCTTTGGGGAAGGCTCCTGGAGACTTCTTAATCAGTGTGCCATGAGGGTTCCCATGTCTTGTGTAGTAATAGCCTGAATGAAGGAGGCAATGAGACAAGGCAAGGAAGCAAAGGGGAATCTTTGGACACAACATGTGTGCAGGCCATGACAACATCCCAGGACTACATTTCCCAGAATCCCTTGCTAACCATATGACAATCTGCTGAGAATCTCAGGCCCACACAGACCTTTAAAAAACTGGATGTTCATGTGTGGGTCAAGAAATACAAAAGCTGGAACCGATTACAAAGCTCTACATACAACACCCTCCCTGAGGGATGCACAGCAGAAAAGTGAGTGAAGGGAGACATCAGACAGTGTAAGATGTGACAAAATAACAATAATCTATAAATTATCAAGGGCTCATGGGAGGAAGGGTGTGGAGGGTGGGGAAAAATGAGGAGCTGATACCATGGGCAAGTGTTTTGAGAATGATGATGGCAACAAATGTACAAATGTGCTTGACACAATGGATTTATGCATGGATTGTGATGAGTAGTACGAACTCTCAAAAAAATGATTTTTTTAAATTACAGAAGTTGACCACACTGGCTTCAAGTTTCCTTCCTCCTACGCTGGTCTAAATAAGACTCGTTTGTAATGCCCAGTGTCTCCCAAAGGTAAATCATTTTCTGGGTGAGACAAAAAGCTAATTCCAGTTAACAGCATCTTGTCGGGGGCAGGGGGTGGGGGTTGGGGCGCGTGACTGCCTGCCTCAATGATGAGCAGGAAATCGCCTGTCGAGAGGTACTGGACTTACATAGGGTCTCTCCGAATGTTTGAATAAGAAACTGAGACTTATTTCTCAGGAATTTTATAGAAGGTATGCATAAGGATGTAAGCGCTGACTAGATCATCACTCCCATTGTCTCCAACTTGAGCTTCTCCTACAACTTTCATCTTATTATCATTTTTTGTCAGGTGGGTGGATTTCAAAGTGGAAGGGCCATTAGAATCTTGTAGGTAGAGTTCTTCAGTGATTCTGATGTGTCTCCCCAGAGCACACTGCCGATCTGATACCTGGGTACCCAGATGAACCAGATGGAATAGCAGGGAGTGGGGAGTAAGGAGTTTAGAAGAGCAGAAGCCCCAGAGGCAGCCAGTTCCTTTGATGCTGACTTTTAATTGCAGCCGAGAAACAACAGGAAACTTTGAGGAAAAGGGACATGGAAACTCTGGAGATAGGGTTTGCTTTGTTTCCTGAGTGGGTAGACTTTGTGGTGGCTGCCAGGAAGCCAGTACCATAGGGTTCAAATGATGGGCTTTCTAAGGGGAAAAATAAATAGTCCTGGTCTAGGAGTCACTGGTAATTAGGACCCCAGTCTCAATAGGGCTATGTGTGCCATTTAGCATGGGTGCCAGACACAACCTTGAAGACAAGAGCAAAGAGATCTTTGCTGCGCACAGGAGCAGGACAGAGGCTGAAGTGGGAGATCATCTGTAGGCAGACAGCACAAATCTCTGAGCAGTTACAGCGAGCTACACAAGTGGAGCTTCTCCCTCAGTGGAGAATAGGGTGACCTGCATAAAAGACAGCAACAGCACTGCAAAGGCAGGGCACGTGCACAAAGCAGGCAGGGGATATTTGCATATGCTCACAGAGGGCATGAAATCCAGCAGAACCTAAAGCATCGCTCTCTTATATAAGCCCTATAGTTTATGACAAACGGTCGCCTATGTAATCTAGTTAAAGCATCTATAAATTGAGATCCACCGGGGTCTTTCAAAGGAGTCCTGGGGATGCCATGGTTAAGTACGTAGCTGATAAGAGAAAGGTCAACAGTTTGAACCCACGCCTGGGCTCCCCAGGAGAAAGCTGTCTGCTTCCTTAAAGCATACAGGTTAGGTAGCCCTCTGGGGGCAGCTCTGCTCTCCCACTTTGAGTCATCATGAGTTGGAATCCACTCAATGTCACACAGCGACAACTACGAGGTCTTCAAGCTCCTTCAGCACGCACATTCCAGCACAAGCAAACACAGAAGCAGATTCAAGAGGCCAAGTGATCACAACAAATACATCTATCCCTGGCCATGTGTGAGGACTACGTTTGGTTAAAGCTAAACTAGTGCATGTACTTGCTGAGGTTGAACTTAACTATGTGTTCAAAAATGCTAACAGCAAAGGGAAAGGCGGAAGCAAAAGTTTTCCCAAAGCCACGGTCTTTAGTTAGAACTCCAAGTTTGTACTGATTGGCAAACCTACGTTAGGGATGGGAGGAGGGGGAGGGGCACTGCTCAGAGACCACCAAATTGAGTCTCACTCCTTGCTCTGACATTTATTGACATGTGACGTTGGCAGGAAAAGCAGCCGGTTTGAGTGTCACTTCCTTCATCTCATCTAGAAAATGGTCCAGAGGAGATGGTGGACTCTAGGTTCCAGCAGAGTGCTAAGCATGTAGTCGACATCTAATAAACTCAAGAAACCTTCGTCTGATTATATTCCTGAAAAGGCATCGGTAAAATACATCAAACCACCAAGCATCCGGAGTGAATGGATATTTGGGCAGAGAAGAATTTCTTCTAAATGTATTTATCTCGAGTCGTGGCTGTAGAAAAGAGTGGTGTTGCTTATGTGTGACACGCTGCAGTTTGAATGAGAGACATCTGCGTTCTGAAAGTGGCATGCTTGCTCTTGGACACTGTTAAGAGGGCTTTTGTAGCAGATATGCCCAAAACAGTACTTTAATTTTTGTTTTTGTTTTTGACTACAGCTTCCATGAGTGTTGTTTGTGGATCCAAGTAAACTGAAATCCTTGATAATGCGAACCTTTTCTCTACTTATCATGGTTTCGCTTGTTGATCCATTTTTAAGGACTTTGATTTTATGTTGAGCAGCATTCTGCATGGAAGACTGTAGTCTTTGATCTTCACCAGAAGTTGCTCAATTCCCCTTCATGTTACCAAGAACACGGTTTCATCTACATATCACAGGTTGTCAAAAAAATCTTCCTCCAATAAAGTCCAGTTTCTAGGATTATTTACTCAGCACACAGACTATGTATGATGAAAGAACACAACTCTGATGTACACTTCCCTGATTGTAAGGCATGCAGTAACCCACAGTTCTATCCAGATGACTGGCTATGGGTCTATGTACAAGTTCTCTATAAGCACAATGAAGTGACCTGGAACTCCCACTATTCCATTGTTATCTATGATTTGTTACAATCCACAAAGTCAAATGCCTTTGTTACATCAATGAAACAGGGGTAAAAATATTTCTGCATTCTGTACTTTCAGCCAAAATCTATTTGACATCAATAATAATATCCCTAATTCCAGGTCCTCTTCTGAATCCAATTTAATTTCTGGAAGTTCCCTATTAATGTACTACTGTAAACTTTTTTTCCCTTCAGCAAAAATTTACTTTTGCATGTTATTAATAATATTGATCAATAATTTCTGCATTCCATCAGATCATGTATTTTGGGAATGGGCCCAAACACGTATCTCTTTCAGTTAGTTGGTTAGGCAATTGTCTTACAGATTTATTGGCATAGATGAATGACCACTTCAGCATAACACCTCCCCCCACCCCCAAAAAAACCCCAAACCCAAACCAACCCATTCCATGGAGTCAATTCCAGCTCAGAGTGACTTTATGGAGCATGATATACTGACTCACAGGATTGCCAAGGCTGCAAATCTTTATGGAAACCGACTGACATTTATTTCTCCCAAGGAGTCGCTGATGGGTTCGCATTGCCAACCTTTAAATTAGCAAATGAGTATTTCATCATGATATTAGTGGGGTTCCTGTAAAAACAGTCCAGGCCTCTGAAAATGGGCCCGGGCAATTTCACTCAAGCAACAACATTACATAGCTCACTTTTCAAACAGTTTTGCCAGACTGTAAAACTGGCACTCTTAAACAAATACAATTATCGTTGTATTTAACACTTCCTTTATCATTTTCCCATTATTTGAAGGAGAGAATGGCATTATTCTTTCTTAAGGGAAATGATCGTTTTGTCAAGGTTCCTTGAGCTCATTCAAGGTAAGTATGAGGACTGGAGAAGGCACGTCAGCCCCTCAGGCTCTTGCTCTCTAGCAAAAGGGGCTTGAAGGCGGATTTAAAACACATGCCTTACTTATAGGGGAAGCAGGGAGCATACTCCTGGAGGAGACAGGCACACAACACATCTGTCTTCTCTGAAGGCTATAACCAAATCCTTTGCGGAATTGATGGGAGACTATCCCCAGAAAAAAACAGCTGCCCCAGGTCCATAGCTAAGCTATCTGTAGCTGCAGAACTGGGAAAGCCTCTCTGAAACAGCTTCAATTCTAGCCGCTTTCGTGCAAAGCTGGTGGGATAAACCATTGTTCTCTCAGTTTCTGAGTCCAGGTTGCCTGGAAGGGCCAGGTGTGGATGAAGGACAAGGTCCTGGCCCCCCATCCCCGGCCCCCAGGCCTGCACAGAGTCTCGTTAAGACCATTCCCTGCTGATCTGCTGTCACTTCTAGTTGCTAGAAGAGCAGCCCCTCCTTACGCCTTCTGCAGACCAAGTGTGGCCTGTGGACCCACAGCAGTGTCAGTATCATCTGATGCTTGTTACAGAGGCAGAGCCCAAGGTCTGCTGAATCACACAGTAAGTCCTCCAGCTAGACACACGAATTTGAGAGGAGAGCTGTTTGAATTTACTCTGGACACCTGGAGGGGATCGACAATGTTCACCACTTGTATAATGCATGTTCTCATCGAAGGGCCTTGGTGGTGTCATGGTTGCACACCGGGCTGCGATCCAAACAGCAGCAGTTCAAAGTCCCCAAAAGCTCCTTTGGGAGAAAGGTTGGGCTTTCTGCTCCCATAAACAGTTATAATCTACAACATCCTCAAGGAGTCAGCACTGCTTCTATGGCAATGAGTTTTTGAATGAGTTATTTTCCCATCTGGAAAATATGTTCCCCTAAGAACAGGACCTAAGTGCTGGGTTCATTTGAGAATGGCTAGATCCAGGAAGAAATTATCACTCAGGGATTTGATGACCAAGGGCCCAGTGACTGCTCCAAATCAATAACATGCAAAAATATATCTTTTGAGATACAGACTCAGAAATCTGTTGGTTTTAAATGTTTTCTTTGGGTAATTTGTGAAGTTGTACCTTTTAAAAAGTCAGCAGGGAAAAGCACAGGTTCCTTATAGATTTATAAAAATGTGTTCCTCTAAATGTGATATTGAAACAATAATTGCCTCCAAGAAGACTCGTGTCTGAACATTTAAAGCAGATACAGATAGTAAGCTATGGACAATAGGATAATGCAGTGCAAGAAGCCATGATTTTCCCCCATGGTGACCGGATTGTACTGCTTATTCTATTTTATTTTTCCCCTGCCATTTTTGTTTCTCTGTGGGAATTCATTTCCTTCATTTTTCCTTCGTAATTTTTAACTTTCTTCCAGGCAACTTGGCTATCTTTCCCCAGACTTGTTTCTATTCATGTTATCTTCTTCCATGAGGTCTTGCAAATCCATGGCTTCAATGACGGCTTCAACACATTGGCAGTCTTGCATTGACATTGTTCTCCATTCCCCTGTCACCGAGTGTCTTCAAAGTCCCATTACTGTCAACTGTACAGACCTTTTCTCCCCCTCCTTCCCCAACTTCATTCTTAACTACCTGGTTCCATTGGTCAACTACCCCCATTTCTGTCAGTATAGATAGATGATCCTCTTGCCATTTTTGCCTCCTTCATTGTGCTTGATGGACTTGTTCTTTCTCCCTGCTCATGCACATCACTCTGCTCACCCTTCATCCTTCCACTTTGTGACTGGAGTATTGAAACACTCTTCTGGCTGCCAGCATTACTTCTTACGGTTTTTCCCAACTCTAGAGCTATCTTTCATGTAACTAATAATTGAATCCCCATAAAATGTCAGACTTGATCTTACAGGTAATGTAAGTAAACATTTTCACAAGATTCTGTGGTGGGAGTTTCTAGGGAGCGCAAGAACTCTGCATGGGTAGGAGTAGCCTGGGTCCCTCCTGCCTGCAAACCCTGATCCAATGAGTTGTCTGGGGATGATAAAGTATATAACCCAATCCAGCTCCTGAAGTCTGGAGATAAGTGAGCTTCTGAAATGACTCCTGACCCAGAGAAGCATTTGGCAGCTGAGTTTCACATAATACCAATTTTTCTCAAAACAACCTGGATTTTCAAAGTTAACCATGTCAATCAGTGAGAGTTGGGTGTGGTCACTAATTTATAAAATGTTATACTTCCATAACTATGCCAATATGTCAAAGACATGATGCAGCATAGACAAAAATTGACATTTTAAAAAGAATGAGTTAGGTCGTGTGTAAGATGTAGGGTAAGTGCATCTTTCCTTTCCTTACCCAGTGACTAATTTTGCTCTGCACAGGGGTTGTACACTTCCCATGTTGGAAACAAGAGTTCCAATGAGTCTGTCCATTCATATGGCAGCGGAGGGTGCTTTTTCTTGAAGTCAAGCAGTCTTACCCTCTGCTATCCCCATGAGGGTGTGCCTTTTCTTATCTCTCTGGGGAACTATTAAAAATCACAGATAGCAACTAACTCAGATTTGCATCACCAGTACATTTTTGCTACCGTAATTAATTGGGATTTGCATAAGGAGGCCAGAAATTTATAGCTTTTTAGTAATCATTCCATACCCGATTAAAAACATCAATGTTACTCCAAAATTGCTTGGGCTGGACTCTCTCGACTCACTTCTCTAGCATCAAATATGGCAAAACTCTGAATCAGACTGTGGTTAAATTTCATTTAAAAGCTGCTTGAATTCAGCCTTTAAATCAAATTGCACAGGTTCTCATGGATTTGAAGACTAACTCTTCCATTTGAGGGTCAATGATACTTTAAAGCTCAAGATCAGTTTTCGTTTTATGAAATGACAATTAAAAGGGGATCTTTTTTAGCTTTAAAAGACAAAGAAAACATAAAAATAGAAATGAATATACACTATAACTACGACACCTAAGATTATGTTGATGCAAACCTGTAAGATATACACTCTGATATTTAAGAAATCAAATAATTGGCCTCCCACCTCTACTGTGAGCATGTTTTTCACTTTCAGCAAATAGGTTTTGTTGCTATTCTCAATTTTCACTTGGTAAATTGGAAACTTAAAGCTGCCTGCCTGCAAAATTTGGAGGTCTGGTGGGTCTAAGTTGTTGCAATAACAGCCCTACCATTCCACGGAACTTTCCACAGAACTTTTCTGATTGACAAACTTATAGAGCACTAATTTCAAGGGCTACAATAAGATCCAGACTACAGGAGATATGTGTGCAAAGCACCTTGTTCATAAACATGCACCTTAAATATCAATTTTGTTCCCTTCTTTCAGTAGACTGAAGAGACCTCACAAAGAGACAATCTTGTGAACCAATGCTTTGAATTTTGTTTTCATTGTCACTTGTTTTTTTTCCTCCAGGCCTGTGGACCATTTGCAACCCACTAATGAATATTATGTTCTAGAAGCACTTCACTGCCATCCACAGCCAAGCTCACTTTGTTACTGCATAATTGGGTTAGGGCACAAAACTGGCAACTGGCTTTGTCCACTAATGCCTTCTAAACAGTGAGCTGAGGAAGTGAAGCCAATCAGTCCTTCCCACCATCCCTCCTTCCCTCAATTTAAAACTGGTCATCCAACAGTTTATTAACACACAGAGTGTTTTTTTTATAATGGCTAATATATATGTGTATATATATATATGAGCTTCAAAATATTTATGGGAAAATTCCATTATCTTACTGATACATGTTTATATGGGAATTTCAATATCATAGATGTGTTACGCACATTATGTGTTTGTATGTGTATACCTGCAATGTTCGTCATTTCAACATTTTTTCCTATGTACAATTTTTGTGGCACAATCACTCATATTATGCTGTGTAGCAGTCCCTACCATCTATTTCCAGATTTTATCATCACTCCTCACAAAACCCCTGAGCAGTGCAGCCCTCATTCTCCTCTGTCCCCTGGCAGTCTCTATAGTCATTATGCATTTGCCTATTCTGGGGAGTTCATAGAGTGGGATCATTCATTATCTGTCCTTTTGTGGCAGCTCTGCTCACGCGAACCCATGTTTTTAAGGTTCACCCACGGACGCAGAATCAAAGCTCCATGTATGATGCATCAGAGCCTGCCTACATCCTCAGCCTCCATAACTTAGCTGTAAACAGAAACTACACACTAATGTCAATGCTTGCATTAAAAAAGTGCTTTTCAAAAATATGCATATTTTAAATATGCATCATTTAAACCTTAAAAAAAGATCAGGGGGAAGAAATGAGGGAAAGTATAATCCTCTAGAGCAAGGCATCAGGTTTCCTGGCTGGTTATGGCCAGGTGCGACCATTGCTTGGGGCTTCAGCAGGCATCCACTCCCAAGTGTGGGAGAGGGTCTAATATTTCTTGCTGTTGACAACAGTTTAAGGCTTTTCCCTGGTCTGGCAGAGGCTGCGATGGGGCTGACTGTGACTGAGTGGTTGTTCTCAATTGTCTTATATTTTGGATTTTCATAGTATTCTCTTATGCCAATTACTCATTTTACATCTTTGTGTTCTGTAAATAGTGTGCAGGTAAGTATAACAGAGGCAAAGGAAGTGCTAATATGGACACACCCCAAATTCCAGAGCTCCTTCGCTTGTCCTCCCGTACGTAACTACGCACATCAAGCCTCCCTCGAACCTAAAACGAACACTAAGTACACGTCACTAAGTACACTGAAGAGGCTATCGTCATCTTTGAAAATTGACCCTTTGAATCATTTATTTTGCACTCACACCAAGTCAAGTGATAGCTAGCTCACCTGGAAAACTGACCAAATAGCAAAAGCCAGGGAATCCAAGAGATGCTTAAGAAACACTTGTTGACTGATGGATGGGTAACCCTGGCCTGGCATTCCTCCAACAATACCTGCTTTGTCCAAACATGAAGGTAAACAGTTATGCCCACGTATTACCGAGACTCTCTGTCTGACCCCCAGCATGCATCAGCTCCTCCCCAGTCCACTCGGGCAGCTTGGATTCACGCCTTCCTCGGCCTTTCTCACCTTGCACAGCACAGCGGAGCAGAGACTGTCTCAGCTGAACAGGTCAGTGCGACTGGAAGCTCAGATCCCATGCAGGCTCAGCTGTCGCACCGCATTCAAACAGTTTGAACCCTGACTAAGAACACTGTCACCTTTGCCACGAACAGTTTGCACGCGTTCGAAAACAAACAGCAGAGAGAAAACACGGAGCTGATTAGAAACCTGGAGGAAAATCTATATTTATAACTAATTGTCAAAGCCCAGCTAAGACTTCCTGCCTTGTTCTGAGAGAAATCGAACTTGGAAGATCAAATTACCTGCTCCACAAGCAGTGGGCATGCGGCCCCACCAGGGTCTGCTGGGCTCTCAAAGAGGAAGCCCAGGTTCAAGAGGCTTTGGCTAGTCTCGCAGCCACCTTGGCCTGAAGGCCAGGCCTCAGGCAGATTTTCTGTTCGGTTACGTGGGTTCAGTGCTCACCGACCCTGACTTCTGAACCAGCACGCGCTCAGAACTTGGGGGCTGGTTGATACCAGGGCTTTCTCCCCTCCAAACTACCCAAGAAGCAGCCGTGGTAGCACAATGGCTAACACTTGGCTGCCAACAGAAAGATCTGCTGCTCCATGGGAGAGGGATGCGGCAGCCTGTTCCTGGAGAGATTTACAGGCCTGCGAGTGCAGGGAGGCAGTGCTGCTCAGCAACCCTCCCCGGCTACAGGGAGTCCGGGGTTGCCTCAAGGGCATTGAGTTTGGTTTGAGCTTTCTCTTTCCTTGCCCACTGCTGCCCCTCTTCGCCACCTGCCTTCTCGAGTTGCCAGGTCTCTCTGCCTCACACGTCATAGGGAACTGCTCCCGCCGACATTCTCCACGCCAGCAAGCCCTGCAGGTAACCCGTGTTGTCTTTAACACGGAAGCCTTGCCCTCTAACCACTTGCCGCCCATGTGGACAGTGCCTTGTCATGTTGGAAAATCTAAACACATGCATTACGTTTTTCTTCTCCATCTTCTCCTGTTACCAAGAGGAAGGAGCCGGAGGAAGGAGAGAGAAACACATGCAAAGCTCCAGCCCTTCTATTCCTTGTAAGAAATCTTCTCAGACTCCTTGTTTGGAATGGCCGGTACCTGACGGTGAATTTCTGGTGGCGCTCCTGGCGCTCGGGACTGGCTGGCAGCTGTGTGATATTGATTTGTTTTTACCATAGCAACAGCAAATTAAAACAACGAGCAGACACACGGCAGGAAAGCTACATAACCAGTATAGTTCGCAGGCTTATTTCCCCCCCCTTTCTTTTCCCCTGCCTTCCCTGTCATTCATGTTACTTTCACAAATTTAAGACAGAAGTTGAAGCAAAATAGCTGAAAATGCTCTGGGCCTCCCGAGGCCTATATGGGTTCTGTCTGGGTGGGGGGGGGGGGGGGGGGGGGGGGGGGGGGATGGAGTGGGCAGCAACAAAAGCTTTAGAAATTTTATTTGTGGGCTGAGAATAAGTGCTCCTAGAAAATTTACCCAAGCAAGAAATATCAAGAAGGGTTTTGTGCATATGATTATATATCTTAATACCTAAGGGATTTGCCTACAGTTTCATTAATACGAAGGCTTTATCCCTTTGTACTTAAAATAGCTCATTGTACCAAGAGATAAACAACTTTTTTTCTCTCTTTTGGTACAAGGTCAAATTCTCTGAAATTGCTAAAATTATGAGACAAAGTGGAGTCACTGTTATTCATTTCTATTAAGAGTCAGAGAATTGACGCAGGCACTTGCCCAAGGCTACACAAGCAGGTAGAAGAGGCACTAGGGAATCCCTGGGACTCCAATCGGCCCGAATTAAAATCCATCTTTAGAAGGCACGTCATCCCTTCCCCACCTTCCACCCTGTGTCTGCGGCCAAGGTTGCCACCTGTGACACTGGAGTCACCGGCTGCAGTATGCCCGTCCTTCCCTTCGGCCCATCTGGACTGGAGCTTGGTGGTGTGGTGAAGGCAGCAGCTGCCTTTTACATACAAGCAGCTGCTACCACCATCACAGCCAGTCATGAACTTGGGATATAACCTGGCATCCAAAACAAGGGGCCTGGTGGGCCTGAGAGTGCGAGTCTGGGCACTGTTGACAGAAAGGGCAGTTCAGGGCTGTGGCAAGGGAAAGATGGGCGAGAAGAAGCTGTTCTCTGCAGGGGTTTTGGAGGGGCAGAAAGAATCTGTTCTCTGCAGGTTTTGTTTTTGTTTTTGTTTTTTTTGTCAACGCAGCCTGAAAGAAACCTGCAGAAAACCTGTGTGGACCTGCCCAGCGGGAGGCAGGTATGAGACTTCAGTCTATTAACACAAGGGGATCTACTTAGGTTGTAGAAAAAACAGGCAAAAATATGTAGACATAACTCAAGATCCGCCAACCAGGAGTGAGAATGCTCCAAGCCAGGACATAAAAGAAATATTCCTTTCCATAAGCCTGAATAATGGAGCACAGAGCAGAAATAGTTGGAAGATGACGTCAGAAGTTCTGGGCTAGTGTCCTGCACTTCTCCTTGAAAGTGAAAACAGTGGGTCTAGAAGAATCTACGTGGCATGGTCCTCATTTAAATGAATGCTCTGCTCCACAAAAAATCCACAGACTCGCTAGCTAACGAAACTTCAGCTTATTCAAAGATTATAAAAATGTCCCCTCAATTCACACACACACACACACACACACACACACACACACACGATTGTACCCAACATGCACTTACAATTACAAATATCACTCCACTGAATATCTGGCCTTTAAAGTGACAGAAACGTTTTTGGAAGAATATTTACCATGGTGGTTGTGAGGAAAGTCAAGATTCTTCCCCCACAACCCCCCCCCCTTCGCTCCAGTGCTTGCTAACTATTCTAAAAATGTTACACATTTATTGTAAACACATGCTCCCAAGGCCTAACAAAAAAGCACAGTTTCCTCATGGCTGGCAGAAATTTCAAAAGGAAAAGGGCAGAAAGAATTCTTTAACAAATATATCCTCTCCTTGTCTTGGGCCAAGTGTGTTAAAAATAAAACCCTCTCGATCATTTCTCACTGCTGTTTCTCGGGCCAGAAAGTTGATATGGGTCGGCAGAGTGAAAACACAGCTTTAAAAGCTAGCCTGCCCTCATTAAATTATTCTGCTGGCTGTGTGTTCTCATTAAAAATGCATAAGGATCAGATAATTGCAGTAAGCATTATTAACCCAGCTATACTTTTGAATATAATGGTTCCACTTTTAAGCTGGAAACAAAGACTCCGACATGCCAGAAAAAGAAATGTAAACATTGAACTCCAGTATCGAAAACTTGCCATAAAGCAAGCTCTTGGTAGGTTGTTTAAAATGTGCTTTTCAAACTCAACTGAAGCCGTAGGATTTTTCGAGCCAGGTAGGTACCTCGTATTTAATAAATAGACATATTTCTTTTTGACCAAACATTCCGTCGATTATTTACCATTATGCGCCTCCCCCTCCCCCTCCCTTAATCCCAGGGCTGGTTCAAATAATGGAAGCATTGTAAACTTTATCTATTTGGGAGCTAATTATGTCAATGTGAAAACATTCTGTAACAGGAAAATAAGAATGCTCCCAGTAATCCAAATGACTCTTAAAAAATAACAAATGGATCTGCTATTTGCACAAAATTCGATTTTCTGCCTCACCCTTCAGGGGCGGCTTAGATTCAAGCCTTGCCATATCTTTTTCCTCAAATCAAAATGTTACGTAAAAGTCCAGGGTCCCCGGCAAGTACTACATTTGAATCAGTGTAATCCGGTTTCCCTGGCCTCTCTAAGCAACACACATGGAATGCAGCATACTGCAGCAAACTCTTTAAACATTAAAAAAAAAATGGGGGGGGGGGGTGATTCTCCTACCTTGGTTAGCTCTGTGTCCTCCCCATTTACAGTAACCCCAGGAACATCTGGCAGAGGCAAGCAGCCCAGGCTTCACGCTGCATCAGGAGAAAGAAACGTCCATGTAAACAGTTCTCATTCCCTATGTATTGTACTCTGAGAGCCGTCTGCCCTATCTGGAAAATTTTTGCCTTTAGATGATGAAGCAAAGACAGTCTAAACTCTGTTGCTGTATAGCTGCAGCCCTGCCTTCCGACAGACCCCGCCCCGCGGCCGTCGGCCAATCCACAGCCAGCTCGTCAGCCCGGCTCCTCCGAAGCCGGCCCTGATAGGATGACTGACACAGCAACCCGGCATTGGCAGTGTGTGAAAACAGTGCATCCATACTGAGGAGCCCGGAATTTCCCTCTCAGAAGAAAGCAGTCATCGCTCCACGCCAGAAGTGGCACAGCATGGGCAGAGCCCCGAGAGGGGTAGCTCGAGAAAGCAGCCTTCCCGACAGCCAGCCCAGAGCTTGAGGCTGCCCAGTAAACACTTTCCAAAATGCACAACTCCGAAGAGTCAAAAGAAGTCAAGGTTACACAAGCACCTGAAGTCAGTGCCCCATTCGGCAAAGCTTGCTTTCTTTCTTTTTTTCCTTTTAAATGGGAAAACAGTTCATTGTCCTCCATGGAAATTAGTTCCTAACAAAATATTTTAGTTTATTGTCTGGGGAGAATGTGGCGTTAGCCCAAGTGCATATTCTGAATTCAAACTTGCTTTTCTGGCTAGAAAATAGTGCGACTCTAGAACATGCTATTGCAATGGTTAATTACTGTAGCCCGTACATCTTTCATCTAAGTTTTCAGATCACTGGAGGCTACAATTAGGGAATGCCGAACAATAAAATTGATAACTATATATCACCCTTTCATGTGCTTGTTAGGCCACCATGAGAGGATTGGGTGTGCCCTAAATGATTTAGAAGGGACCTCCTAGGTGATGCAGAGGTTAAAGCATTGGGCTACTAACGAAAAGCCATTGATTCTAATCCACCAAGTGCTCTACAGGAGAAAGGTGTGGCAGTCTGCATCCAGACAGATGGATAGTCTTGGAAAGCCTTTGGGGTAGGCTTTATGGTCACTGTGAGTCTGACTAGATGCCACACCAAAGGGTTTAACCATGTTAGATGCGGTTTAATAAATACTGTGCACCCACCCACATTGTCAATAATAAAGAAACTGTGACAAGTAGCTGTTCACTGCTGAATACACACGACATGTGATCCACGTGGCACCATCAGGGCCCCTTCACAAAGGGGGTTCCAGGAGGTGCTCTATTTCCACAAGATAAACCAGGGAAAGAGAACTAGAAAGACAATTTCTACGCCCCTCACATGGCCCCTCCATTCCACCAAGTCAGCAGTATTGCCTTGATGCAGTGATGCTAAAAATCAAGCGAATGCCCTTGGGGTTATTGGAGTTAGAACATTTTTCTTTGCCTTCAACTAAACACAACATCTTGAGGAAAATAAATTAAAAAGTGTGATTAAATGACTTGATCAAGTCAGGGAGCAAAGCCCTTATTCATGTAAAAGGTTGAACCCAAGCTCAATTGTTCATTTCCAACTGCTCAGGACATCTGTAGTGAAGCAACAGTTAGGTGGAATGGAAGAAATGTCTATCAAGAATACAATGTTTCCTATGATTTGTAGGCTGTTTTCTTCAATGTCATGCCATCGTTCAGTCTCCTTGATGTTTCTGAAACCTTTATTCATCATGTAAATACATCGTAATTTCCAGTTCAATTTCTAGTCTAATGGTTTGGTGGTTTTTGTTGTTGTTGTTGTTGTTTTTTTTGTTTTAGTAATTTAAATGAGCTGTGTGTCAAACAAGAAGTATTTAAAAATGTCAATATGCTTAACCGATTAACAATTCACATAATATAATTAGATGTATTGTTCTTGTTAGGTTCCATCCAGTCATTCTCCATTCAATTCCTAGTGACCCCAAGTTTCTATTCAAAGTCCCATAGGACATCTGAGGGGGTCGCTGTGTGTCTACCCATTGCTCCACCAGGGTTCCCTGCACAGGCGGTTCTGTCCCTATGAAGGGAGGTTTGCAGTCAATGATTCTTCTGTTACGATTTCCTTCAGGTTCTAACTTTCACTTTCCCATTCCCCTGAGCTCATGACTGAAATGTTAGTCATCTTTATCTAGCCTCTCCTTCTCACCCAATGAAACTAATTTAGGTGCTCTTGATTTCTCCTCCAGAACTCTGCCCTGATACCTGGATAACTTGAATGTTAAAAACATGGCCGCTCAAAGCTCCTCTGTTGCCCAACAGGTTTTCCTAAGTCATGTAAAGTCATGTTCCTTTCATACTTGAATCCTTCTCACTATAAAATCTGAATTACAGACTTGCAAAGGCCTTAATAATCGAACCCCACCCTTTCTATTTAACCCTTTTCGCCAGCGTTTTCCTAAGTCACCTTTCTGATGACATCAGGCCCACTCTACTTCCAGGACCTCCTTTCCGAATTCCTTTCTCAGACCTTACTGACCCCCATGGTCTTCATGCAACAAAAACCCTTTCCAACCTTTGGACATCAGCATACCCACCCTTTCTTAGGTACGTCTTTTCGGTCCACACTGTCCTCTTTGATTTTCTCCCTTAAAATCATCCACACTACTCACTGTACCAGACTTTTGGCCTGTGTTGTTTTGGGCAGTTAGGTTGCCTGAGTTGTGTAGTAGAGTCATGAGGATACTGTAGACGGAGCTTCTGTAGCATGGGTGACACATGATGAATGCTCACTTCATCATGACTCTTCTTATTGCTATTTTCTACTGTTCATCACATTTAATAAGATGCCAAGCACAAATTTGCTGAGTCCATGAGTCCCTTCTCAGGAGTTGATTGCATTATTCATCCAATTGCACAAGTGAAAAAACATGGCCATCACTCTTGACACACACCACCCCCTGCTCCACATGAACTACATGATCAGAAGTCTGTCAAGTTTGGCATGTAAGTATTTAGAAATGCTTCAACCTCCTCTGTCTTTACCAGCACAGCCATTGTCTAAAGTGCCAGTGCTTTCTACCATGATCATTAAAACTATCTCCAAATTGGTCTCCTGCATTTCGTGCAAAAGTCCAGGTTCCAAATGTAGGCTTACATACGACTCAGCTCCAAACCGACCCCGCGAAGCCGATTGTTTAAAATGCTTAATGCAAAAACAAACAAACAAAAAGAACGCTTAATGCACAATGGCTCATAACAACAAGTGGGCGCTGCTTTTTAAAGCACATAGAAACATTACTATTATTATTATTGATGTTAATACAATGTTTATTAAAGATATTTTCATGTATCTAGAAGCCTTCATTTTTTGTGCCTGGAAAAATAAACCATGTACTATAATACTATGACAAGAATTTGACTGACTGGACTGATGTCAGTAATAAGCCTAATAGTTCCAACTTATATGTACAATTGACTTAAATACAGTTTTAGGAAGGAAAAAGATGAGTGTTCTCAAAATAGCTTTTAAATCCCTGTATAGTCCAGCCCCCAACTACTTGAATTCCTACGACATGAAATACCTCCTGCTTCGTCCGTATCTACCCAGTATCCTTCCTCCATTAATACTCAACACATCCATGCCATCCGCCAGGAAACTTTCCATGACTTCTGAGGAACCGTGGTAAAGCATCTTAGCAATTTTCCCACTCTATTGTAAATATGTTTTCGTTGTCCATGTTTCTCATTAGTTCCTGCAAAAGATAAAAGTATGTCTATCTTGTTGATCAATTTATCCTCAGGCCCCAGAACAGGCAATGGTTTAATAGCATAAGCTTACAAAATAGTTGTTGAATAATTAAATGGATAAATAACCTTGAAAATAACACTAGTAATAAAGTGGCACAGATAGGCACAGAACCGTGCGTGTGTGTTTTAAATGGATATGTATGTGCTATAGAAAATAAATTTGGTCTATTTTTTTATTAGAGGGGAATAGAGAAATGATGTAAAAGTGAAAGAAAGACATAAAGCACCTATGAAATTATCTCCTTTTTGGGTGCAGTAACCAAAGTGAGCAAGTTTATAAGCAAGGTGAAAAGGCTGAGGAAAAATCAATGTTTGATGATGCTTAAAATGGAGGGGATTTCCATGAAAGGCGAGTCATTCTTCAAATGTTCTTAGAAAACATGGTGTCGTGGACCTTCCAGAAGAGAAGGCTGAAGAAGGTTCACAGCCAGTTTGAAATGAGGTGGGAAGGCAAGTTGCTGATGGGTCTTGTGCGTGACAACCCCATCTTGGGACTAATTTCTCTGCCAGTATAATGTCTTTAGCCTGTGCTCCAGTCCCATTATTCAGAGCATCCATTTTGTATTTAGCAGTTTAAAATATTTGCACCACCCCCCCTCTGTTAGCTTACCTACTCCAACTTCCCTGGGTTTCTCTTTCCCTCAAGTGGATTGCCATCTTCCCTGTCTTTTCAAATTAATATGTGCCAATCCCAGAACTATTGATTCAGTCCTCCCTTGCCCTCCTCTCCTTGGGAACCTCCAAACTGTCATTTTGATATTAAAGTCTTTGTCCCCCCCCCTTTTCAACAGTAGTCCCCTAAAATAGTTATCACTTTGTAATTGACCAATTTTACATAGCTTGGAGATATTGCAATTTTGGTGCCAGAGTACTACAGCAAAGTCAATATTGAAATGAAGGGCAAGTTGTATGAATTTTCCAGTGGCCAAGTGTATGTAGAAGTTATATTTACATTGTACTGTGGTGTGTGTTATGATACAGTTTGAAGGCATGAAGTGAGCATGTACAGTTGGGAAAAATGGCGTGGGTAGACTTGGTGGAGGCGGTGTTGTAACAGACCTTCACACACACACTGCAGATGGGGCAGGTATGTGAAGTAATAGTTGAGACACCCTTAGCACATAACAAGGTCTCAACATATGTAAACTATTACTATAGTAACTACTATTATTTTCATAAGTAGCATTACCGATATCTTCAGGTTCCAGAGTTCTAGGGAGCTTTCACAGAAGACTGATAATGAAGTTTAGCAGAGTCCCAAACGGCCCTGACTCATGGTGTTCTTGGTGTTGAGAGATTTTTTTCCTTCTTCACAGTGTTTCTCGACTAAAAATATCACTCTTCCATTTGTAAGGATTGCAAGGATGCTGCAGGGCCAGGCAGCATCTCCTCTGTTATCCACGAGGTAACTATGAGTCTCAACCTAGCAAAAACTGGTCCAAACTACTTAGTAAGTGTTCATAATTTTAGCAACTTCGTTACTGTTGTTAAGGGCTTTGAGTCAATTCTGGCTCATAGTTGCCTTATGCACAGCACAGTGAAATACTGTGCCGCTCTGTGCCATCCTCCAAATCATGTGGGACTTGTGCTCTTTGTTACAGCCTCAGTATCAAATCACTACAGCTTCACAACTCCTTGAACAGCTGATACACAGTATTCAAGATAGAATGTTTTTATGTCATCCTTCTATTACCCACTAAGCCCCTTACTAATGGATTGTGAATGTCACTTGGGTCCTGCAAGCCGATTACAAAGTTTGAAATAAGATTGGTAGCAGTACTCTCAACTTTCTGATCCAAGTCCTCTTTCACAGTATGTGTATATTAATTATTGCTATATTCTCATTAGAAAGTGCAAAACATCCCACAACACCCATGTGAGCTCACTGTAGTACCACATGGTGTCCTGCAATGCAGTCTTGGAACCATTGGGCTATGGAAAAGACCCTAATAGACTGGCCAACATAAATAAGCTGATTCCTTCTGCCATGACAGTTGCCTCAGGCTGTTATAGCGCCTCCTTATCATGTGATCTTGGTTTACTTGATGTTATAGAGAGATTGGGTCAGAGGTTACGAGACAAGTCTAGCCTAAAAGCTGAGGCCATTTGAAATGAATTGCCTGAGAGTGTGAGGAAAGCCTACAGGTCTCCAGAATTTCAAAAACATGAAAGAGTAAAAGATGACAAGGCAAGGGTGATGCTGCATCAGTCAGCTTCCATGAATAGGGGGACTTTCTTCTAACCATTCATAATGGTGAACTTGGAAGGGAGGGAGGGAGGGAGGAAGGAAGGAAGGAAGTAAGGAAGGAAGGAAGAAAGGGAGAATGGATTGCTTAGACTTTTCCCTGTCACTCCTCTTTGTTCAGACCATACTTACATTCTCTAATGCAGCTACTTTATTCTCCTATCTCTCCCTCTCATACATTTCACTTCTCATTTTGTAGTGCTCAGTATAATTTGACACTTTTCCCATGCTAGAGAATGAGTACTAGCCGACATTCCATCGCCATGCCCCTTATTAAGGTGGTACTTCCAACAGAGAACTTTGCAAATCTGAAAGACTAGCAGTGGCTGGCAAGACCTCCTACCTGATGGATTACCTGAAGAAAAAGATTTTTAAGTCTGTGACCCTTTTACCCATCTTCTAAGTGAGGG
Source organism: Nesogale talazaci (assembly GCA_004026705.1). Taxonomy (NCBI): domain Eukaryota; kingdom Metazoa; phylum Chordata; class Mammalia; order Afrosoricida; family Tenrecidae; genus Nesogale; species Nesogale talazaci. The sequence continues at coordinate 108,749 of PVJH01001027.1, read as the reverse complement.
ATCAGATTGGATCAAGATCTAATAGCTCGTGGGTGGGGAGCAACTTAGTCACTTCCTCAACTTCCGCTTTTCTTTTAATAAAACTGACCATATTTGGGTATAATAGATGATTGACTATGAGTTTGATATCTGTTGCGTGTTTTTGCTACTAGAATGGGGTAAGTAAAAAAATATTGCTTCAAAATCACATAAATCTTTATTACACAAAAATATCAGCATATGAACATAATGTTTTCTAATATATCCTTAATCTAGTTCTATGTACTTCTGAAGAAAGTACTTCCATCTCTCTAACCTTTCCCACAATATTATTGTGAATCAAAATCTCTTTAATGGTCATGATTTAAAAAATTTTTAATTTTAACCATTCCTCCAAACAATTCTATGCTTGGATTTACACCATGCCAAAAGGTCTCAAATTGTGTTCCTTTTAATCATTCTTGGGAGATTTAGTTGGGAGAACAAAAGGAGTCTGAAGGAACAATACCAGGGCTGCAGGGTAAGTGAAGTCAGGATTCCCAAAAAAATTCTGGTACATCAAGCCCTGATACCCTGGTGAATGAGGAGACATTTTGTTGTGATAGGGAAAGTTAATCTTTAGTATACATTTCTTAGCATTTTTCTCACCTATGTGGTCTCCAACCTTCTTAAAACTCCTTCTTAATAAGTCTTTATGATCATCGAGTGTCCTTCCAGAAAATCTACTGTGATTAAAGCTCACTGCCCTCACACTGATTTGATTCATAGTGATTCTTTTACATTCCCTTAAAAGAGTTATACCATTCGAAGCTGAAATCTCTACTTCAAATTTTTTTTTTTTAATTTTTTTTTTTTTTTTTAAGGCATCACTGCCCTCAGGTGGTGGGAGTAGGAGGCCCAGCCTTTGCTCCTGGGAGCCGGAATTGAACCTCCGTCCCAGTGGGCCGCAGTCCCGCGCACAACCACTACGCCACCGGGGCTCAGCCCTCTACTTCAAATTTAACTGATGTAGCAGATCCCCTCAGAAACTCTAGGCTTAATTAAACCTGTTTTTGAAAACCAGATGGATCTTGGCTGAAATCCAAGAGAACACTAGAAAGATCTTTATCTGTATTTTATTGACTATGCAAAGGCATCCAACTGCATGAATCATAACAAATTATTGAGAACATTCTGAAAAATGGGAATTCTAGTGCACTTACTGTAATAGTACTCATGTGAAAGCTGTACATAGACAAAGAGGCAAACATTTGAGCCAACAAGTGATTTAAAATCAGGAAAAGTGTGCCTCAGCATTTTTTACTGTCACCACACTTTTACAATCTGTACATTGAGCTGGACTCAACTGAGAAGCTGGACTCTATGAAGAACACCATAAAAAGATTAGAAAAACACTCATTATATGACACAACCTTGTTTGTTGAAGGTGAAGAGTAGTTGAAGATAAAAATATATATATAGCCTTCAGTATGAATTGCATGTAAACAAAAGAAAAAATCTTAAATGCATCGTAAATGAACCAATAAAGAGTATCATGACAAATGTAAAAAATAGTGAAATTATCCAGGATTTCGTTGTAGTTAGATCCAGTATCAAAGCAGCAGTCAGAAAATCAAAGAACCAATTGGGCAAATCTGCTGGAAAAATCTCTTTATCATGTTAAAAAGCAACATGACACCCTGAAGACTAAGGTGTGCCTTATCTTACCTAAGTTATTTCCATTCTTTTAATATGCACTTGAAAGATGGACAATGAAAAAGGAAGACCAAAGAAGAATTGATTTTTTTTGACTTGTAGTGTTAGCATAGAATATTGAATATACTATAATCTGCTAGAATAAACCAATCTGTTTTTGAGGAAGTACAACCAGGTCACTCCTTAGAAGCTAGAATGGCAACAATTTATCCCAAGAACTTGAGACATGTTATCAGAAAGGATCATTATGGAGAAAAATATTATGCTAGATAATGTAGGGAAGACACACACAATGAAATAGGCTCAGTCAGCTCAATCATAGCAGCAGTTTGGAGAATAGTACAAGATTAGGCATTGCTTGATTTTGCTATGGATAGGGTCGCTCTGATTTAAAATGGATTTGATTTCACCCAACCTCAGCAACGATTACACCTAACACAAAGGAGGAAAAGTAACTACTTGATAAATGAGCATATAAAATGTGAGTGGACCAAAAATGAAAAGAAACTTTTTTGGGGACTTTCCAAGGCAGAAAACAGCAAATTTATTAGCGTCAAATATTTTAAAACTAGGGAAATGTCAAAACTTTGATCAATTGTGCAATGTATTATCATCAGACAATGTATAAGAAGCCCGAGTAGTACTGTGGTTTAGGAATTGAGCTGCTAACCACAAGGTTGGTGGCTCAAATCCCCTGTTTTTTTTCTCTAGAGAACAATGAGGCTATCTACGTTCTCAGAAACCCTACATGGGGTGACTGTGAGTCAGAATAGACTCCTTGTGAGTTTGGGTTTAGACAATGTGTGCTATCACAGAGCTGGTATTTGCTGCATCTTATTTTATGAGTTGGCCAATTCCACAGAAAGAGCTCAATAAAATGGGGCTGACTCCTCTTGCAGAAGGGGCAGAAGTGGGAGAGCTTGGAAAGAAAAAAATCTGGTGAGAAAATTGACAAATCAGTGAGAGTAAAAGCACATGCACATCGTGAGTAGATAAGGCACTGTCATATTGAAATAGTGCAGAAATGCAGGTGAAAATAGAGAAAGTTTGGACTGTAGCAATGGTAGTTGTGATTAATATAAATTTGCATGCAAACAGGGCATATATGCTGAAAACATATCCATGAATTATGGTGGAGCCTATAAGAGTCATAGCTATGAACCTTCTTAGATATAGCCATACAGCTTGAGTGAATGAGTCTCTGGTCTTGTGGGCTCAGAACTAATCTCTGAGATCACTGAGGTCAATTGGCATACCATAATTCACAAAGACAACATCCTATATCCTACTGTGGTGAACAGTTACTGGGGTCTTAAAATCCCATGGATGGCTATCCAATGTACAACCACTGCTCTCTCCTTGAATGGAGGAAAGAAGGATAAAAATCAAAGACACATGAAAATGATTAATCTGATGGACTAATGGACCATGTGAGTGTCAAATTCCATGACCCTGAGATCAGAAAAAGTAGATGGTGTCTGGCTACTACTATCAACTGCTTTTAAAAGGATTCTATTTAAAAGTTCACAAAGAGTGGGGGAATTGTGTTGTTAATTATATAGTGGTGAAACCACTGAAACCATGGTTTTTCCAGGGGAGGACTGAACTTAGTCCCAAAACAATTTTTAGCTAACCAATTGGGAAACCATAAAACTAGTGAAATACACTTTAGCACAATCAACCATTTAAGTTCAAAAGGGTAACGTTTACCCAAGAACAAAGTTCAGAAAGGTTAGGAAAAAAGGAATGGAAGCAGGTAACACAGGGAAATGGGTTGAGTGATGTTATATTGAGGGAGAATGCAATGAATTAGAACAAATGAGAGAACAAAATGGGTATGAATTGTTTAATGTAATCTGATGATCTACTCTATCTACCATCACTCCATTCAAAAGGTCAAAAAAAACAAGCAGATTTAAAAGAATTCCCTTCCATAACCAATTTTAAAAATGGTTTCAAACCAAAAATATAATATGTTTGCATTTAAATACTAAATGTATCTGATTTTTACTTACTATCATAGAATGTTCCTTGATGGAACTCTGTATTCATTCCTTACATATACCTATTGTTGTTTCTTTCAGCATTGTTCCCTTACCTATGCCCACTCTTTGACTTGGCTAACAAGGATTTATGAAAGCCTTCTGTATTGACCCAATGGGAGCCATTCAGAATATAAAACTGAGTGACACATGATCTTAACCCCAAGGAGGTTCAATTATACGAAGCCTACTGCTCTACAGTTCATCCTGACTCAATGCCACAGTGGGTTTCTGAGGCTGCAAATCTTTCTGGAAGCAGGCTGCCATGTCCTTACATCCGCTACCTCATCTTCTTGTCAGAAGCCCAAATCTTTCACCACAGTGTCACCACAGCGTCTAAGAATTATACAATGATTCCAAAAGTGAAATTTGGGCACACAAGTCTCACAATGTCGCTGGAGAAAAGGAAACACGGTTAGAGCAGCATTAGACATGTGTGTTTAATAAAGAACTACCCAGGGCTTTTATTTGTGGGACTTGCATGAAGAATCTCCAAAGGATCGTCAGGTTTGAAGGAAGATTTAGTAAAAATCTACAATATGCAGGTGACACAAATCTGTTTGCTGAAAGTGAGAATTTGAAGCACTTGGTGATTAAAATCAAAGATTATAGTTTTAGTTTGGGGTTCACCCAGTGATGGGATTAAAATAATTTAACCACTGGTTTTCTGACCTAACAACCATATTAAGTATATATAAAAGACATACTGAGAAGTAGTTTTTTATTTCATACAGTCAACAATTAGATAAAAACAACGAAAGGGGTAAACACAAATTAGATTTTTTATAAGAAAGTGTTTTAAGTATTAATGAAAAAATTATTAAATAATAATTGACAAAAGTCAATAAAACTGGTATTGAAGATATTTCTATCAGATTAGGAATCCATTCCTTTAGAAGTAAGCCAGTTAGACAACAGTCACTGTGTTAGGTAGTTTAGAAACAGTTAAGTCACTTCTCTTCTCTAAACATATTGTATTGAACTTTGAAAAACCCCTTTCCATTTCTCCTGAGCTTACAACAATTGCTTTGACAATATTTTTTAGCTCTTTGAACACTTTCTGGGTTTTTATAATTCATTCATAATAGCCCCTGGGAATCTGGGACATAATACAAAATTCAAATGAATGACAGGATGCACCCTCTGGTTGTTAGGTACCTTTCCTCTTTGCATTTGTATTTTCTTACTGTAACAAGCAAAGAGAATAAATGTTTAATATATCATTGGAAGTATAATGAGTTTCGGGAAATGAATAAGTAAATAAGACAAGTGTGGTTCCGTCTAATGTTTTTAAACCTATGGAAGATATAAAAGGACATTAACATGTTGCTTAGAATACTTTATCTTACAGATGCAAGTTATGAAAGAGTAAGAAACTTAAATATGTGATTTCCACCTTGAGTGACTGTCAAGCTGTGGCCTTAGAGAGAAACCTGGGTGCCATTATAAGTGCCATTTTTAACAGCAGATTCCTCAAATTCAACAAAAATTTAGCTATAAGTTCTGCTGAACCCGTGGCAACAGGCTGAATCCTACCACTGATTAAAACTCAAATGAAAAGAGGACAAAAATCTTCACATCTGGACCAATAAACAAGATCCTGAGAAATGGCAAAGGATTGAAGTTGTCAAGGATTTTATTTTACTTGGATCCACAATCACTCTCATGGAAGCAGTAAAGAAATAAAACTATGTGTCACATAAGGCAAATCCTCTGGACAAGGCCTCTTTAAAGAGCAAAGATGTCCCATGGAGGACCCAAGACATGGCATTTGCAAGGGATTCATTTGGCCACAGAAGACTGAATGCATGTGAACTCTGGTGTTGAAGTCGATAGAAAGGCCAAGGACCGCCAGAAGAACAAGTACATCTGTCCTGGAAGTAGTGCATCCAGAAGACTTCTTAGAAACAAGGATGCTGAGCCTTCATCTCATATACTTTAGACATGTTCTCAGGAGAGAAGCAAGTTCAAGTCAAAGAAATGAACTCCGGGAGGATCACTTGAAGGTCTTTGTGTGGGAGACTTCAGGGCTCATTTTTTCTGATGTCTAAATTAGACCCCACATCATCTTTTTTAATGGTCTTACTTAGTGATCCAGTGTTTTCTCAATACTAAGGATGCAGTTCAGCTCCCAAAACAGACATAAAATAGTGGCCTCTTTCTGTCTTCCAACACAGTATTCTTTTGTTCTCTTCTCCCTGCCAACAACTGGGAAATTACAGATTCTTCTTCCCTCCTCTAATTGTTTCTCTAGTTCCCCTTTTACGGAACCCACAACACTGCTACAGTCCTGTCTCTCTTCTCCATAACTTAAAATGTTTCAGACTTATATAAAATGTTCTGAATTTTCATCCAACAGCATGTTATGTTTTATAATAAAACTTTATCTTTATTTTAAAAATAATGTGTGCAAAGGGAAAGCATCTGGCTTTGTTTTAACTGCTCCAGAAAAGGGATCATGTCAGAGATATGTTCTTTACCAGAAATGGGCAATTATTTAGCCTTCCAGCTGGACTGAGCAAGAACAACATGCTCACCTTAGCAACAGCGTTCTGACGTGGATGGCATCACCTTGCATCATTTTGGTCTCATGTCACTGTGCTCTTTCTCTAAAATCACAAACCATAGCTTTTCAGAGCTCTGCATTTTAAAGGCTTCATGCAAAAGGAAGAAATAACCATATTTAAATATTCACTGAGTCATTCTAATCTAGAATGGTGTCAGCAAAATAAAATATGAATTGTTCCTTTCCCACTTTCCAATCTTTGTTATGGCTTCGCCTGCACCCTGGTCTCTCCCCAGGGAATGCCTACACCCTCCCTCTGTGTGTGAGTCCCCAACCCACCAGATTGTCAACTTCTCCAACTAGCTTGTTGGTTTACAAATGGAATTATTTTATCTTTCAGAACAGTTTGGTCCGGAGATTAGTACATAAATGGAAATCACAGATTCTGGGCACTCATATTATGATGAAGAGACAGACAGTAAAAAGATGCAGGGCTTTTGGGTAAAGAGACAGTGGACTTTACCACACCAGAGGTTTGTGTCTCCTTACAGTTTCAGAGAAGATTCATACAGGTTGTCAGGGTGTAACTCCTTACCTCCTGTCCCCTAGCTTCCCTCCCCTAGTGGCTTCCTCGTTCAGGCAATGCCTGGCCACACCCTCTCGTCACAACTCACAGCAGCCAGCGGCCCTTCCTGTACCATCAACGGGACCCAGACTTCTGAACTTGTTTGTTTACATATTGGCTTTGATCTCAAAATAAATAACATTAGAAAAATCACAGTTGTGTTGAGTCACTTAGGCTATTTTGTTTATAACTTTAAGTGTTTCTGTTTATGGACAGGGAAGAGAAACTCACTATCAATGAATAGAAAACAAGCTACACACACATTGCATTTTGGCAAAATCAGCCTCTCAGAAAAGCCACGGGCTGTGCCACCAAGACAGAGACTTGCTTTGTCAGTTTGCCTTGCACACTAGCTATCACGCTCCAAGACGCAATTTGTTTAAGTTCTCAATTTGCTGAATTCCTGACTAGAAAACAAATGATATTTTAAACACATTTTACCCTCAAAATTATTTTAGCATAATTAAGCTTTTCGAACTTTGCTGCATAGATACATATTTTGGAGACATAGAGCATCACTAAGCTAATAATTTGAGCTGCACTTAGAGAATTTGTTTTATCTTTTCAATGTTTCCCATTTGAACATAATGCAGAAAATGAACCTTGCTTTGGGCTAGAAATTCATGTCTTTTTTTAAAAAAGGATTCTTTAATAATGAAAACAGCAAAGCAAAAAAAATTCTCAAATTTCTAGAAAACTGAACATTTACTAAATGGGCAATTAGCACATATCTTCTATACTGAATCAGCTAAGAAGGACATACTCCCCTAATTAGAGTAAGTGACATGTAAAAATGGTTTCTATCATTGTTGTTAAAGGAGAAAAAAAGTGCTACTTAATTTATCTTATCGTCAGTATTAGAAAAATAATGATAAAGCATTCCTTGTACTGGTGTCGCAGCGGTTAAGTGCTTGGCAGCTAATTGAAAGGTTGGCAGTTCAGACTACAGCCCCTCCACTTGAGAAAGATGAGGAAACCTGTTTCTATCAAAATTTACAACCTCTGGAACCCGCGGTAGACATTCTCCCCTGTCCCATGGAGTTTCTGTGAATCAGAACGGACTTCACAGAGACGGGGTGGGGTGGGAGGTCGGTTCTGGTTGAAATAACTTACTCAAACACTGTCTGGGAGGTCACTTTCTTTACCTCACTGTAAACCAAGGTATGGAAGTTTGAAGATTTAATCTTGATTTTCCAAATCTGATGGCTGCAGTGGGCTAAGATAAATGAAATTTCAATGTGTTCTGTGCCTCAGAGACCCTTTTCCCCTTGCTGTCCTGTCTTGATTCTGATTCCTGGTGGCCCTACAAGGCAGTGGGCCTGCTCCACAAGGATTCCGAGGCTGTAAATCTTTACAGAAGCAGACTTCTACTGGGGAGCAGCAGGAGAATTTGAAGCACTGACTTTTGAGGTAGCAACTGAGTGCTTTAACTACTGAGCAATCAAGGCTCTTCTTCCTTATACAGAGTAAGATGAATTTCTTACACTTTTTGATAAGTCCTAAAGGGAAAACATGAGCATCATTAAAAAATATATAATTCAATTATTCAAATTACATCTTCACAAAATGCCTAATTAATTTCTTGTGTTTTCACCTACTTTCAGTTTCAATTTGCTTTCTTTCCCCCTACCTTAAAGAACTTGATTCATGGAAAAACCAGTTATACCTGAGAGGTTAGAATATATTCTTAAGAACACAATCTCAATTAGCTCACTTGGAAGGCTGCAGCAAATCTACAGAGGGTTATTCAGGTCATAATCGCCATTCCCTGTCATCATTTGTGATGGTTAATTTTTCATGTGTCAACTTAGCTAAGCAATGGTTCCCAGTGGTCTGCCTAAACACTAAACTAGTTTCTGTTCCATATGTAACCTAATGTAAAATAATCAATCAACCAGTTGAAAAGAGTTCCCTAGGGAGCATTACATTAGGTTTTGCCTGTGAGCACACACACGCACACAAAGGGGCTTCAAAAAAGTTCATGGACAGTTGGAATTAAATCATGAAAAATTTCCACGAACTTTTTTGAAACTCCATTGTATGTATGCATATATGTAAATATACATGTATGTAGTTGTGTATGCTTGTTTCTCTAAAGAACTCTGGCTAAGAAAAACACCGTGTCTGAAGTATTTTCACCTCTAGAGTTGAGCTCAGCCATGCACTTTTGCCCAGTTTAGTGGATAGTTAACAGTGGGGCTGGTCACAGACTCACTACTTTTGAGTCATCCTTGCGCTCCTCCTCTGGTTCTTTCCTAGTCTTCTTTATTCTGGTCATTATTCCACCAAGTTCTCCCCACGCCCTTGACCCACATCCAACTATTACTGAGGCTTCTCTACACTGCCCTTAATAACCTGTGCACTGGTGGCCAGGGTTCCATGTCCCATGAGATTGCTGAGATAAACCCATGAATCAGCTTTTACTTCTAGAATTCCTGGCACAATCCAGATCTCTTCTCCAATCTGGGTCAGTGGCTTCCTCAAAAAGGCTTGTGTTTCCACTGAACAAAAGAATGAGGGGTACAGAGCTGATCTTCTCACCCCAATCGAGTCCCTGAAGCAATTCTCAAAGGTAGAGACCTACCTCTAATAAGTGATGCCACTTGATTTCAAGACTTTTTGTAGCCACAAAGGCTGCCTGCACACCTGAGATATTTGCTCTGAAATAATTTTTAAATCACGTATCAAAATTATCCCCTGAAGTCACCTTAAATGAAACAACAGTTTAGTTTATCTAGTTAAAAAGGTAAGCCTGTGCATACCTTTGAACAAATATTTCTCTCCAAGCACTCAAAAATTCACATAGTATTCTTAGAGTGCATGTTAGTGAGTGAAAAACACCTCAAAAGAGAAGGGTAAAGATGATTGCACAACTCCAAGAATGTGCTCCATGACACTGGAGTGTAAAGACAGAAACGGTTTGCTAGTTGTACATGTGCACATGCTCCACAACGACAATGACACAATAAATGAGATTTAGAAAGGGACAAAAGGCTCTTGTAGCCACGGTACAAAAGAATCAGAAGTGCAAGCTAATCTCTTTTTCCCCCTACTCACCAAGTCCCCGCAGCAAAGGCCTGGGTTCAGCATTTATTCGTTGAGGCCACTAGATTCAAAGAATTTCCCAAAGTCTTTCTCGCTAAATCATAATCTTGAAAGGTGATCTGGGAAAATTAAAACCAATTTTTGGATTGGCTCTGAGGAGTTGGTCTACTAGATTGTCCATTTGGAGATTTATAGTGCTCTGAGAAATGCTACAAGAAATGTCTGCTTATCCCAGATGTATTAACGAATTAATTTTGGTAACACTTGTAAATATTTAGGATATCTTCTGGCATATACAGATATTCTGGGAGGGAAACCTCAACAATAACTTTCTACACAATTCAAGTATATTTACTATGTCATACTCATTTGTACGATATTTTTGAGCAACTATGATGCTACACACAGCACAACATTGACTGTAGACTTTCACAAGCATTTTAACTGGATAATAATGTGAGATTCCCAACCACCAGTATGCAGGGAAGGGAATGAAATGCCCAGAGTGCTAGAGAGAATGTGGTGAGCAGAGGCAGGGAAAGTTATAAAAGAATAAAAAAGGACATCTCTAGAAGGGAAACTGCTAGCTGGCCTTTTTATCAAACATGTTACAGATGAGGAAACTAAGGCTTAGATGGGTTGAACAATTGTATCGAAACCATCCTATCAGTTTGTTACACAATCCTAACTGTACAGAAGCTAGACTGCCTACTCCTAATCCCACGCTCTCTTTCTACTTCATTAAACTTGACACAGCGCATTACACAACCGTTAATATCACTTCTACTGACGAGGTATCATAGCATAGTGGTTGACTGTGTGTCAACCATTTCTCCAAGCTCAGATGTTACCTCTACCACTGGAATCCACACTTGGGATTCAATGTGCCTCCACTGTCTCATCTCTGAAATGGAGACATCTTAATCTTTACAGGGTTTTGCAGAGTATTAAAGGAGGGAGTGCTCAGACAATGCTTTTAAAATTTCCTGGCAATGCTCAAATTAATATTAAATACATATTTCCAATTCTTATTATTGTTACTATCCTCAGTTTAGCCATCATTTTATGCTTGTTACTCCACATCTAGTCATTAATGGTCAGAAGCTAGTAAAATCATGTGTGCAATGTACTCCTCATCCCTGTCCCAAAAGATAACAAAGGGTTAAGAGTTCTAAATACATGAAACACAAATCACTTACCTATCACACAGTATGATCCTGTTAGTCACTGTACGTTGAATGAAGAGTAAAATAATTACGCAGGGAATTAGAAACTAGAAAACATCCTAGTGACTTGTGTCCCAGAGGTCAGAACCACAAAAGTCACGACTCAGTCATCAGGGTGAATTTTCCTATGTCAAATGCCTTCTTGCTGATTCATTGCTGTGACTATAGCTGCATGAGACAAGGGAACAAAACCAGAGAATACTGAGAAGTAGAGCCCTTCTCAAACTACTCATTGGATTTTCTATTGATTGATTTAATAAGTTTGGTTATATAATCTCAAAAATAACTCAGTTTTGTTGCTTTTTATAACAGTGAAATGCTATTAACACTTTCCTGATAAAGCATATTTAATGCTCTCTGCAAATTAGAAAGTAATAGAACATAAAGGCAAAATGTAATTCAATATTTCCAATATTTCTCCATTTATTTTCTGTCTTTTGTCTTCATAAGTTTGATAAAAGTTGAAATTAAAATTTAACATTAGTAGTTGCATTTAATACACCAATATATTTTCATGACACATGGTTGCAGCAGAGTTGAATTTTGTATTCTATTTGGGTCAGCTATGTAATTCAACATTAATGAGCTTTATTAAATCATCTTACTAAAAGCTCTACTGTCTTAACTGTTTACTTAATTCTACATCTAACAAAAAACAGCTGTCACCTTCTGACAAATTTTATTCTTCATGAAAATTGTCCTCTTACAAGGAGAAAATATGTAAGTGTGAAATGTCATATTTAGAGTCTTTCTATAGGGTTACTGTGTTAATCTGGGTAGACTAGAGAAACAAATTCATAAACACTCATATGTATCAGAAAGAGCTCTATATAAAGAGTAATTGTACATTAAGAAAATACTCTAGACCAGTCCAAAGCAAGTCCATAAATCCGACATCAACCTATATGTTCAATACCAATCTATAAAATCCTCTTCAGACTCACGAAACACACGCAATGACACCAAATGCAGGAAGATCACAGGCCAGTGGGTGGGAAGTCTTGAGGGCCCAGTGTCTTTGTAAGCATCTCAGCAGTGGCATAGGTCTCTGTATGGCTCCTCCAGCTCAGGGCACTAGCATGGTTCCATCTCCCAGGGAGTGAGTATGTATACAACCTCTGAATGAGCTATTTATCTCCTTAGCACCTCCAAATGAGGTCATGGAGCTGCCACTTGACTGACAAGCTAAACTGCACCCCATTCACTTTTAATCCTCTAAGTTTTACAACAGATTATATAACTGTTGTGTATATATATATATATACACACACACACACACACACACACAACTGTCACTATGAGTTGAGATCAATTGATTAATTTTTTTTTTAAGGATACTCTTAAAAAAATACAGGTCTAACTCCTTGCTAAGTAGTAATCTTAGTAACGGGAAGAGATTCAGGAGAACACTGAATTTCTGTCATGTGCAGAATTGTATTTTGGGGGAAGTAGGCCCCCCCCTGCTGAGCAAGTTCCAGCGACGTTTCCAGACTAAGAACAGATCTGCAAGAGGGAATAGACAGATATCTCCTGGGGATTAGCCACTGAAAATCTTAAGAATAGCAACGGAATATTGTCTGATAGTGTGGAAAAAATGAGTACTTCATGGGAGAAGACATTCAAAATAAAACGGGTAGAGTTGTCACCTCAAAGTAAAACCGACCTTAATTACATTGAGGGAGAAGATAATTTAGGACCTTCATTTGTTGACAATGTATGACTCAAAATGAGAAAGAAAAGTGCCAAACATCCATTACTAAGGTGGAATGTACGAAGCATGAATCCAGGAAAACTGAAAGTTATCCAAAGTGGAATGCTTTGGGGTAAAGATCAGTATCATACGTATTAATAAGCTGAAATAATTTGGTACTGATCATCTTGAATAACCAATTATTATGCTAGAAATGAAAGATTCATGAGGAATGACACTGCATTCATTGTGAAAAAGGGTATTTCAAAATCTTGAAATGCAATGTTGGCTGAGCCCCGGTGGCATAAGTGATTGAGTGCAGGACTACAGCCCGCGGGCTTAGTGGTTCAAATCCAGCGGCGGTCCTCAAGGGGCAGTGTTGGGTAGCTCCCACGACCACCAGAGGGCAGTGATGCAACCCCTCCCCCCCCCAAAAAAAAAAAAAAAGAAATGCAATGCCTTTGATTTAATGCAAATACCCTTTCTTCCTCTCAGGACATAAAGTTTCTGGACTTCTTCCCTCAATACTATTGGTTCTAGATCATATGCTACCTTTTGAAATAGTTGAATTTCTACTACTTCTTTTTAGCAGCCACACCTCCCAACAGCAAAGAAAACTGAAAGTCACTGCTGTGGACTCCATCCTGACTCACTGCAACCCCACAAGGCAGACAGGGGAGAACTGGCCCTGTGAGTTTCCGAGGCTGTGACTCTAGACAGGAACAGAACGTCTCCTTCTACTTTCTCACAAGGAGGAGCTGGGGGTTTCCAGCTGATGACCTTTTGGTTAAAACCCCAACATATTACCCACGACATCACCAGAGCTCCTTGTCTTTTGAGTACAGTGGCTGTGAATTCCTTCCATACCCTTTTGTTGTTTTCTGGATCACTCAATATTATTTGTACAATATTGCAAGTCAAAGCTTTCATTTTTCCTTCATTTCTTTCAGTGTGAAATAAGGCAAATACGTTCTTCCTAGGTTTTCTAGTATCAGGTCTTTGTGCTTGCTATTATAACACTGCGTTTATGGGTTGCTGTCTGGAAATTTTGGGTAAGCTCTACCACGTCATTGTTTCTTCCACTTGTTTAGCTACTGTACATTCAAGATCAAATTTTGAGTCTCTATGATACTCACTTTTGTCTTTTTTTCCTGTCATTCAATAATTTCTTCATGGATGATTGTTCTTTATTTCGTCCACAACTGGAGTGGTCACAATGCTCAATGTGTCCATTCTGTTTGTGAGGTCATCTCTAAATGTAGGTGGGATATGTGTCAATTTTCAGTGACTTGTTTTAATTTTATTCACCTTTAATGTGAATTTGCATTTGAGCAATTGAGGTTTGTTTCAGAGTTTGTCCCTGAAAACTCAGGTTTGTTTTGGCTTATGACACCGAGCTTCTTCCATGCTCTCTTCCCATAGATGTAATCAGTTTGATTTCTGTATATTCCATCTAGAGAAATTCACAGACACATTTGTGTTGTTAAAAAAGATATTTGCAACAATGCTTCTTTATTGTATGTTTGATCCACTCCTAACAGAGTTGATAGAAATCTTCATCTTCCTGGTCCGGTCCCCACGATGACTCGAGCCCTGCCCATGATGCCCAGAAGACTATGCCCTTGCAGAAACCTATGCCACAGGGGGAACAGGGCAAACAACAACAGGACCTGTCATATGGTCTCCTTACGGAAGTAGACAATGACAGAGGACATTTTGGGGGTCATGTGGTGGGAAAGGAATGTGGGCTGAGCTCCCAAAATGGATCTAATCAAGAAAGGAGCAGTACTGATTGGACATTCGGGAGGAGAAAAAGACTGGACTGATGGTCCCAGGGGGGGATGCAGGGGAGAGGGGAGAGGAAAGGGGTCCTGGACAGACTCGGGAATGGTGGGGGAACAATGGGTGGTTCATAGTCAGTGGTGGGGAGAGTGTGGAAGGACTGGTGGGGCCGAAGTAAGGGTAATGTAATAGAGAGTAAGTACTGAAACCCAAATGAAGGCCGAGTATGACAGTGGGACAGGAGGAAGGCAGAAGGAAACAGAGGAAGGAACTGGAAGGCAAAGGGCACTTGCAGAGGTCTAAACACAGACATGTACATATGTAAATATAAGCACATATTATACAGAGGGGGTAAATCCAGAAACATCTATTTATATGTTTAGTACCAAGGTAGAAGCTGGACCTTGGATCCCTACCCAGGTGCTCTCCCTCAAGGCAAAAGCATTTTGTTCTACTCATCTGGCATTTCAGAATGCTCACTGGCCCAATGTGATCACTGAAGTCAAATAGGTTCATAAGCAAATGTGGTGAAGAAAACCCATGGTGCCCAGTTCAGGGTCTCAAAGCCTGAAGATAAAAAAATGGCCACTGAAAAGTATCTAAGCCCACATGGAAGAAGTGGCCATGAGGTGTCAAAAGGACCAGGCCTCAGGCATCAAGCAGGAAAAAATTATATCACTGTAAGTGATCTCTCATGAGGCGATCACTGAGGACATGTGGGGATTGAGCAAGAATGATAAAGATGGCTGATGGTACCTGGCTATCAAAAGAGATGACATCCGAGGACTTAAAAGTTTGAGGGTGAATAAACAGTTATATGGCCCAGGAACAATAAAGCCCACCTTAGAAGATGCACACCAGCCTGTATGACCATGAGATGTGGAAAGATCCAGATATCAGGCATCAAAGAACAAAAATCACATTATTGTGTGCCCAGACTCCCAACAAGAACATTGAAGACAGAAGGGAGCAGACACAGACAGAGAGGAGAAGTCTGATGGCATCCAGCTACCAAATGATAAAGCACCTGGGATTGCAAAGACTTGAGGATGAATGGATGGCCATCTATCCCAGAAGCAGCAAAGCCCACATGGAAGAAACACACTAGCATGTGTGATCATGGGGGGCTGAAGGGAGCAGGTATCAAGCATCAAAGAACAAGAACCATGTCACTACGGATGAGGTGGGGGAGAGCTGAGTGAGTAACTGGACACCCTCTCACAGGGGATGGGGAGGAGACAGGCTAGTGAGGCACAGTGAGGTGGTGATGAAGCGCGCAACTTTCCTCCAGCTCATCCCTGCTCTACCTTACAAATCCAGCTGGACTGGAGAAGGTACACTTGTGGAGATGGAAATGGAAATGCGGGGAACCCAGAACAGATGAATCCTTTGGGGCCAGTAGTAGGAGTGGAGCTACTGGATGGGTGGAGGAAAAGTGGAGTAGAGAGGGGGAGCCAACTTTGGGGATCTACACATAACCTCCTACTGGGGGGGGAGGGAAAGACATTGGGGGAGAGGAAGAGGGGAGACATCAGGCAGTGTAAGTTACAACAAAACAATAATAATCTATAGAGTGCTGAGGGTGGGTGGGGGAGTGGGGAGCAAGGACGGAGGCGAAGGGATGGGAGGCTGATGGCAGGGCTTGGGTGGAAAGGTGGAGGTTCAGAGAACAATGACAGCAGCAGGCATGTGAATAAGTGTGGCACAATAAATGTATTTATGTATTGTGAGAAATGATGTATGAGCCCCCAATAGAATGATTAAAGAAAAGAAAAAAAAGAAATCTTCCTCTTCATTTGGTGGTTAGTGTATAAATTTGTGTCATAGTTAACTCATTAACTCATCTTCTCTATAGGTGTGTCCTCAAGATAGGTTTTAAAATTTTCTTTTTGACTATGAATGTGAGAACATTCATCTGAAATTTTTCATTCTTGTTATAGCATAACATAGGGTTGCTTGATTCAAAGTGGTCATTTCCAGTCCATTTCATCTTACTTATGTAAGATACTGATCTTTATTTGCTCCAGTTACTTTGGGGCAGCTTGCAAATTTCCTAGCTTCATATTTCACACAGTCCATATCCCAATTATAAGTAGATACATACAGCTGTTTCTTCTCTTGTCAAGTGATGCCCTATCACTATTAAAGGTTTTGAAAGCATTGCTTCATCCTTGTCATTAAAGTTGACTCTACTTTGAGCAGATCACTCATGCCCAGTTCTGTCCCAAGTGCCTTCCAAACTGAGGGGTTCCTCTTCTCCCAACATGTCAGACAATGTTTGAGAATATTCATAAGGTTACAGTGTCTATTCCTCCTGAAGTGCAAAGCTTATTCTTTCTTCCCAGTCTGAACTTAGTCTGGAAACTTTACTGAAACCTGTTCACCATGGGTTAACTGCTGGTATTTGAAATAACTGTTTTCAAAGTCCTACTATCACAGTAACAAGACAACACTGCATGTTAAACTGACAGATGACTAGTTGCATCAAAACTTGAGTCTTAAAAATCTTTATAGACAAATTTTGGAACTCAATAACCTAGTCAAGCCCTCACCCCATGTGTGTATTTAATGTAATAGCTAGGTTTATTATATTGAAAAGAGTATCTTCTTCCAAGAGAAGATCACTTGGAAGCTGTCTTCCAGAAAAAGAGACAATCATCACTTTGGCCAATGAATTAGATTCTCAACAGGCAGCTAAAACTCAGCTAAAACCCTATGTGAG
The DNA here is from genome assembly GCA_004026705.1 of Nesogale talazaci. Lineage (NCBI taxonomy): Eukaryota > Metazoa > Chordata > Mammalia > Afrosoricida > Tenrecidae > Nesogale > Nesogale talazaci. The sequence continues at coordinate 91,437 of PVJH01001027.1, read as the reverse complement.
CCAAAGAGTAAAATGACTTTGATCCGTTAAAAATAAATGAACTGATCTTTATAGCTGTACACTTCTCTTAGGATTTTCTTCTCTTCTTTTTACTTGTTCACTCATTCATTGACAAATCATTTATTTGATTGAATACCTACTATAGTCTGGGCAGTGTTCTCAAAAATAGGAATCTATTAGGGAATAATAAATACTCAAATACATGCCTTCATGGAGAGAAGATAGGCCAACAATTACATAAATAAGTTAATTACATATGATGTTAAAAGATAATGCTATTTTAGGATACTAAAGTAGAGAAAAGGTAAACATATTGCACAGTTATGCAGTGGTCTATAGTATCCATATATTCAAGGGCTATGTCACGCCAAAAAAAGTCTGTAAAACATAAAAAAGGAGCAATGAAATGAGTAAGCGATATAGCTGCTGTTGGTGTTACTGCCGAGTCAGTTCCTACCCATCATGTCCCTGTGCACACTGCCCAGTCCTGCGTTGCTTTCACTCTTGTTCCACTACCTGAGTGCGTCATGGCGACCACTGTGCCAATCCATCTCATTGAGGGCCCACCTCGTTTTCATTGCCCCTCTAATGTACCAAGCGTGATGTCCTTCTCCAGGCACTGGTTTCTCCTGACAACATGTCCACAACATGTATGACAAAGTCTCACCCTCCTGGTCCCTAAGGAGCATTCTGGTCACAGTTATTTTAAGATAGGCTGGTTTGTTTTTTGACAATGCATGGCATTTTCATTATTCTTCTCCAGCACCACAATTCGAATTATCAGCCATTCTTTAGTCTTCCTTATTCAACATCTAATTTTCACATGCCTGTGAGGCAGTGGAAAAATGCCATACTTGAGTCAGGCACCCCTTAGTCCTGTAAGTATCACTTTTACTTTTCAATGCTCTAAAGAGTGCAGCAGATTTACCCAATGCAACATGTCTTTTGATACCTTGACTGCTTCCATGAGCATCTATTGTGTATCCAAGCAAGACAAAAATCCTTGACAATTTTAGGCTTTTGCCCATATTTCCTGATGTTTCCTATTGGTCCAGTTGTGAGGACTTTGGTTATCTTTACATTGAGCTGAAATCCATATTGAAGACTGTAATCCTGGATCTTCATCAGCAAGTGCTTCAGGTTCTCCTCGTTTTCAGCAGGGAAGATTGTGTCATCTGCATACTGCATGTTGTTAATAAGACTTCCTCCAATCCTGATGCCACGTTTTCCCCATAATCCAGCTTGTCTGATGATTTACTCAGCATACAGATTGAATAAATATACAGAAATTCCTGAAAGAACAGTATTTGCAGGGGGTGGAGGAACCTGTGTGCAGACCTTAAGGTAGAGACCAGGTTGCCTATAACAGTCCACAATCCTTTCTCGTCTCCATCATAGCACTTGAAGACAAGTCTCTCTAGCTTATCCATCACTTAGAATTCCCTTGACCATGAAAAAATTCTGCTGACTCTAACAAATAACACGTCACCTCGCCTTGGGCCAAAGTCATTGATGGTACTCACTTTTCAGCTGAATGTAGGCTATCAAATTGCTTTGACTTTGATTTGGATAGAGGTACATCATTGGAAACAAGACCTTTTTTATCTTAAGCTTGATGTACTCTGTGGTGTTTTGGGTTGTTTTTGTTTTGCTTTGCTTTAATTTCTTGAATGAAATCAGCTGAAAACTTTAGTGAGCATTTTTCTACCTCAAAATCAAGGATAATAGTTTATTCCTTTTTAAAACATTTTTGAAAGCATTGGAGTGGATATGGAAAAAAAATTTAAATCACAAGGAAAAGGTATCTGAATAATAATAATAGTAATAAGGTAATAGATAAACCTTGAAAACTGCAAGAAAGTCCCATTTAAAGTCCCATATATTATCTAATTTAATCTTATATTCCTATGAGTTTAGTACTTTTTACTTACTGCATAAAAATATTACTAATAAAGGACAGATCTATATTTCAAATCAAGTTGGTTCTGACACAAGAACCCATGCTCATGACCTCAATCCTCCAGGGAAATTTTTTAAAAACTTAACTTTTTGTATTCATTAAATGCTAATGCTAATAGCAATCAAAGGGTTTATATAATGAGAATCAAATATATACATTGGCTCTTTCATCAATTATTGAATAAAGATAGTCTTGTTTCATTTATTTTACCCCTCAACATTATACTGTTTTGAAGCAAATCCAAGACACTGTATTCCTTCATGTAAACATCTCAGATCTCAGATTTGTAACAGAATTTTTGAAAGAAGTAACTGTGCTATTATTACATTTAAGTGTATAAATAATAATTCAGTAAAAGCATTAAATATCCAGACTCAAGGTACAGTTTAACTGGGTGTAATATGATTTGGTATAGAAGAAGTAATAAATCTATCAACCTCCTAATAGCTTCACTTATATTCTAGGATTAACTCTTAATGATGTTTGATCAAATTAGACTATTTTACATTCTAGCTTTTTAGTCCACACATTTCTTCATGTAGTATATTAGAACACATAGGATTTAGAAAACCTAGTTCATGTTGTGGCATGTATCTTTAAGTATGAAGTATCACTCACACTCATAGGCCTCAGTTTCCTGAATATAGAGTGAGAAGTCTGAATTACTGGTGATTTATAATTTATACTCCTTATATTTGAGATTTTGAAACACCTAGGAACAAAGCCCATAAATCTTTTCTTTCACAAATGGGATTTACTTGAATAAAAGCTTTCTCTACTTGAAAAGTGAAACCATTGGTGTTAAAAAGAAATAATTGGCTAATTATTTCAAATAACCTCCTTAACTTTAGTACTCAGTTTCTATCACTTCACATGCTCCTTCAATTATCAATGCATTCTTTCATCCATCCATTTACTTTCCTACCTATATGCTAATAGGAATTATATATGAGTAATTTTTTAAAAAAATATCTGAAAGGAGCCCATTATTTTTCATACAACACAAAAAACAGACAAGTAATAGGGTACAATGTTATGAATACCATTGCTTGGTTGTGTAATATGAGATGAAAGAAATATTGTAAACTCAGATGAGGAAAACTACATGTGTCTAAAGATTAGATTGTCTTTTGAAGTTTTGCTTTTCTTCTTATGGGAAATGGCTCTGACCCTAGCCTCCTTTAACAAAGTAAAAAGTGATGGATCATTAAAAGCTCATCACTCAAGGGCATCAAGGAAGAAGTGTCTTTCAAAAGATTTTTTCTTTCTTTCTAGTCCATTAGCTTAATGAGCAATAGAAGGGGAATAATTTCAGAGAGAGGGGGGATAATTTCAGAGAGAGAAGAGTCTGAGGTCATATGCAGGGAAAAATGAACAAAGATGGATGATGAATAACAATCTTGCATAAACAAAGATAGGATTTTAAATGCAAACAGGAAGAGTTCCATACTTCAGGACCTTGACTCTGGTATTCCATATTCTGCAAGGAATCATTTAAGCCATTCCTCTAAAGCCATTAGAACTTGTCTCTAGGAATGGAACATGTTGTGATGTCTTATTTAGCATGTAGCAGGGTAACAGGTTCAAGCTGCTTAAAGCACTCCACAATCTTGTCGTTCATCATTTTGTTAGTCATGTCTTTTGGTTTTAGGATATTAAACAAGATACCAAATGCAAATGATGTTCTAGTACATCACCATTTGCAAAACCCAGGGGTTCCAATCAACTGCCAGCCATACAAAGTACATTCATTGCATATTTCAAAGAGATGAGCCCAAAATTTATTTAAAATTGTTAATAGTCAGAATCATGAAAAATATAACCCAGTAGAATCTTATTTGTCCAGCACTGAATAATAGTCTATGTGGAACTACAGATTATAAAATACAAATATTATGAGTAGAAATTCTTACAATTGTGGTGACTTTGCACTGCATTCACATAACTATGCTAGAAGTGTGCCCTTATCTTTTTCCTTGTACGGTTCTGAGTTAGTGCAAATACAGGGACACTGAGTGTGTCACATGGAAGGGAGCTGAAGTCACATCGTGGTATTTTAGTGTGAATGCAAGTTTCCAGGCACCGGGAAAGTTTTTGCACACCACGGCCCATTGATTGGCTCTCCTGGTTGGTATGTATCACCAGCTTAACTCAGCATTCCTCCTGTTCCTACATTGCCCACTCCTTCAGCTGTTTCAAATCCTATGCCAGGCACATACACAACTCCAAACTCAAAGACACCTTCTCTTTCAGCAAGTCACTCACCATATGTAAGGCTGAAAGTGCTGACAGATAGAGGCCAGTTCCAGCTTGTCCTTGAGGTCAATCCTATTGACTTCTTCCATGTTTGACGTCAGTCTACTTCAGACTCAACAGCAGATGCAAAACAGCATCGTACATAGACTGCCCCACAGCTCCCATGATTGACTAAAGTTCAAGTCCTTATGTTCTAGTACATCAAATAGCTCTCATCGAGTAGCAATCATTTTCATTGATAAAGCAACCATATAAGTTAGGAAAAATGTTCCAAAATGTCCCCCAAATGGCAAGCAACTTCAAGATAGAGTATAACAATCACATCTGATCTCTCTGCATGTATTAAAATATTCATTAAGCAATACTATACTAATTAATATTAAAGAATTCTTGTTGTTAGGCACTTTCAAGTTGATTCTGACTCACAGGGACCCTATGGGCCACAGAAAACATGTCTCCCAGTCCTGTACCCTCCTTACATTGTTTTTACGGTTGAGGCATTGTTGCAGTCACTGTGCCAATCCATCTTGTCAAGATATTTTTATTTTTTTCTGTTCCTCTATTTTATCAAATATGCTATCCTTCTCCAGGGATTTGTGTCTCCTGACAAGATGTCCAAAACGCAGGAGACAGTCTTGCCATCCTTGCCTTTAAGGAGTATTCAGGTTATATTTTTCCCAAGAAGATCTGTTTGTACTTTTAGGAGTCCATGGCACTTTCAGAATTCTCAGCTAGCACTTTAAGATTAAAGAATAGAAATTAAACTGTGCTAGAGATTTTGCACCACTTCTCTGTTTGTCATACTATCATGTCTTACATGCTGTTGTGATGCTGGAACTAGCCTTTAATATTTCAAATATTAGCATGGTCACTCATGATAAACAGATATGTGCAAATATTTCAGCTTAAGATGAACTAGGAACAGAGAATATCCACTTGGAGAGATTAGACGCATTGAATATTAGCATTGTTTGATAGAGAGCCAGAAGATGAATCCCTCAAGCTGGAAAGCACTCATAATATAAACTGCTCATTCAAAGTAGAGCATGGATTAATGACATAGTTGAAACAAAGCTTTCAGGACCTTCATTTGCTGATAATACACAACTCAAGGGCTGAGCCCTGGTGACGTAAGCGGTTGAGTGTGGGATTGCGGCCCCAGGCTTGGCGGTTTAAATCCAGCGACGGCTCTCAGAAGCAGTGCTGGGTAGCTCCCATGACCATCAGAGGGCATTGATGCCCCCCCCCCCCCCCCCCACACACACACAAAAAACACAAAAAACAATACACAACTCAAAGTGATAAGAAACAGCAGCAAAAATCCATTCATCATCAAAAGATGAAATGTAATAAGTATGAATGCAGGAAATTTGGCAGTCAGCAAAAAGGAAATGGAATACTTAGAGATTGAGGGAAAATGGAATATTTTGTCAGTTTTAAGTCAAAGGATAAGACAATTTTTAAGTCAAATTTACTATACCAGGAATGAAAAATTCAAGAGGAATGACATCACATTCATCATCAAAAAGAATATTTTAAAATCTATCTTATACTACAGTGCTGTCCCTGATGGGGTAATAGCTATACTCATCCAAAGAAGATTAGTTAGTATAAATATTATTCAAATTTTCCAACTAACCACTAAATGAAAAAGAAATTGAAGTTTTCTACCCACTTCTTCTGTCTCAAAGGTGTTGAAGAGATGCATTGATAATTTCTGGCAATTGGAATTTGAAAGATAGAAACAAAGATGGAGAATCAGTAGCAGGAAAAAAGGCTACTCATGATAGAAACAAAATTGAAGGTGTGTGATAGAATTTTGTAAGACCAACCACTTCTTCATTATGAATACATTTTTTTCAATGCCATAAATAAAAACTATGCATGTGAGCTTCACCAGATGAAATGCACAGGAATCAGTTTGATTACATTTGAGAGAAGAACTGATGAAGAAGCTGAATAGCACTAACACAAATAAAATCAGAACAAAACTGTGATATAGTTCTCAGTTGCTCTAATGCAAATTTAGGTTTAATCCCATAAGATACATAACAACTAAAAAATATTAAAAAAAGATACATAACAACTGTGGATGCCATCAAAAATATCATACATGAAGAATCCGAAGACCATTAAATGACAAGATTAAAAAACAAAACAAAACATCAAGGCATAGATGAGAAGAGACTTCATGACTTGCTGTTGATCATAGAATAACTACAACAGATGAAAGAAATGATAATGTAATTGAGTTAATACAAAATTTCAAACCCAGATCAAGAAGACAAAAACGAAAACCAAACGCACTACTATTAAGATGATGTCACTTTACAGAGATGCTATATACAGGATAGAACCACCCCTTTGAGTACTTAGGCTAAATCTGTATGGGAGTAGAAATCTCTGTCTTTCTTCATCAGGCTGGCTGGTTATTTCAAATTGCCCAGTTTGCAGTTAATACCCCAGCATGTAACCACTATGCTGTTAGCATTCCTCAAGAAGACAAAGTAAAGCATTATAATGAAATGTGGAAAGACTTGGAGTTAGAAAGACCAAAAGAAAGAACACACTTAGCATATTTTGAGCTGAAAGAACTGAAATAAGCATTCATGTCTCCAGTTGGAATATTGAAGGAATCTACAAGCAAACTATTTCACAATATAAGAAGCACCAAAAGAAGATAAAAATGGAAGGAATATGCTGTACGCCCCCCCCCCAAAGAAACCTGATCAACATTCATCTATTTCAAGAGGTAATATGTGATCAAGAACCAAAGAAAATGGCCAAACTACACTGAAGGCATTAGCCAAAAATAAGGTCCCAGGAATTGAGGGAATACCAATTAAAATGTTTCAACAAACTGATGCAATGCTTAAAGTCTATGCTAAAAAATTTGAAAGACAGTTACTTGGTCCACTGGGTTAGACAACTGAAAGCCTGCAACATATTTGTGCCCAATCCAGAGAACGGTGACCAAGCAGAATACCCTAAATATTGCATGCAAGTAAAATTTTACTAATGGTGTTTTTTAAATAGTTGTATCAGTACTCTGACAGGGATCTTCCAGAAATCCAAGATGGGTTCAGAAGAGGCAATGGAATGTTGGATATCAATGCTGACATTAAATGGATCTTAGCTGAGAGCAAAGAATACCAGAAAGATATGTACTTGCTTTTGTATGATTATGCAAAGATATTTGTGTGGATATGAACAAACTATTGTGACGAGTAAGAATTTCAGGATACTTCACTGTGGTTTTCAAGACCCTTTACATAAACTTTTTAAAAAGCAGTCATTTGAACAGAAGAAGGAAATAATGCATGGTTTAAAATAAGGAATGGTGTAAATACAATGTAAAGGTTTTAAAAAGGAAAAGACCGCATTCTTTCACTATGCTAGTCAATCTGTAGGCTGAGCAAAAATCCAAGAATCTGGATTATATGAAGAAGAACTTAGCATCAGGATCAGAGGGAGGCTCATTAACCACCTCTATGCCAAAAATCAAGAGGATATGAAACATTTATGGAGAAAAACTAAGGACTGAAGCTTTCAGTGTAGATTATAGTTCAACATAAAGAGAACAAAAATCATCACAATTGAACCAATACATAACATCATGATGAATAGCAAAAAGATTGAGGTTTTCAAAGGTGTCATTTTATTTCAGATCACAATCAGCACTCTCAAAAACAGTAGGCAAGAAATGAGGTAATGATATTAATATTAATGATGATAAAATAATATAGTAATAAGGGTCCCTGGTGGGGAGGATAGGGGAAGGAGGGTATAAAGCAGAATGATAACACAGAATTCAAGAATAAGGAGAATGTTTTACAAAAAAGAGAATGTTTTCAAACTGATGGTGGCAGCAATTTTACAATTATGCCTAATCTAATTGAATTATGGATTATTATTATATTTGTAATACCTCCAAATAAAATAATTAATTTTTAAAAAGAAATGAAATGGCATTCTGCACTGGGCATATTTGCTACACATACCTCTTCAAAATGTTAAAAGGATGTAACTTTGATGAATAAGGCATACCTAACTCCAGCCATGGCATTTTCTATAGTCTATGGTGAGTGAAACAAGAAAGATCACAGAATACTTGAGACATTTGAATCATGGTGAGGGGTTAAAGAACACTAGGGGTATCATGAGCTTCCAGATGAACAAACACATCTGTATTTAAGGATTGGAAGTGCGAATGGGGAGACTTGGTCTTATTTATTTTGGACCAGTCTCTGGGAAAGAACATTATGCTTTGTAGAGTAGAGAATCAGAAAGAGGAAGAAGACCCTCAACAAGGTGGGATGCAAAAATGGCTTAATCCTCACAGTGATTGTGAGGATGGTGCAGGATTGGTTGGTGTTCTGTCCTAGGGTTACTTTGAATGGGGAACTTCTCAAGGATATCTAATAAGAGCAACAGGGTGTTCCAATTATTTAGACATTGTATTAGTGTTTATAGCAAGGTATATTTGTCAGTGAAATCCAACATAATCTTTAGCTTCATTATTTCTACTTTACCAACTATCAATGAACCTTCAAAATTATAGATATACACACACAAAAACCCCCAAACCACCATCCATTCAGAGTTTAGCAGGCACTTGTTTGGTATGATAATTTCTCCTTTTGAAGGGCCCTTCCACTGTGTCATTCTAGAACTCCAAATCCATATTTATGGATATCAACTCTGAATTCACCTTTTTAATGTCCTTTTCAATCCAGGTCAAGATAGTCTTTATCCTGGCTTTCAAATTTGGTCTTAATAACAAAAATTGGTATTTTTTATTAGCAATGAACCCCCATAATCTTTTACAGACTTTTTTTAGATCTGAGTAAATTTCCATAGACAAGTTTCACCTTAGTAGTTCTCTGGTGTAGTTGTTTAACCCTATTAGTTGTAGCCAAGCAAGACTTCCATTTAGAAGAGAGTAATGGAATGGAGTAAGTACCATTTGGAATTTCCTTTGTAGTTAAAGTTATAGTTAGTTCTCTGGTGTAGTTGTTTAACCCTATTAGTTGTAGCCAAGCAAGACTTCCATTTAGAAGAGAGTAATGGAATGGAGTAAGTACCATTTGGAATTTCCTTTGTAGTTAAAGTTATAGTTAGGTCTGAGCCCTGGTGGCATAGTGGTTGTGTGCGGGACTACAGCCCACAGGGTTGGCAGTTCAAATCCAGCAACAGTTCTCCAGGAACAAGGCTGGGCTTCCTACTCCCACCAGGACAGTGATGTCACACAGACAAATGTTAGATGGGGTTTTTGTTTGTTTGTTTTCCAGGAACTGGGAGTAGAGGTTTGACTTCTGTTGCCTGCTTGTCTGAAAGTTTGTCATACTGTGGTGGCTTGTTTGTTGTTGTGATGCTGGAAGCTATGTCACTGGTATTGCAAATACCAACAGGGTCACCCAAAGTGAACAGGTTTCAGTGGAGCTTCCTGACTAAGAACAAATCACAAAGAAGGAATGGGCTAACCACTTCTGAAAAAGCAGTCACTGAAAACCATAGAGACAGAATCAAAATATTGTCAGATAAGGAAAATATCTTGAATGGAAGCATATCATTGTAAGAGAGAGTGCATGAAGATGAGCCCTTCAGATCACAAGGCTCTCAAGATATGATTGAGAAGAAGCTGCGTTCTCAAAGTAGAGGCCACCATAATGACATGGACGGAATAAAACCTGCTAGACCTTCATTTGCTGAAAGGACACAAATAAAAAGGAAAATAAATAGCTATAAGCAACAATTAATTATCAGAACTTGGAATGTATTAAGTATGAATCTAGGAAAATAGGAGGCTGTAAAAACTAAATGGAATGCACAAAAATCAAGAGTTTAGGCACTAGTGAAGTAAAATGGACTATTAGACATTTTGAATCAGAAAATCATATAATTTATTATGCTAGGAATGACAAAGTCAAGGAAATGGTATCACATGCATTGTCAAAAAACACAGTGCAAAATCTAACATATAAAGTACAATATTGTTTATGATTGGGTAACATATATCCCCATAAAGAGAAATCTAGTCAATAAAATTATAAATCAAATGTAAATACCAAATTTGCTATTAAGAAGAAACTAAAGAATTCTACCAATGTCTTCAACTTAAAAATTATCAAACATGCAATCAAGATGCATTGATTATTGTAATGAAAAAGTTGGAGACAAAGCGAAGGAAGAGTAATTAGAAAATTTGGGTTGGGTAATAGAACCAAAGCTGGAAATCATATGATAGAATTCTGCAAGACCAATTACTTGCTTATTGCAAATAGCACTTTTCAGCAACATGATGAACAGCTATACATATGAACTTTTCCAGATGGAATACAGAGAAATCAAATGACTGTATTCATGGGGAAAGACTACTGAGAAGCTCACTACCAGCAGCTAAAAGTAGGCTAAGGGATGACCTTGGAAAAGATCGTCAACTTTTCATATTTAAGTTCAGGCTCAAGCTAAAGTATATTAAACAAGTACTCAGGAGAAAAAATATGTCCTTGGATATATCACTCCTGAGTTTCATGATCATGTCAAGAACAGATTTAATGCATTGAACACTGATGACAGAAGACCTGATGAACTGGGGTATGACTTCAAGAGCACCATATATGAAGAAAACAAAATGTCATTTAGAAGACAGGAGAGAAAGAAAAAATCAAAATGGATGCCAGAAGAAATGATAAATGTTGTTAATTAACCATAGAGTAGCTAAGAGACATGGAAGGAATGCTGTCAAAAAATTGACCATAGAATTTGAAAGGCCAGCTGGAGAAGGAAAAGTAAATATATATGTAAAATATATAAATAAAATGTGGAAAGATATAGAATTAAAAAATCAAGAAGGAAGCACACAGTGTATGCTAAACGAATGAAAGGAAAAACATGATGCCTCAAATAGAAATATTGATTTTATGGGCAAAACAGTGATGATACAGAAAATATCAATAGAAGATGGGAAGAATATACAGCCACCATACCAAAAATAACAAGTGACATTCAACTGCTTCAAGAGGTACCATATGAGTAAAGACAAATGATACTGAAGGAAGAAGTTCAAGGTGCACTGAAAGTATTACCCAAAAGAAGGTTCCAGGAATTGATAGAATGCCAACTGAAATACTGCAACAAGATGATGAAATATTGGAAGCTCTTAAATTCTCTATTGGGAGGTTTAGAAGATGGTTACTTGACCAAGTGACTGAGAGATATCCATAGATTTGTAAGAACTCCCATATGATAGGACAGTGACACTAATATTACATGCAAATAAAATTTTGCTGAATCATCCCAAAAGTGTTGTAGGAGTACATTGACAGGGCACTACCAGTAGTTCAAACTGGATTCAGAGAGAACATGGGACAAGGAGCATCATTACTTAACGCAAGAGAGTTCTTGGCTCATAGTAGAGAATACTGGAAAAATACTTGTGTTTTACTGACTATGCAAAGGCAATTGACTGTGGCAATGGAAAGACCATGGATATAGCCTTGAGAAGAATTACAACTCCAGAACACTTCATTGTGTTCAAGTGGAACTTGTGTGTGGCTCAAGAGGCAGTTGTGCCTCAGAACAAGGATATACTGCATGGTTTCCAATCAAGAAAGGTGTGTGACAGAGTTATATCCTCTCACCAGTTTTATTCATTCTGTAAACTATTTATCATAGAAGCTGTATTACAGGGGGTGGGTGGGTATCTGTCTTGGGAGGAGGCTTATTCACAGCCCAAGATAGGCAATCAAGACCACCTTGCTTGCTGACGCTGAGCTTGCTGACTTGAGACACTTGCTGATCACAATCAAGGATGTCAGCCATCAGTCTAGATTACAACTTAACATAAAGATGACCAAAATTCTATCAACTGGATCAACTGGTAACATCATGATAAGTTAAGAAAAGAATGAAATTGTCAGGGATTTTGTCTTACTTGGATCCACAATCAATCCTCGTGAGAAGAGCAGTCAAGAGATCAAACGAGGCATTGCATTGGGTAACTGGTACCCAAGAGCTGCTGCACAAAAGCTGAAGAGCAAGGGTGTTACTCTGAGGACTAAGGCGTGCCTGACCCAAGCCAGGGTATTTCTAATCAACTCAAACACATATGAAAATTGAACATTGAACAAAGACAATTTAATGCGCCTGAATTATGGTGATGGTGATGAACATAGAAAGTAACTGTAAACTTCCAAAAGAGCACACAAATCTGTTTTGGAAGAAGTATAGTCAAAAAGCTCCTTAAGCCAAGGATAATGAGATTTTGTCTATTGCACTACTTACATAGTTTGGACACATTGATAGGAGAGACCAGTCTCCAGAGAAGGACATCATGCTTGCTAAAGTAGAAGGGCAATGAAAAAGAGGAAGACCCCAGACAAGATTGATTGGCAAAGTGGCTGCAAAGGGCTCAAACATAAGACCCCTTGTGAGGGTGGTACAGGACTGGGCAATGTTTTTTTCTGCTGTACATGAGTGGAAAACAACCTGAGGGTCTCTAACATCATCATCATCATCATCATCATCATCAACAACAACAACAGGGTTAAAGAATCAAATTTCTGTTGCTTACTTTGGAGATGAGAATCGTGTGTTTTCCTCAGGGGAAAGTCAAGTCTTTGCAGGATGTTTTGGACACTGTCCATGTGGAATAGTTTCTAAGTCAAATTCTTTGGGCATCTTGAAGATTTTATGAACTACCTCATAGTTCAAAAGGATCTTTGGTGATGCAATGACTTAAGTGTTGGGCTGCTAATCAGAGATTGCCAGTTCAAATCTACCAGCTGCTCTGTGGAGGAGACATAAGGCTGTATATTTTACATGAAAGCTAGGAATCTAGGAAACCCTGTGCTATGGTTCTATTCTGTCTCGTAGGGAAGCTGAGAGTATGGATCAACTTAATTGCAGTGGCTTAATCATTTAAACTAGCCAGTGCAGTTTCTCTCATTTGAAATTTGGAATAGCGAATTAAGCAAGCACATAAAGCAAATCATCAGAATCATCTCAGTTCCTCTTGCCAAGATTTAGACAGTTCCAATATCTAAGTTCTCTTGAATCTGAAGGCAAAATATCTTTAGAACTGGCTTTCCCGCTTCTATCCCAAAGTCATAGCTTAAGCTACTAACGTACAATCATATGCTAGAATGATCCAAGCTTTTCATAGATATTGACTAATTAATCTTCATACCAACTCTGTTATACAGACACCATTACTATTTCCAGAGGAGTCCCTGAGTAGTGCAATTAATTATTGTAAATTAAGGTTTAAGTTCACTCAGATGTGACTTGCTAGAATGTGGAAGAGCTGGAATGGAAGTCAGACTTGTCTGATTTCAAAGTCCATGCCATAGTAGTAGTTTGGGCATGAATCCTCAAGCCAAGTAAATAATGTGTGAGTTGGTGAGAGCCACTCTGGAGGAAAACAGGAATTTACTCTGAATCATCTAGAGAGCACTAGAGAAGACTTAGAGGCAAAAAGCAGAATTTTGACACATGTGGAGATCAGAATGAAGTGGGGAAAGTCAATGTGGAAATAGTAAGGCCAATTGTGAGGCTTTTGGTTACCACAGTAAATGAGAGGCAATGATGGCCTGGATCAGTAGGAAAGATGGTAAATTTTTTAAAAATAATTTTATTGGGGGCTCTTACAGGTATTATAACATTCTATACATAATCTCTGTCAAGCACATTTGCACCAATGTTGCCACATTCATCTCCAAACATTTTCCACTTGAGCCCTTGGTATAAGCTCCTCTTTCCCCTTTTATTTTTTTTAAATGAATCCTTTTATTGGGTACTCATACACCTCCCCTCATGATCCATACATACATCAATTGTATGCAGGCCACATTTGTACACTTGTCGCCAGAATCACTCTCAAAACATATGGGAAGGCAAATATGGGAAACTGGTAGATTTTAAGATAAACCAATGGGTCTTTGTGTTAGAATGTTGTGGAATGTGATAGAAGAGAAAGATGACTACAAATATTTTGGACTTAATGAATGGATGGAATTGCTGAATTACTGAATTAGGAAAGGTGATAGAAGTAGCAGATTTAGGAAGGAAAGTTAAGAAAGAAAATTCTGAGATAGTAGTTAGATACCCTAATAAAAATTGCTTAATATGAACCTGGGATTCATTCAATAAAGAGTTCTGTGTAAGAGATGTGATTTGAAGTATAGTTTTACTAAACTCTTGCTGAAAACAGTATTTTCTTGCTTTACATTTGTATACAATATTAAAGGGCTCAATATATGGCTGTATGGGGGAGAACTCAGGATAAAAATCAGGCAAATGTTTTAGGAATTAATAACTCTAACTACCTTGGGTAGATGAGAGGAAGATGGGAGGAATTCAAATTCCTTGTACCCAAAAGAACTTGTCGAAATTCAATCATTTCAAGAGATAGCATATTGTCAACATTCGATTTCACTGCAGGAGGATGTCTAAGTTGCATTGAAAGCATTAATGAAATGCAAGACTCCAAAAATTGACGGAATACCAATTGAACTGTTTTCAACAAGCTGATGAATCACTGGAGAGACCCACTCACATATGCCGAGGAATTTGGAAGACAGCTAGTCGGGCAACTGATTGTAAGAGAGTCACATTTGGTCTTATTCAAAAGGTAGATGACCCAACAGAATGTGGAAGTTATAGAAAAGTGTTATTAATATATGATTCAAGTAAGATATTGTTGAAGAAACAACAGTTGTAGCAGTGCATTAACAGAGAAAGCCAGAAATTCAGAAGTGGTCGTGGAATAAGGAATATGATTACTGATATTAAATGGATTTTGGCAGAAAGCAGAGAATGCAAGAAGGATATTTTCTTGTGTTTTATTGACTATAACAAGGTATGGAACTGTGTGGGTCACGACAAGCTCTCTATACCGTTGAGAAGAATGGAAATTCCAGAATGTGCTAATGGGGAACCTGTACATGAATCAATAGGCAGTAATGGAGCATAGCAAGGGAATACTGCAAGCTTTAAAATCAAGAAAACTGTATGGTAGGTGAGTATTCTCTCACCACACTTCTTCAATCTGCATGCTGAACAATTAGTCAGAGAAGCTGGATTATACGAAAAATAATGTGTCATTAGGACTGGAGAAAGTTTTATTAACAACCTCTAATATGTAGATGACACAACCTTACTTACTGAAAGTGAGAACTTGAAGCATTTGCTGATGAAAATCAAAAATTGCCATTTTCAATATGGATTATAACTTAGTGCAGAGATAACAAAAATCTTCACAACTGGACCAAATAAGTAACCCATTAAATTGCTGAAGACAGAAGTGTGCATATGCAATTGTGGTGAAGAAACCAGATGGTGCTGGCTATAAAAAGAGATAGCATCTGGGGGTCCTTTTTTTTATTAAATCATTTTATTGGGGGCTTGTACATCGTTGTTCACAATACATAAATAAACATACTGTGCCAGGCAACTTCACATGTCTGCTGCTATTATCATTCTCCAATCATCCGCTTTTTCCCTTGAGCCCGTAGTATCAGTTTTTCCATCCCTTCCCCTCTTCCCCTGCTCTCTTCTTCCCACCAACCCTCAATACTTAATAAATTATTATTTTTCTTTCATATCTCACACTGCCCGACCTCTCCCCCAACCCACTCCCCTGATGCCCATCCTTCAAATAGGGCTTATATGTATATCCTTGCAGTTGGTTCCATCTCTCTACCCCACCTTCTCTCCACCTTTCCAGCAGCTCCAATCTCACCACTGGCCCAAAGGGGCTCACCCATCCTGGTTTCCCCATATCTCCAGCTCCCCTCTCCACCAGCTCCCCTCTTTCTCTCTCCCCTCCCTTCTCCAATCCATCTGAATTTGTAAGTTAGAGTTAGGACTATGATGGTTGGCGGGGGGCTGGGGGAGGGGTGAGGGGAGGAAGGCTTCAGGAACTAGAGGAAACGTGTATGCATCATCACTGCCCGGATGCCACTTGACTGGTCTGTCTCCTCCCCGTGACTCCCCTGTAAAGGGGTAACCAATTACCCACCAGTGGGCCTTAGGTCCCCACCCTGCTCTCCCCCTCATTTGCAATGATGGGATTCTTATTCTTTGATGCTCGATGCCTGCTCCCTTTGGCCCCTCTTGACCACACATGCTGGTGTGCTTCTTCCACGTGGGCTTTGCTGTTTCTGTGCTGAATGGCGACTAGATTATCTTCAAGTCATTGAGACATTCAATCATTTGGTAGCTGGGCATGACAGTTTCTTCTACTCTGTTTGCTTCTGTGTCCATTTGTCTTCAGTGATATCAGGAGTCAATTGGTCCATTGATTTTGATTTTTGTTCTTTGATGTCTGATACCTGATTGTTTCAGCACCTCATGATCACACAGGCAAGTGAGTTTTTTTTATGGTGGGTTTTGTTGCACCTGAGGTAGATGGCTGCTTGTTTATGTTCAAGCCTTTAAGACCATCTGGGGGTCTTAAAGGCTTGAAGGTAAACAAGTGGTCATCTAGCTCAGAAGCAAAAAAAAGCCCACATGGAAGAAGCACACCAGCTTGTGTGACCATGAGGTGTCAAAGGGATTACGTATCAAAGAATTAAAAATTGTTTATTGTAAATGAGCGGGAGTACAGATTGGAGACCCAAGGTACATCTGTAGGTAACATCCTTCCCCTTACAGAGGGGTCATAGGGAGGAGACAAACCAGTTAGCGTGCAGTGTTGCAATGACGAAGCATACAACTTTCCTCTAGTTTTTCAATGCTCCCTCTTTCCCTCTATCATGATCCCAATTCTACCTTACAAATCCAGCTAGACCAGAGGATGTATACTGGCACAGATAGGAGCCGGAAACATAGAGAATCCAGGATAGATGACCCTTTCAGGACTGGTGGTGAGAGTGGAGATACTGGGAGAGGGTGGGAAGGTGGGAAAGAAGGGGGGAAGCAATTATAGGGATCTGTATATAACCCCTCCCCTGTATGGACATTTGGGGAGTGAGTGAAGGGAGGCATTGTACAGTATAAGATATGACAAAGTAATAACAACTGATAAATTATCAAGGGTTTACGAGGGTGGGGGGAGCAGAGAGGGAGAGGAAAATGAGGAACTGATGCCAAGGGCTTAAATAGAAAATAGATGTTATGAGAATGGTGAGGACAATAGTTGCACAAGTGTGCCTGACATACAATGGACTCATGTATGGGTTGTGATAAGAATTGCATGAGCCCCCAATAAAAGGATTTTTTTAATTAAGAAAGGTTCAATTTCTCAAGGATTTCTTCTTCCTTGAATCCACCACAAATGCTCATGGAAACAGCATTCAAGAAGTAAAAAGATGCATTGCATTACAGAAATCTGCTGCACAAGACCTCCTTAGAATGTTAAGGAGCAAGAATATCACTTTGAGGATTGAGGGGCACCTGATGCAGGCCAAGATATGTTCAATTGTTTCATGTGCATATAGAAGTTAGACATGGAGTAAAAGACTGAAGAACAACCAAAGCATTGAATTATTGTGCTGGCAAAAAATTATGAAATTATGTTGTAGTGCCAGAAGAAAAAAACCAAATCTGTGTTGGAAGAAGTACAGTTAGCCAGAATGGACCTTAGAAGCAGGGTGGTGAGACTTCGCCTCACATACTTGCGACCTGTTGTAGAGAGGAAACAGGCGTCACGCTTAGTAAAGCAGAAGGGAGGGTAGAAGAGGAAGCCTTTCATGCAGACAGAGCGACACAGCGGCTGCAACAATGGCACCAAAGTGGCAGGCGTGAGGATGGCAAAGGCCCGAGCAGAGCCTTGTTGTGTCTACGTAGGGTAGCTGTGGGTCAACGTCAACTGGAAAGCACCTCACAAGAACAACTAGCTTAATGGATCCCTGCGTAAGACTGTGGACAATATAATACTATCCCACCGTGGTGATTAGGTTCTGCCTGTGCATCTGGAAGAGGAGGATATGGGTAGATTTCAACCCGTCAGTGTGAAGAAGTGCCTCCGATTTGATTCATGGACATGAGTCAGACTGGGTTTGCCTAGTCTATGGTTGACTAAATCGCCTTTTGCTATAAATTCCTTTCTTAACATAAATGAGTGTCACTGGTTTTGTTTCTCTAGAAAACCCAGCTTCACACACAAATACTGTTTAAACGCCCATTTATATTATTCCCTAAGGACTGATTACTTTACTGAGCTCGAAATTAGAGGATTGTAACCACTTCAAGATAAAGTGGTAGTGTGTTTATAGATAAAGAAGACAAACTAATTGCTTATATGATTTTTATAATGAGTTTTAAAACATAAGAAAGCTAGCATTAAAAATGAGCACAACTTGCTGGGGAAAAATGGCTAATCAAGATATGCCCGAACAAATGAAAAACTAACTCTAGGGCAAATGAAACGAAAACTAGTGTAGCAGAAAAATTCAAGAGATTATCAATATTGTTCCAAGAAAAATAAATACATATAAAGCTAAACTTGACATGCTAATGGAATAAACATAGAAATTCAGTAATTAGGAATGCTAACCATCTTCTTCTAACCAAAGACTTATAATGGATAATCTCATTTACAAACATAAGTCAAAACCAAACAAACAGACAAACGAAAAAGAAGTCTATTGCAGAGACTATGAATTCATCTTCAGGTTGTTCTGATTTTAGTAAAAGGGGGAGTTGTAAGGCAGAATGATTGTACATGCAAAGTACAGTAATTATAAAAGTAGAAGCAAGTAGGAAATAAAGGATATTTGCTATTCAAGCTAGAGAACTGTAGTTGAGTAGGTTTGCAGATTAGGAGAATTAATAGCAGAGGTATCTGACCCCCTCCTCCTCCATCAAGGAGCAAACAGTATAATCAATGTCTTTCGAGGTTCTGTGACTCTGCTTTTTAATTTGTAGTATCTCTGAGAGCAATTTCCTGGCATTCCACAGTCTAGCTCTAAGGGCAAAGTAATTGGTGACCTATGCTCTATGTAAACAATATGAATATCAAAGAACACAAAAGGGACATTAGAGGGACATTCTACTTAAATTGAATATTTCTAGGCTGTTGGTTTTCGATGTTGGATTTTCAGAACAGAATGGTGGTACAGAAGGACTTAGGAGGGCTGAGCCCCGGTGGCGTAGTGGTTGTGCACGGGACTGCGGCTCACTGGGACGGAGGTTCAATTCCAGCAGTGGGGCTGGGCCTCCTACTCCCACCACCGGAGAGCAGTGATGCCCCTCCCCCCAAAAAAAGAAGGACTTAGGAATGCGGGGGGGGGGGGGGCGGGTGGCAGTCAAGGAAGTAGCATAAGAACATAAAAGGAAATTTGACTGTGGATCTTTCCCAGTTGTTCATCTTTGGTGTTTCTCTTATCATCTGTTGTCTTGCCTCCATGGCTCCAAAACCTCTTCTCACATGTCTCACCTCTTCTTAAAAGGGACACTGGTTTTCTACTGTTAGAAATGCTAGGTGCCTCAATATTTTTTACAGGTTGCCCTTACACCACCTGCTCTCATTGCTGTTAGATGACACAGTGTCAATTTGGATTCATAGTGACCCCATGTGAGCAGCTGTCTCATCGGGTTTTCTAAATTGCAGGTCTTGATGGCAACAGATCAACAGATGCTTGACTCTGGGGTTTCTTTGTAGGTTTGAACAGTCAACCTTCCAGTTAGCAGTTAAGTGCTTAATCATTGCACCCCAAGTCTCCTTTTAATGTGTTTGTTTTTGCAGAGCTCTTGTGCTAGTGGATTAGGTTGCTAAATATAAATTCAATAGTTGGAATCCACCAGTGGCTCTGTGGGAGAAAGTTGAAGTTTTCATTTCCAGGAAAGATTTACAGCCTCAAAAAGTCAAAAGGGAAGTTCGTTAGCGTATTATGCGCTGGATTGATTAAATGGCGGTTGGTTTCGTTGGTGTTTGGGCACCTATGTAGGGACCCTACACTCAGGTCAGAGGTTTGAATCTGTCAGCAACTCCACGAAAGAAAAATGTGACTGTCAGATTCTATGATAGCCTTGGAAACCCTTCTGGGCAATTCCACTTTGTCCTACAGGGTCTCTATTGATTGCGATGTGCTTTTGTTTGATTAGTTTGGTTAAACATCTGTAAATATTCTTCTCCTTAAAATCTTTTTAGCTATTTAAATAGGATTCTGCTTCTCTGGATGATTTAGGAGTGCTAATTAAATTTTAGGTGGCAATGAAAGATTGAAGAGTAGACAGAGGTATATCTAAGGTATGAGAGGGATAGCACACACCTTTGGGCACTATTTGAAGGGAATGTCACTAGTCAGTTTCTACTCAAGAACACAGTCTCCATCATCAGCTGTGAAAGATCATTCAGCAAGTTAAAATTTTGTATTTGAGGGCTTTCATGGGTCAAGTATGATGAGCATCCAACATACATTCTATTTCTTTTTTTTTTTTTTATTATTTCCTTTTTTAGGCATCACTGCCCTGGTGGTGGGAGTAGGAGGCCCAGCCTTTGCTCCTGGGAGCCGGAATCGAACCTCTATCCCAGTGGGCCGCAGTCTAGCGCACAACCACTACGCCACCGGGGCTCAGCCTCCAACATACGTTCTTTAGGAATGCAGCAGGAGACACAAATGGCTGGAGAAGGACATCAGGTTTGGTTGAGAGACAGCAAAAAGAGGGAGCTCCTGAAGGAGACACAGTGACACAGTGGCTGCAAAAATGAGGTCAAGCATAGGAGCAATTGTGAGGATGACGCAGGACCAGCAGTGTTTTGTTCTGCTGTGCATCAGGTTGCTATTGCTTGGTAGTGACTCTGCAGCACCTGACAACAATAACAACATGGGTCAAGGCCAAGAGCCCGAGTGGTGCTGTGGATTAGACAGTGGCTGAATACTGAAGGTAAGCAGTTCGAATCTCTCAGTTGCTCTGTGGGAGAAAGATAATTCTATACCTGTGTATGGCTTCAGAAACTCTCTGTGTGGTTGATACAGTGTTGCTAAGAGTTGAAGATGACCTGATGACAGTAGGAGTTTTTTTATTTGTTTTTATCTTTTTTAAAAATTAAAATAATTTTATTGGGGGCTTATACATTTTTTCACAAATGTTTTTAATGACTCAGAATCAACTTGATAGGAGTGAGCATGCCTCGACAGTGTGGTCTTACTTTGCTGAGAGAAAACTGAAAGAAAAAAAAAGCTTTGAGCACAACATAAACCGATTTTCATCAGTAAAAATAAGGAAGATGCAACTGAAATTTTCATTTAGTGTCATAACATAAAAGAAGAAAGATTAATTAATGTCTCTTCTGTACTGGAGCTGCTATTATGATAGTTATCTAAAAGGTGCATGTTTACACATAGAAGAAATTGCCGTACTTGTCACAGCTGCTGGTTTTTGTAGCTCTGCCTCTCAGAGAATGGATGGTATAGTTTAATAGTGCCCATAACTCGTTCTATAGTACTTCAAAATGTAGTGCAACTTAGTATGTCTGTGCAGAAATTGTTGGTGAATTATAAATTGTATGCCCAGATGTTAATTTCCTACATCAGCTGGATCCACCTGTGCCTCAGCCTAGCCATTTCTCGGGCTTTCAGATTTTCTATCATGCCCACAGGATGTACTGGAGAAACAAAGCTCCAACATTTTAGGGCACAAAAAGATGGTTTATGTGTGCTATTCTTTTGAAGTTAATAGGGGCTGTGACATGGGTAGAAGAAGCCCTGGCTGCACAATAGGTAAGTGCTTGGCTACTGATTGCAAAGTTGACCATTCAAATCAACCAGTGGCTCTGCGGGAGATAAGCACTCACACTCTCTGCCTGTTAAGACCACAGCCTGGATGACTCTATAGTACATCTCTAGTCTGTCACGGGGGGTTACTGTGAGTGCAAATCATTGTGATGGCAACCACAACCGCCGCTAGCACCATCATCATGACACGGGGAAGATCCAAGGCAAGCTTAAGATTTTCTAGCTAAAACAAATACATCCACTTGTACATGTTTGTCTTACTGGGACTAAAATAGTCCTTGAAGATGGTATTCCACTTCATTTTGACTAATGCTGTCCAATGTAAGGACAATGCCTGTAGCTTAATGCCTGTGGTGCCCTAGAGAACAAACAACATATTTAGGTGCTCCCACCTAAAATCGATCCCAATCAGTTATGTGCAAGCTGTCAATATTTTCTTTAAACATTTAGCACATTTATGAAATTGGACTTTTTGTGCAATAATAATTTGTTTTAGGGAAAATGCTTCTTACAGTTAGAATCAAATGAAATTTATTCTATTTTAGAAGGTATGAAGTAGAGAATTTTAGTTATTACATTTCATAAACTTCCCCAGCCATGATTGACAAAAATCTACTATTAATGCAAGTCCAACTATAAATTTTAAAAATCTTTTATCATATCTCATTATGGGACACCATTTATACTTACGCTATCATCTATAATAGTAGTACCATGGCTTATGTCATACTAATTCACTATATTCACTAATTCACTAATTCACTATACACTATATTGAATTTTCAACCTATGAATATTAACATTTTGACATTGGTCATAAAATTTTTTATTCATTTTATTGTGGGCAGGTACAGCTCATCACAATCCATACATCCATCCATTGTGTCAAGCACATTTGTACATTTGTTGCCATAATCATTCTCAAATCATTTGCCATCTACTTGAGCCCTTTAATATCAGTTCCTCATTCCACCCACCCAATCCCCATTCCCTCATGAACAACTTATAATTTATAAATAATTATTATTTTTTCATATCTTTCATTGTCTAATATCTCCCTTCACCCACTTTTCTGCTGTCCATCCCCCAGGGAGGAGGTTATATGTAGATCCTTGTATTCAGTTTCCCTCTTCTATCCCACCTTCCTCCACCCTTCCAGGATTGCCATTCTCACCCCTGGTCCTGAAGGGATCACCTGTTCTGGATTCCCTGTGTTTCTGGTTCCTATCTATATCATTGTATACCCTCTGGTCCAGCCGAATTTGTAAGGTAGAATTGGGATCATGATAGTGGGGGCAGAGGAATCATTTAAAAACTAGACAAAAGTTGTATGTTTGATCATTATGACTCAAATTTCTTCAGCAATCATTTCAGGCAAGTGAACATCAAGGAATGCCTGTTTAATAGAACAAAGTGTTCTTGCATTGAGAAAGTACTTGAGTAGAGGCCCAATATCCATCTGCTACCTCAATACTAAACCTATGAATTAAGCACCTAGATCTTGCCCCTTCATTATATATAAATATATTTGCATATGTACATGCCTATATTTAGACCTCTATAAATGCCCTTGACTTCCTAGTTCTTTCCTTTATTTCCTTTTATTTCCTCTTGTCCCACCATCAAGCTCAGCCTTCATTTAGGTTTCATTAATTCCTCTTGGTTACATTGCCCTTGATCAATCCCTACCAGCTCTCTTATACCCTCCTCACCACTGACTTTGGATCACTTGTCCTTTTGTCCCTGGGTTGATCAACACCACCTCCTTTACCCCACCTCCCCCTCTCCCATGTTCTCCTGGAACCATCAGTCCCATTGTTTTCTCCTCCAGTTTGTTTATCCAGCCTATCTTATCTAGAGCTGCACACATAATAGTATGCCCATAAATATAAGACAGAGCAAAACAAAGCGCCAAAAGAAAACCAAACGACAAAAGCAATAAAACCAATGATTAACAAAAAAGAGAAAAAGAGAGAAAAGCATGTAAGTAGTTCAAGGTCTGTTTTTTGACCTTTAGGAGTGTTTTCTGGTCCAGTCTGATGGGTGCCAGGCCCTGACCTCAAAGTCTACTTTTGGTACTCCCTCAGACTTCCTTGCTCTGCTCCCCTTGCTTTTCTGTTGCATGCCCTTAGTCTTTTGCCTCAGTGTGGTGGGTTCAGATCAGGTGCAGTTCCCACCCATGTCTCCAGCATTGCCCCTTGTAGGATTGTGGATCAGTGAAGGATGTCATGTCTCATAGTGGGGCTGGAAATATGGTCCTCTCTGATCATTGGCTGCTGTGAGTGAGGATATCATCCTGAGGGCTTGATGGGCCACTCTATTCCTCCCCCTGCATTTACTCCCACTTCCATCTGAGTATGTTAGGTCAGTTTCTTTCCCTCCCCGCTAGAAGTTCTACTCTTGTTCTCTGTGGTACGCACTTCCAGGGTGGGGGTCAGGCTGGTTCTGGTTGGGACCTACCCTATAATTCAGTCTTTTCATGGATTGTTCCATGTGTTGAGTTGCCCTCCTGGTTTGGCGCATCATAGTGGGAACTGTGTGCCCACTCCAATTCTGGGTGGGTTAATGTCATCATCTCAGTTTTTCCCCACCCCCCCTTCTCCCTCCTCCTTCCCCCTTTCCTCTTCTTTATATTGGACTCACATATACCTCCCTGGGTTTGGTCTGACCTCCCCCAACAACCTATGCTTCCACCCATGTATTGTGAGATGAGTGCCTTTTCTTCTATTCCTGCTGTGCTGATTGTACTTACCTCAAGGGATGCATGTTATATTTGTCCTTTTGAGATTGACTTACCTCACTTAACATGATTCCTTTCAATTATCCCCCATGAAACAACGTTCTTGTGTGGTTGGCTGCTTTTCAGTGCTGCATAGTATTCCATTGTGTATATGTCAGAGTTTACTAATCCACTAGTACTATCAATGGACACTTAAGCTGTTCCAAGATTTTTCGATTGTGAATTGTGGGGCAATAAACCTTGGAGTGCAGATGACTGGTCGCGTTTTCTTTCTTTCCTCCTCAGCGTATATGCCCAATAGAGCGATGGCTGTGTCATAAGGTAGATCAATTTCCATTTTCTTTAAGTATTGTCAGATTTTTTTCCACGATGACTGTACATATCTACATGACAACCAGCAGTGTGGAGGTTTCCTATTTGACCACATTCCCTCCAACATTTGTTCTCTGATTTTCTGATTTGGGCTTACCACACAGGTTTGAAGTGATATCTCGAGGTTGTTTCAATTTGCATTTCTCTCATGGCTAAGGAACAGGAACACTTTCTCATCTGCTTGTTATTCATATAGGTCTCCTCACTTGTGAAAGTTCTTTTCAGTTCTTTTACTCACCTCCTTAGGGGATTACCTGTTTTCTTCTTCTTGCAGGTCATGAGGGTGTTAGAGATTTTAGTAATGAGACCTTTGTCTGATGAGTCATTACTAAAAATCCTCTCTCAGTCTGTGGGTTGTCTTGTCACTCTCTTGGTTAAAACCTTTGAGGCACAGAGTCGTTTGACTCTGATTAAATCCTATTTGTTGATTTCCAATTTGCCTGTGTGTACACCCTTCCCTATTGCAGTGAGTCTATAAATTCCCCGGGCCAATGAACTTAGGTTTGTCCCAATTCCTTCCTTGATGGTCCTGATGGTTTGGAGTTTTACTTTTAGGTCTGTGATCCACCTTGAGTTTGTTCTTGGGCCTGGGGTGAGATAAATGTCTTGTTTCATTTTTCTACATGTAGATATCCATTGTTTCCAGCATCACTTGTTAAAAAGGGCATCTGCTTCCCACTTGATATTTTTGGGACCCATATTGAAAATCAGTTATCTATATGCTGATGGTTTTACCTCTGGGCTTTCTATTCTTTCCCACTAGTCTGAGTACCTGTCATTGTGTCAGTATCATGCTGTTTTGACCACCGTAGCTGTGAAGTAAGTATTACAATCAGGTAAAGAGAGTCCTCTAACCTTGTCCTTCTTAAGGAGTTCATTACTATTCTTGGCTTCTTCCCTCTCCATGTGAAATTGGTGGTCAGTTTTTCCAATTCTTTGAAGAAGGTTCTTGGTATTTGAAATGGAATAGCATTAAACTTGCAAAGTACTTTGGGTAAGATTGACATCTTTACAATGTTGGGTCTTCCAATCCATGAGCATGGAATGCTCTTCCATTTGTGGAGGTCGCTTTTGGTCTCCTGTAGTAGGGTCTTATAGTTTTCCTTATATAATCTTTAGGGCTTTTTGTTGAATATATCCCTAGGTATTTCAGTTTGTTCTTGGCTACTGTGAAGGGTATTGCCTTTCTGATCACCTCTTCCATGGTCCTGTCTGATGTGCAAAGCAAACCTACTGACTTCTGTTTGCTGATCTTGTATCTCGACACCTTTCCATATTCCTCTATCACAGTAAGTACTTCCACTGTAGAACTTTTGGGATTTTTGATGTACAGGATCATGTTGCCTACAAATCATGATAGTTTCACCTCCTCCTCTCCCACTTGGATATCTTTGATGTCCTTCCACGGTCTTATGTTGTTAGTCAGAACCTCCAATACAATAGTAAATAACAATGGCAACAAGGGACATCCTTGTCTTCTATCGTTTTTTCAAGGTTTTTTTTTTTCCTTTTCTCCATTAACTATGATGTTGGCTGTTGGTTTTTCATAGACGACTTATATTAGTTTGAGGACTTTACCTTCCATTCCTATCTTCATGTGTGTCTTGAGTAGGAATGGGTATTGGATGTTGTGAAGTGCTTTTTCTGTCTCTGTGGATATTATCATATGATTTTTTTCTATTTCTTATCAATGTGGTGTATAATATTGATGGATGTTCAGATTTTAAATGTTCAGCATCCCTGGGATGAATCCTACCTGGCTGTGGTGGATGATATGCTTTGTATACTTTTGAATTCTATTGGCCAATATTTTGTTAAAGATTTTTGCATCTATGTTCATTAGAGATATTGGTGTATAGTCTATACCTTTGAGGTTTCTGCCCTGTTTGGATATCAAAGTAATGCTGGCTTTGTAGAATGAGTGTGTGTGTGCTTGCCCTCCTTTTCTATGCTTTGGAATACTCTGCGGAGGATTGGAGTTAACTCTTCCTTGAATACTTGGTAGAATTCTTTTGTGAAACCATATGAGCTTTTTTTGTTGGTAGCTTCTTGATGATCCTCTCTATTTCATCTTTTGTTATTGGTTTGTTGAGATTCCTGACCTCTGTCTCAGATAATCTAGGGAGGAACTGTTTTCCCAAGTATCTATCCATGTCTACCATGTTTCTGAATTCATTGGAATATAGTCCTTCACAGTATTTTGTGATTACCCTTTTAATCTCACTGGGGTCTGTTGTAATGACCCCTATTTCATCCCTCATACTAGCTATTGATGTTTGCTTTTTCCTTTCCTTGGTTAGATTTTCCAGCAGTCTGTCAATTCTATTGATCCTTTCATAGAACCAGCTTTTTGCTGCATTTATCTTTTGCATTGTTCTCTTGTCTTCCCACTGGTTTAACTATGCCCTGATTTTTATTTCTTTCCTTTTGTTTTTTAGGGGTTATTCTGCTCTGTTCTAATTGTTGAAGGTTTTGTGTTAATGTATCTGTCATAAGCCTCTCTCCTTTTTTCATATATACATTTATTGATATTAAGCTACTTCTGTTTACTGCCTTCACAGCATCCTGTAAGTTTTGATATGTTGCATTCTTATTCCTATTAGTTTCTAGAAACTACCTAACATCTTTTTGAATCTGAGATTGTACAAATTCATGTCACAGGAAATTATTGTTCATCCTCCAATTGATTACTCATGTTTTTCTGGTCATTTTGGTTATTAATTTCCTGCTTTATGGCCTGGTGAGCCGAGAAAAATGTCTGAATAATCTCTATGTGTTTCAATTTACTCAGGTTTGACTTTGTCCAGCATGTGGTCTATTCTTGAAAATAAGCCATGTAAACTTGAGAAGAATGTGAATTTTTTTGAGTTTGGATAAAAAACTCTATATATGTCTTTCAGGTCCAGGTGCTTAATTACATTGTTTAGCTCTGTAATCTCTTTGCTGAATTTCTTTTCCAGTGATCTGTCTTTCTCTGATAGTGGATTATTAAAGTCTCTTACTATGATTTTTGAATCTGTGATTTCTTTTTCCATCTTTTTAATAGTTTGATGAAATCCACCGCTCTGTTTGTTGGACACATCAATATTCAATATGCTAACTGGTTCCTGGTTTACTGAAACTTTGAGCATTATAAAGTGTCCCTCCTTGTCTCTTTTTATGGTTTGAACCTTGAGGTCCATTTTGTCAGAAATTAAGATTGCCACTCCTGCTTTTCTTAAGTTGCATTTGCCTGGTATACTTTCTGCCAGGCTTTTATTCTTAGTTTATTTCCATCTATGGGCTTTAGATGTGTCTCTTGCAGGCAACATATTGACGGGTTGTGCTTTCTGAGCCAATACTCAAGCCTTTCCTTTTAATGTATGTTTGAGTTCATTGGAATTCAGAGATATTCTCACAATCTGTGGATTTATTGTTGCCATGCCATGTCTTGCATTTTGGGTGTTTTCTTATCACCCTTCATATCAGTGTGCTGTGTTTGTATGGGAAGTTTCTAGCTTGTACTCTCTTCCCTCTGAGATCCTGTTATCTTGGTAATTGTTGCTGGCACAATGGCTTGTTGCTGGGTTACATGGTGCCTTCCTGCTTATGCTTGGTGGAAGTTGATCCTCTGGTCATAAAGTGTCAGCCAGTATCTGCTGCAGGCTTGGGTTTCTTGCAGCATATTCTTTGAGGCTTTCCTTGTCCTGGAAGACTCTTATCTCTCCATCTATCTTAATGGATAATTTTGTAGGGTAAAAGATTCTTGGGGAGACATTTTTTTCTTTTCAATTTTTGGAATATGCTGCTCCACTGTCTCCTCCTCTTAATGGTGTCAGCTGATAGTTCTGAGCATACCTGAAATTCTTTGTGACAGTCTTCCTTTCTCTTGCTGCTGTTAAAATTTTCTCATATTCTACTACGGAGTTTGACATTTTTTACTATTATATCTCTTAGTGAGCTCTTCTTGGGGTTTATTCTAGTTGGCATCCTTTCTGCTTCCTGTATGAGTGCCTGGTTTTCAATCAGATGGGAAGGTTTTCTTTCAGAAATTCCTTCGTTATATTGGCTATTGACTTGTGGGGTGTGGTCTGCTCCAGTAAACCAATTATTCAAATATATTTTCTCTTCATAGTATCTGCCATTTATCTCAAGTTACCTTCTGCTTCTTTAATTTTTCCATCTGACTGCCTTTTTCACTTGCTGAGGTCTGTTGAGTGTCTTTGAAATCATTGATATGTTTTTTTGCCTCCTCAAACAAAAATCATAAATTCTCTAAGTATCTGGTAGCACCTACATTTCCATTTGGTGTGTGAATTGCATCTCCTGGATGTCATCTGTACCATTGCATCCTAATCTGAGTTGCTTCCCTCAGCTCCTGTATTACTCCTAGCATATTTCTGAAGATTTCCTTCTGTGACAAATATGTGTCTGGTTTTTCTATGAGCAGCCTTAACTCTGTTACTGTGCTTTGTCTCTCTGTTTGTTGTTGTTGTTGTTGAGAGTGATTTGCTCTGTTGATTTTTTCTCAATTCTTTCATAGGACCCATGTTTCTAGAAAACCAGGGGACCCTCAGGCCTTTCTCTGTGTTACTGTTGAGGATATTTCAGGGAGCTGCCTGCGACCTACTACAGAGGTTGTTTAGACTGACATATGGACAGAATTCCCTGATGGTTAACAGTGGTAAGAAGTTTCAGAGGCTGGAGTGGGAGCTGGAGCCTATATGTATGCCGTTGGGCTGCTTTTACCTTGTCTGTCAGGGTGTGGCAGTCATGTGCTTATGCTAATTTTATGATTGAAATGTAGGGGTGGAGACTAGCCTGTTAATCTGGAGAAAGTCATTGAGTAGCCAATGAGGCCTCTGTGTGGGCATGGCTTTCTCCTGATATGTCTGGGAAATATCGCGATATTTCCCTCGTGAAGATGAGAAGCTATCTTCCCCAGTTGTTGGGAGTTAGTTTCAGAAACGATTAATCCTGGACAAGACAAGCTGGCAGCATTCGAGAAGCTGGAGGAGCCAGGAGAGAGACCACACAGCTTTGCCCTGATGGAGCCAGACCTCTGAAGCTGGGGTGGCGACATGGAGACCTCTGTCAGCGATGAGTTACTTCTGCTGTTGATGAACCCTGAGCCCTGGAAGTGAGGAGCCATGGGGAAACCCCTGCCAGGGCCGGGACTCTGCACCCACTGACCTGTGACTTCGTGAGTCATTAGGAGACTTTATAGACTGATATTGGGCATATGGGTTAATATCGGACTTATGACTTTGTACTGGACTGGATTGGGATGCTTTCTTAATGTCCTATTTCTCTTATATATAAATATTTTCCTTATATCTATATGCGTGTCTATGAAATTTGTTCCTCTAGTCTGCCCGGACTAACACACAGGGCACACTTAGCAGCCTTTTTCTTGTTTAACTTTTTTTTTAAGGTAAAGAGGGAAAAAACAGAAAAAAGGAAAAGAAGATAAAAAGAGTAAAAAGTAATGGAAATAAAAAAGGAAAGAAACATTTTTGAAAATTTTATTTAACTTTCCCCCCCTTTCCCACCCATTTTTAAAGATGTTTAATAGAAGTCGAAGATGGGGAAGGCCTCACTGCCACAGGAAGTGTGGTGCTCTTGGGCTCTGATGCCAGGCTATGTGAGGGGGATGAATGTCTTCAGATCGAGCATGCTTCCTCCCATCTCACTGCAGGCCGGTAGTTTTGAGCCGGTAACCAGTGGCTACACCTAAGGGAAGTGCACCACAACCTCTGAGTGAATGGAAGGAGGGATCCCGTCCATGGGCGGATGGGCTCCACGTTGGGGGGAGGGGACTGAGGGAAAGGGAAATTCCTCTCCTAGTGGAGCACCCAGAGTGGGAAGCTGCTGTAGGGGGTCCCGCCACAGCTGCATGTGCCTCAGAGGGGCAGTCAAGCAACTCCTGGGGTGGAGACCCCTCCTGGGGGTGGGATGGGGCAATTGCTGCTGGCAGCAATAGTAGCGGTGTAGTGCCCTGGGGCCGCTCAGTCTAAGGAGCCCAGATTTCCCAAGGATTAGATCCCAGATTACCAGGGCTTCCGGCTCAGGGTAAATATCTGGGGTAAAGTTCCTGGGGCTTCTCTCACTCACTGAGCTAGCTGGATGCTAAACCTGCCTTGCATGAAAGAGCCCTCCCTCATTGCATGTAGTTCACCTGGGTGCCATCATGATCCCACTTCTTGTGGCAAAAAGTTAAAAATGAGTAGTTCTAGACAGTAAATTGAAAGGTTTTCCAAAGAGGAATATTTAATTATATTAAATTCTTTTCCTGCTTATGAACTATATGCAAGATATTCATACTATGTCTTTGACCATATATACTACATCTTCCAGGGATAGACAATGAAAATAGGGCAGGCTGGAAGATAGACAAATGTTTAAAAATAGAATTATGTTATTGTAGGGAAAATATGGGATGATGTGGCAAACTATGGGCCTGTATGGCACAGTGGCTAGGCAACCAGTTGTTCACAGAAAGATTGGTGGGTCAAATTTTCATCAATGAACGAATGGATTAAAGTACTCTGGTACAGGGGGCTGAGCCCTGATGGCGTAGTGGTTGTGCGCAGGACTGCGGCCCATTGGGATGGAGGTCCAATTCCAGCAGCAGCTCCACAGGAGAAAGGCTGGGCCTCCGACTCCCACCACTAGAAGGAGTCATTGCCCCCCCTCCCTCCCAAAAAAAGTACTCTGGTACATACATACAATGAAATGTTACACATCCCTAAATAGCAGTGATGAATGCATGAAGCACATTGCCACGTGGAAAGAAATGGAGGGAATTATACTAAGCGAAGTAAGCCAAGTATGAAAGGGCAAGTAATATGAGTCCTTTGAGGTGAGGGTGGGGGGGAAATGCAAAAGGTGAGTAGGGGGAAACTGCTCTACACATACATTCCCTGGATGACATCCAGGTACTACGGGAGGGGCCAAACCCAACCCTGGAATACATATGGCAGCCAAATGAAAAGGAAGGAAAGTGAAAAACAGAGAGAGAGAGAGAGAGAGGTAGCCGGGGAACAAGACACTGACACACCCATGGGGAAGGTATTGTTCATATCTCCACACGAGAGTGAGAGAGACACCAGATTCCCATCTGGCGCACTAAGACGTGAATGCAACATGCAAGAATGAAGCAGGGGACCAAAAGGGAGGTCTACAGGGCCAGCCCCCAATTCCAACTACATGGGCACTCCCGACCCCAGAAGAATGCACTTCAGAGGCTAGCCCTGAAGCTACAGCTCAGGAGGAGGGGCGCTTTCGATCAGGAGCCAAAGAAGAGAGAGTCTAATATAATCTACCCCACCAAACCCTGTGCACAATAGCCCAGCTCAGAGCATTCACTGCACAGAGAGGACCATAGGGCTAGCCCCACCACGAGATACAACACCGCCCACTGATCCATAGCACTATGGGGACAGCACTGCGGACATGGTGCAGATGTGCCCTATCTGACCCCATCACACTGTGGGGAAATGCTAAGGGGATGCCGCGGAACAGCAAGGGGAGCAAAGCAATCAAGTCCCAGAGGAATACCAAAGGTGGACTTTGGGGCTGGATGTGGCACCCTAAGAGACTCATCTGGAAAACACTCATAAAGGTCAAAGGACAGACCTGGAACTGTTGAAGGGCTTTCTTTTATTGCTCTTTGTTGTTGTTGCTGTTGTTTGTATTTGGTTGTTGTAGCCTTGTTTTCTTTTGTTTTTATGTTCTATTTTGCTTTGTTCTTGTGCATATTATTGTCTCTAAATGTCTATCTGGACAAAATAGGTATGATGAACAATCCAGAGGAAAGAACAATGGGACTGATGGTTTGGGCATGGAATACGGAGAGTTGGGAGAAAGGAAAGGAGTGCCAACAAACCCAGGACAAGAGAAAAGCAAGTGAACTAAAATTGATTACATAGGATGCTTGTGGGGTGGTGGGAGTGGGCTTGATCAAGAGGAATTTCCGAAACCCGAAAGAAGGCTGAACATGACAGGGGAACAAGAGGAAAGTAAAAGGAAATAGAGGAAAGAACTGAAAGCAAAGGGAATTTATAGAGATCTTAATAGAGGCATGTGTATATATATGTGTGTGTGTAAATATATATACATACACACATTTATATAGAATGAGGGGAATAAATCTATGTACACATATTCATTTATAAATATAAATTTATATACACATACATGTACATATATTTATTTGTAAATTTTTTATTTATAAAGTATTGTGGCAGCAGATGGACATTGGGCCTTCACTCAAGTTCTTTCTCAGCACTAGAACACTTTGTTGCACTTACCCAGTACTCTGTCATGCTCATCTCTGGCACGATTGCTGAAGACAAAATGGATGCATAAGAAACGTGGTGAAGAAAGGTAATGGTGTCCACCTACCAAAGATATAGTGTCTGGGATCTCAAAGGCTTGAAGATAAACAAGCAGTCATCTAACTGAGAATCAAGAGAGTCCGCAGGGAAGAAGCATACCAGCCTGTGTGATCATGAGGTGTGAATGAGATCAAAGATCCAACACAAAACACATTGATGTGACTGAGGGGGAGGACAGAGTGGAGATCCAACATCCAACAGTGGTCACTTGGACATCCCGTGTCAGAAGGGTCATAAGGAAGAGATGAGCCAGTCAGGCAGGCTGTAGTATAGCACCAAGGAAACACACAAGTTTCCTCTAGTTTTTTAATGCTTCCCTCTTCCCCACTATCATGACCCCAAGTCAACCTTGCAAATCTGGCTAGACCAGAACAATACATTGGTACAGATAAGACTTCACAGCACAAGGAATCCAGGACAGATAAGGGTAGTGAAACTAGGAGGGTAAGGGAAAGTGGGATTGATAACAATGTTTGAAATATGTTCCCCTCCCAGAGGCACAAACAACAGAAAATTGGGGGAAGGGAGACAGTGGTTAGTGTAAGACATGAAAAAAATTATAAATTATCAAGGGCTCATGGGAGGATGGGAAAAAATGTGGAGCCAATACCAAGGCCTTAGTAGAAAGAAAATGTTTTGAAAAGGATGATAGCAACATATGTACAGATGTGCTTTATACCATGGCTATTTGTATTGATTGTGATAAGAGCTGTAAGAACTTCCAATAAAATAAAATTTGATGGGTCAAACCAACCTAGTGCCCCTACAGAAGAAAGACCTAGTGATCTGTTCCTGTGAAGATTACTAGCTAGAATACCAAACTACAACACAGTATGAAAATAGAAGGTGGAGGGGTGAGTTAGCTCCTATAAGGTGGCCTGGGGAAGGTTGAAATCAGGGAAATCTGCCCTGAGAAGGTGGAAACAAATATTCACCAGGAAGAGATAAAATATTCCATAAAGAAGTAATAAAATGCCCCACTTAGAGATTGCTGGGTATTGATATGGCTGGTGAACAAGAGCAGAGAGATGTTAAGGGAAAGGTCTGGATGCATAGGTAGGGGCCTTTTGTGTCAGGGGATGTGAATTGTGCTGTCTATTCCCTGGAAACAGGTGATGAAATTTAATCAGTTTAATTCATCTAGCCATTTGACAAGTGTTGAGGGAGCCACCAATATGCAGGTTCTTACTTTGTAAGGCACTGAGGATAAAAATTTTTATTTAATAACAATCATCCTTGTCTTCCTGGAACTTTTTTCCTAACAGAAGTAGCATAAGAGAGTACAAACAAGTTTAATGAATAAATTGATTATAAATTATTATTAGTTCTAGGAAAAATCATGGTTTTGACATTGAGGACTGTGAGTCAAGGGGCTAAGACTTCAAATGTAATATTAAAGAAAAATCTCTCTAATTAGACATTATTTAAGGAAAGACTTGAAAGATGAGAAAGATTCAACCACATACAAATTAGAAAAAGAATATTCCTGGCAACATAATGCTCTAGAAAAGGTTCTAGTTAAGGTTATGTCTAGGGTGGATGAGGAAGTTAACTCACTCCAGAAACTTAAAGACCCCAGTAGAAGGTGAAACATACCAAAAGCTAGGATAGTAATTGAAGATGATTCTGGAAAAGTATGTAGGAGTTAAATGATGGTAAGTTAGAGGTGATAGGTTTTCTGTCAATATAGCTGGGTCAGGATTATCAGTGGTTTGGCAGTCAGGACCTACTGGCCCCCCATGGTGTGACCCAACATAAAGTGCCCTTCATGAAGAGATCTACTTTAGCAGTCAAGTCGTTGCTAGAAGATTAGGATGGAGTGCAACTCACAACACAGGTCACAACTCTGATGCAATGGAAAAGCAGCTTTCTTGAGGCTGTGGCCCACTTTCTTTACAAATAGGTGCTGTAGAAAATTTGCTCGCTTCTTGCTGGCTCTAGAGTCTACAACAGGCTTGTATGGTTTGCAGTATATATTTGCCTGTTGATCTTGATCATTCATTCACTTTTCCAATCACAAGCCTGATTACTGCCTCTGTAGCCTTGTATTATCCTGTAGTGTTCCTGTTGATTTGGGGTTCATCAGCCCCCCAACATATATGAGTCAGAAGATTCCTCTTTTTAACCTCTAACCCATGGAATTCAGATTGGAGATGCCTGCGCCTACAACTGTGTGATCACTTTTCTTGGTATAAAATTATATCTATATAGAAATATAAATTATATATGTGTATATGTATGTGTATATATATATACATATATATATGACTTGCTCCTCTAGAGAACCCAAACTAAAATAGTAGGACAAAATGTTTTTAATTTCATTAAAGATGTTATCTCAGTTATTTAATGCTACTATTGTGGAAACCCCACAACGGGGTACCTCAAAAAACATAAATATATTTTCCCAAAGCTTAGGACACTAGTGTTCAAATTCCGGGCATCATCTCTAAGAATTGATGCTTTATGTTTTTGGCTCTAGAGGAAGGCACACTCCTCCTCCAACATCTATTGGTGCAGTGGGCCATGGAGAATGATCTATTTTTCATTGCTGCCACGTCTTGCATCTAAAATGTTCTGTGGGTTCTTAAGATGTGATCACCAACCTTACAAACCAAGATTCAATTGTTGCTGAGTGCTTTAGAGAAATGAGAGACATTTTGTGAAGAACATATGAAGGTAAATGAAATATATCATTGGGAAAAATATCATAAAATTTCCATTACACAAAAACATCAAATGTGAAGCTCTTATTTCTTGGCATATTCTCCATTTTTTCTTTGAGTTTCTGAAGGCAGGATTAAAACCTTCAATGGAGGAACTAAGTAACAGGAGTTTAACTAGAAAGAAAATGTATTGAGAATAATGATGGCAACAAATATACAAATGTGCTTTGCATACAATGTATGTATGTGTAGATTGTGACAAAAGTTGTATGAGCCCCCAATAAAATTATTTAAGAAAGGAGCACTTCAATGGACTCAAATCATGTTGCTTTTAAAATGTTCTTTTAGTTTGGGGAGTTAAAAAAAAACAGGTCTGAAGGGCAAGATAACATCTGTAGAGTAAGGGGGTATAAGATTCCAAATAAAATTCTCATATGACAGCACTTACTTACCTTAGAATAATGAGTGAATGCATTATCATTGTCACCTAGATTTACTCCTATTTGTAGTTAGCCTGCTTACTACATGTTTGCCTTGTACAAGGCAATCCCAGCCTCTGTGGAATGTTTCTAGCTTCCTATATTGCCCCAAGACAGATAAATGGTATGTGATGATCTGGGTGATTTGGTCAGGAGGGCGGACTGGACAACTCTGCCTGGAGAGTCATTAAGACATTGAGAGAGATTGCTTTTGCATTGTCAATGTTACTCTTATTGTCTCATCTGATTTCTGTAGTAGACATGTAAACTTTGTTATTATCTTGTGACTTAAGTAATGGAAAGTATATGACTCTTCCCAAATGGATTGTACATTCCTGTGTGATGTGCAAAAGTAGATAAAGTCTAAGTATTCTGATCACAAGTGTTCTGATCATCAAGACAATCTGTATTGTCCCTCAACCTCCCCACTAGAGTCACCTTCTAATAAACTTCTTTTTGTGAATTAGCTCTACTGCTCCAGGATATCAACTCTTATTGGAAGTAATAATAGGATGGATGGGGGAAAAATTCTTTGGTACATCTTTCATGGCCTTTTTCTTACCAATGCAGCTTCAATTTTCTTAATGCTAAGCCTGTATGAGAACTATCCTATCCTCCTATTAATCATCTAGATGTCAGGGACAGACTTACTTTTATATGGGAAATGGGCAGTAACCTGGGGACATTACCACTGAGACCAAAACCTTCAGGGTGAAATTGTTTCAGGACGAAAGTTCAGAATTGTTCTGATTTTTATTTTTAATCTGGGGAGGTCATGTGCTTATGTTAATTTTATGATTGAGATGTAGGCATGATGTCTAGCCTGTTAATCTGGAGACAGCCATTGAATAGCCGATGAGGCCTCTGTGTGGGCCTCCTGAGACTTCTGGGAAATCTCGTGATATTTCCCTTGTGGAGAGGAGAAGCTATCTCCCTAGTTGTTGGGAGTTAGTCTCAGAGACGATGAATCACAGACAAGACAAGATGGCAATGTCTGAGGAGCCAGAGAAGCCACAAAACTTTGCCCTGATGGAGACACACCTTTGAAGCTGCAGAGGCCACATGGGACCCCTGCCAGTGATGAGTTGCTTCTGCCGCCACTGGATGCTGTTGATGAGCCCTGAGCCCTGGAAGTGAGGAGCCATGGGGAGAACTCTGCCAGTGCCGAGATTCTGCACCCACTGATCTGTGACTTCGTGAGTTGGAAGTTGGACTGGTGTCAGGCATATGGGCTAATATTGGATTTATGACTTTGAACTGGACTGGGTTGGGATGCTTTTTCAGTGTTCCATTCCTTTCGTATATAAAACTTTTCCTTATATCCATATGCATGTCTATGAAATTTGTTCCTGTAGTTTACCCAGACTAACGCATTGTCTATTAGCTTCTTCGTCTCATTTCCACCTTCAAGTGAAACTCTTGTTTGTGTGTTATTGAGCAGCCAGGGTGATCTGTGACTTCATTTTTAAAAATATTCATCACTTCCTTCAAAGAAACTCTGGTGGCTCAGTGGTGAAAGCACTCGGCTACAAACCAAAATGGCAGTAATTTTAAGCCAGTAGCTGCTCCACAGAGAATGCTGCGGCAGTCTGCTTCCATAAAGATTATAACCTTAAAACCCCTTTGAGTCAGTTTGATTCTGCCTGCAGGGTTTCTAGGAGTAGAAATTGACTCAGTGGCAATGGGCTTTGCTTTGCTGTGTTTTTACTTATTGCAAATGTTGCTGCTGCCCTCTTTATTTGGGGTTTATTGTTTTTCTCAAAGTGTCAATAGACTGCTCTGCCTTATCACAGATTGATTAAATCAGAATCTCTGCAAGTGATTACTTGGGCAGTTCTAATCGCTAGTGAGTAAAGACTCCTTGCAACCTTTTCTCAGGATCCTGGTATCCTGACTGCCATATCATGGACAATAACTAGGACAGTTCATCTGAAAGCCCATCCACTATTTGTCTATTAATTTGTCATACTATGGTGGCTTGTGTGTTGCTGTGATGACAGAAACTTTGTCACTGGTATTTCAAATATCATCCAGGTCATGCAAGATGAACATGTTTCAGTAGCACTTGCAAACTAAGAACAGGCTATGATGAAGTAATAGGATGTGCACATCTCAGGAAACCTTGTGAATTGCAATGGAACATTGTCAAATATATTGCCAGAAGGAGTCCTTCAGGTCAGAAGGTGCTCAAAACATGACTGAAGAATAGCTGCCCTCAAGAGTCAATGTGGATGAAGTGAAGCTGTTGAGACCTTTGTTTTCTAGTAGAACATGACCAAACTGAAAAGAATGAACTACAAGCATCTGTTAGTAGTCATAATTTCATAATCTATGAAGTATGAACCTAGGAAAATTGGAAATTGTCAAAGATGAAATGGAACACATAAAGCTAAATATCGTAGGCATTGGTAAGTTGAAGTGGACTGGTGTTGGTCATTCTGGATCAGACAACCATATAGTTTACTGTGCCAGCAATAACAGATTCAAGAGGAATGGCATCGCATTCATTTTCAATAAGAGCATTTCGAGATCTATG
This sequence comes from Nesogale talazaci, assembly GCA_004026705.1. Lineage (NCBI taxonomy): Eukaryota > Metazoa > Chordata > Mammalia > Afrosoricida > Tenrecidae > Nesogale > Nesogale talazaci. Next base: position 52,366 of record PVJH01001027.1, on the reverse strand, counting down.
TTGAAGCTGTCTATCTATCTTTCTTGGCCTACAAGGAAGTCCAGGTAATGCAACTATTCTTCAAATTTACCCACCAATCACTAAAGCATTCAAATCAAAGCATTCTATTAACTCCTTCAGTCTCAAATTGTTCAAACATGCAATCAAGAAGCATTGATAATTATTTCTGATTGGGATATGAAAATTGAAGCAAAAAGGAAGAAACAGTAGTTGGGAAATATTGCCTTGGTGACAGAAAAGAAGCAGGAGACCTCATGATGGATGTGTTAGTCTGGGTAGGCTAGAGAAAAAATTCATAAAGACACATATATGTTTAAGAGAGAGTTTTATATAAAGGGTAATTGTACATTAAAAAAGTATCCCAAACCAGTCCAAATAAAGCCCATAAGTCCAAGATAAGCCCGTATGTCCAATACCAAAATATAAAGTCCTCTTCAGACTTACAGAACACATGCAATGACACTGAGTGCAGGACAATCACAGGCCAGTAGGTAGAAAGTCTTTGGATCCAGTGGCACTGTTAGCATCTCAGCACTGGCAGGGGTCTCCACATGGTTTCTGCACTTTCCAGGGCACAGAATTAATCAGTGTAGTGCTATGTGTCTTGTCAGTATAGCATCTCTCAGGGAGTGAGCAGAGAGAAAATCTCTCCCACCGCTAAGGAGGAAAATACTGGAGTTCCAGGATTCTCAGAGAAAGCATACCTACTCAAAGGCCTAATTGGCTATGATCTGATTGACAGACGAGGTTCCACCCCTTCACTCTTAATTACCTCAAATTCCAAATTGACATCAGATTATGTAACTACCATAATAGAATTCTGTAAAACCAACAACTTCATCATAAACACATTTTTCAACAGCATAAATAGTCCACTTGGACTTCTCCAAATGAAATACACAGAAATCAAATTGACCACATCTGTGAGAAGAGACAATGCAGACTCTCATCTCACAAGCTACAATGAGCCTAAGAGCTGATTGTAGAACATACCATCAATTGTTTACATCTGAGTTCAGGTTGAAGCTAAAGAAAAGAAAATCCACAAGTACTGAAATACCACCTTAAGTATATCTCATGACTCCTCGCTTCCAGGCTCAGGGTCCATCAGCAGTATCCATTGGCAGTAGAAGCATCTCAGCACTTCATGGTCTTTTCAGCTTCAGAGGTCTGGTTCCATCAGGGTAAGGCTGTGTGGCTTCTCCTCTGGCTCCTTCAGTTCCTCAGATGCTGCCAACTTGTCTTGTCAGTTGAGTATCTTCCAATAACTGGGGAGATAGTCTTTCATCTCCACAAGGGAAATATCATGAGACTTCCAATAATTCTCAGAGAAAGCCATCCCCACACAGAGGTCTCATTGACTATCTTCAGATTGACAGGCTAGACTCCACACCAACATTCCCAATCATGAAATTAACACCCAAATACATGACGGCCACACAGCTAATATAACAAAAGATGTGAAATCATTAACCACAAAGCAAAGGACCCAGACCTTTGAAAAGTTTATGTTGATTTGAATACCATAAATCAGAAACATATTGATGGTGATAGTGCATCCAAGACAATGATATGCAAGATGGATAAAAGCCTCCACAGTGGTGTAAAATGCTAGAATTTATACGTGTAATTTTGGGGTCCCAGAACTAGCTATTTGGTTGTTCATTATTCAAGTGTGTATGTGGTGTGTGGGGTGGTGTGAGTGTGATGCTAGTGAGAGTGTGTGGTTAAAAAATAAGCCCTGGTCGTAGTATTGTAAAGGGCTCCTTTTCAATTGGCTCTCTGTGATCTTGTCTGATGTGTACAGCAGACCAATAGACTTCTTTTAGTTAATCTTGTATGCTTCCACACTTCCATATTTCTCTATTGTTTCCAACACTCCACTAGTAGAATTTAGGGGATTTTCAATATATAGAATCATATCATCTGCAGATAATGATAATTTTCCTTCTTCCTTCCCTAGATGGATACCTTTGATGCCTTTTCTTTGTATTATACTATTAGCTAGGACCTCCAGCATGATGTTAAATAGGAGTGGGGTCAAGGAGCATCCTTGTCTGGTCCCTTTTTTCAGTGGAATTGTTTTCATCTTTTCTCCATTGACTATCACATTGGCTGTTGTTTTTTCATATATAGCTTGTATAATATTGAGGAATTTTTCTTCTATTCCTATCTTCTTGGGTATCTTCAACAAAAATTGGTGTTGTATATTGTCAAATACTTTTTGCAAACCTATTGAGATTATCAATTGGTTCTTATAATTTTTCCTGTCAAAGTGGTGAATAATACTAATTGTCTTTCATATGTTGAACCATCCCTGTGTCCTTGGTATGAATCTCACTTGGTCATGGTGAATTATTTTTTTAATGTGCTTTTTCATTCTATTGACCAATATTTTGTTAAGGATTTTTGTTAAGGATGTTCATTAGGAATATTGGTCTGTAGTTTTCAATTCCTATGGGATCCTTGCCTGCTGTAGGTATCAGAGTTATACTGGCTTCATAGAAAGAGTTTGGGAGTTTTCTGTCTTTTTCTAAGTATTGGAAAAGTTTGTGTAATATTGGTGTCAGTTGTTCCCTGAATGCTTGGTAGAATTCTCATGTGAAGCTATCTGAGCTGGGGGATTTTCTTTTGTTGTTGTTGATAATCCCTCAATAACCTTGTCTATTTCTTCCATTGCTATGGGTCTGTTGAGGTTCTTGAACATGTTCCTGATCATTAGCCATAAGAAAAATGCAAATTAAAACAACTATGAGATACCACCTACTGTCTTCAAAGAGAGCCCATTTCAAAATATCAGGAAGCAACAAGTGCTGAAGGGGCTGTGGGGAGACAGGAACTCTCATTCACTGCTGGTGGACCTGTAGGTATGTACAGCCTCTATGGAAATCAGCTGAGCGATTTCTAAAACAGATGGAATTAAGCTATCATATGACCCAGCAATCCCCCTGCTGGACATATACTCAGAAAAAGCAAGACACAAAACACTACAGACATCTGTGCTCCAATATTCATTGCAGCACAGTTTACAATTTTAAGGAGTTGGAAACAACCCAAATTTTCATCAAAAGATGAAGGGATTAAAAAACTGTGGTTCATACATTCAATGGAATACTACACATCATTGAAAAGTGGTGACGAACACATGAAGCATATCGTTGCATGGGAAGAACTGGAGGAAAGCATGCTAAGTGAAGAAAGCCAAGTGCAAAAGGACAAATACAACATGAGCATATTGAAGTAAGCTTTAAAAAAATGGGGAGCATAGGAAAAGGCTACTGTATATAAAAATTAATGGGGTGAGGCCCAGGTAATATGGTAGGGGCCAGACCAAGTCCAGGGATAGCCATGGTAGCCAACTATAATGGAAGTGGGGGTGGGGAGAGAGGCAGTAATGTGTCGCTGGGAAATAGGGCACTGATACCACCCAAGGGGTGGATGTTGCTTATACCTCCACAGGGAAAGAGGGACCAAATTTAAACTCGGTGTTCCAGGATATGAATGCCGTGAGATGGCATGGAGTGGGGATCCAGTGGAGGGGTCTGATAGCCCGGTCCCAATCCCAACCAAGTGGACTGTCCTCCCTTCCCCCAGAAGAATTTACTTTAGAGGACAGCACTGAAGTTCGGGGGAGAGGGACATGTCTGACCTGAGCACACGGGAGCAAGTGAAGGGGAAGGAAGAGAGAGTGGCGCGCATCATGGTTCACCAAGCCTCGAGGATGATCTTTCCAGTCAGAACAGCCAATGCACGGAGAGGAACAGTTGGTCCGCAATGGTACACGGCATCTCTTGCTGACCCAAGACCCACGCGGGACAACACTGGAGACACAATGTCGGGATTGCAGACGTCGGTCCTTCTCACACAGAGGAAAACACGAAGGATGTGCAGCAGAGCAGTGAGGGAGCAGAGAAAGGAGGTCTCGAGGGAGTGCCAAGGACAGATTTGGAGGTCAGGGTGTGGAATTCCATCGACTTGACCAGAGTTTACAACTGGACCTTGAACTATTTGCAAGTTTTGCATTTTATTACTATTATTATTTATCTCTATATATAGTGTGGGCATTTTTTTTCTTGTAGCCATCATTTCGTTTTCTTTTGTCGTTTCATCTTGCTGTCTTGTTTTTTTGTACATAGTATCATCTCAGTAGGTCTATCTAGATAAGATAGGCTGGATGATCAGTCTGGAGGAGAGAACGATGGGGGCGGGGGGGATGCGGGAGGGAAGGAGGTGGGGAAAAGGAGGTGGTGTTGACCAACCCATGGATAAGGGAACACTAAGTGATCCAAAATCAGTAGCAAGGAGGGAGTGGGAGGCCTGGTAGGGATTGATCAAGGATAGGGTAATCAAGAGAAATTACAGAAACCCAAATTAAGGCTGAGCATGATCGTGGGACAGGAGGGAAGTACAAGAAAATAGAGGAAGGAAATAGGAGGCAAGGGGCATTTATAGAGGTCTAAATACAGGCATGTACTTGGTTAAATATATTATATATGATGAAGGGGAAATAGATTTATGTGCACATACTTATAGGTTCAGTATTAAGGCAGCAGATGGACATTGGGCCTCTACTCAAGTACTTCCTCAATGCAAGAATACTTTGTTTTATTAAATCGGCATTCCATGATGCTCAACTTCCTGACACAATTACTGAAGACAAAGTGTGCATATGCAGTGGTTGTGAAGAAAGCTAATGGTGCCTGGCTATCAAAATATATAGCACCTGGGGTCTTAAAGGCTTGAAGATAAACAAGTGGCCATCTAGCTCATAAAGGACAAAACCCAGATGGAGGAAGTACACCAGTCTGTGTAACCACGAGGTGTTGAAGGTATCAGGTACCAGGCACCAAGGAACTGAAAATTTTATTTGTGTAAATGAGGGGAAGTAGAGTTTGGGAAACCAAAGTTCATCTGTAGGTAATGGACTTCTCCTTACAGAGGGGTCACAGGGAAGAGACAAACTAGTTAGGGTGCAGTGTAGCAATGATAAAACATACAACTTTCCACTAGTTCTTCAATGCTTCCTCCTTCCCATTATCATGATCCCAGTTTTACTTTATAAATCTGTCTAAACCAGAAGATGTGCACTGGTTTATATAGGAGCTGGAAACATAGGGAATTCAGGACAGATGATCCCTTCCGTGACCAGTGATGAGAGTGGTGATACTGGGAGGGTGGAAAAACAGTCGGCTAGAAAGAGGGAACTGATTACAGGGAGGTGGGTGAAGGGAAACATCGGACAGTGTAAGATTTGACAAAGTGATAATAATTTATAGATTATCTAGGATTTATGAAGGGGGCAGCAGAGAGGGAGGGAAAAATGGGGAGCTGATATCTAGGGCTTGATAGAAAGCAAATGTTATGAGAATAATGGGGGCAGCGGATGTACAGATGTGCTTGACACACTATGGACTTATATATGGATTGTGATTAGAGTTGTATGAATCCCCACTAACAGGATTAATAAATATTAAAGAGCTAAATGCAACTGCACCATATGAATCCTGTATTTTGAATAAAAATAGAAATTTTGAAAAAAGTAAATAAATACTTGTTTCAGATTAAACATAGCTTTTCAAGGTGGATCATTAGTTTTACCTCTCTGATCTCATTTACTTTATAAAAAATATATTTTAAACTCTTCCTTTATGACAAGATGTGCAGACAGGACAGTACTGTGAAGTCCCATCCAGGGGCAGGTGAGTGCAGTTAAGGAAGTTGGTCTTCATAAATTAGTTTTTATATCACTAATGATGATTGCTTCTTTAAAAAATGTATTTACACAAAACAAGAGAGCTGGAACATATGCCGAGTGTTGTCTGTACCCAAATGGAGATGGTCTCAGGAAGAGCCACGCTCTCCCTCTTGTCACCTGCTGTGGACAATTGGGATTTGTTTTCTGCCACACTAACAGAGCACATGGAAACTAAGAAAGGGATCCTCAGTGGCAGGTGGCCAGAGTCCCATGGTACTTTATACACTACTTTCACTAGTGCTGTTAGCTTCGTTGTCCAAACACAGACAGAATGATAAAACACATATCAGGGTGGGTTATCTCTTATTCGCCCCGCTCATCTTTGTAATCAGGCATGATTGAAAAAGTACTCAGTCGCAGGTGGCCCAGACAATGTCACCAGCTGCACAGCTCTCAAAGTAAACACCAATAACCATTTCCTGAAAATTAGTTAAAAGTCCTTATCTATCCATTTAAGTTGTGATCACATTAATCTAATTTATGTGCACTGTGGGTTCTGGAGAGATATTCATAGATGATCGAGGGAACCCAGATTACATATACAAATATGCTCCAGAAAACAGTTTCTTTCTTACAGCAGCAAGAAACAGTTTTGGGTTTTGTCCTGCCTGGAGCATTCAGTTTCATTTTAACAAAGTTAAAACGCACTGCTTCTATGACCCTTCTCCCTACTTTCCTGACATCCTACTTACAATAGGTATTAACTGTTTCCCATCATGTGCAAATACTTGAAGGATACAGATAGAAGATGTGCCTCTGAACCCTAATTGTGAGGGTCCAGGAAACTTAATCAACTCTTATAAATCACAGGATGGATAGAGATCACTAGAAGACATCTTAGATACAAAGACACATTAGCTATTAAAATAATAATGCTTTAGCAGGTAGGGGAAAAAGAACCCCAGATAGGGAGGTGAACTTTTGTGGTCAAAGGCATGGAGGCTTGAGAAGAGAGTTATTTTAGAGGCTTTTGGCAGTTTTGGCTGAGTGTGAGAGGGTGGTTCAATGTAGGTTAGAGAGGTGGAAAAGGTGTGGGAGGGGTAAAACAAATAAGAAAACATTGACAGGTTTCAGGTGATATGCTTAGCAGATTAGATTGAATTCTTTAGTGAACACCCATCCAAATGAATCAGGATTGGCTAAGTAAAACATGCTGTTGTTATTGTTGCTGTTTGGTGTTGTTCAATGGATTCCAATTCACATTGTTGTTGTAAGATCCCAGTGAGTTGGTTCTAACTCAAACCCTACGAACAACAGAAAAAACAAAATATACTGCCCAACTCTATGCCATCCTTCCAGTTGATTTGATGTGTGAGCCGATTGTTGCAGCCACTGTCTCAATGCACTCCTCCAGGTCTTCTACCTCACTGCTCTTCTACTTTACTAAGCACGGTGTCCTTTTCAGTGACTCTTTTTCTGAAAACATACCCAAAGTATGTGAGACTCTGCTTTTCTACTCCCACCCTTGTGACCCTTTGATAAAACAAATTATTATTGTTTTCATATCTTATGCCACCGTTACTCCCTTCACCCATGTTTCTGTTGTTCATCCTCCTTGGGAGGGGGTTTTATGCAACACATCATTGCAATCCGTTCCCCTTCCTCTCCTCTTTCCCCCACCTTTCTCCTCCCCTCCTGGCTCTGCTACTCCCATTTTCGTTCTGGAAGGCTTTATCGGATCTAGAGTCAGTGTGTCCCGAGCTCTTATCTGTACCAGTGTACATGCTCTGACCTAGCCAGAACTGAAAGGCACGAATGGGGTCAAGGTAGTGGGTGGATGAGAAAGCTTCAAAGAACAGAGGAATATTTATGTTTCATCAGTGCTATGCTGCACTCCGGTTGACTCAGCTCTTCCTTGTGGCCCTTCTGTGAGGGGATAAACATCTTTTCTATAGTCATTGCTTTTATCTAAGATCCATCTAAGGTCAGAAATGGCATCCCTTGTTCAAAATTCAATTCTGAATTTGGCTTGAATTTCTGGCAGCTCCTTCCCCACTGCAACTGTTGCTGAATAATTATCAACAAATATATACTTGAATATGAGTGATACTGCTAGATAATTTTCACATTGTTGGGCCACCTTCTTTGGAATGTGTACAATATGAATCTCTTCTAGTTGATTGTGAGGCAAACTAGCCATAGTAACTCCATTCGTGAACTGCTAGATGACCTAACCCCGCCCCCCCCCACCCCCACCCGCTTCATTTCCTTTTTCAGAATTGTTCTTGAAGGTACCTTGCATGCTGGAACCGGGAAGTGGTTCAGAATGTTAAGATTAATCATGCTATTCTTGCTTCTGTAATGCTTCCCTGCTTCCTAGGAGAGTCCCTGTAACATCTTTGCCTTTAAAAACGTATTTGTAACTCCTTACAGGACTGCAGTATAGGACAATGCATTAGTTCCCTACAGATGGCTAGTCTACTTAAAGACTCTACAGTTTTTCCTGGCTATTTTAGTGGTCATCATTTATTTGAACCTACAACAGATGGCTGTCTTCCGAATTTTATGGTATAGGTCAGTGAGTGCTTCTACTACTGTGCAGCTTGTGGAAGCACTTCTATTTGTATTTCATCACTTCTTTGAGACTTGTTTTTCACTAATGTAGCTTGGACTTATTCCTACAGTATCATTGGTTCATGATCATATGTGACATTTTGAGATGTTTGAATGTTGGCTAGTCCTTTTTGATACAATGACTCTGTGTATTACTCACATCTTCTGGGATGCTTCTGGTTTATGCAATATTTTGTCCATAGAACCTTTTATTCTTACAACTTGAGGTTTCAATATTCTCCTTGTTATTCCATCTAGAATTTAATGGGTTTTCCATTATTTTTTTTTAACTTTCAAATTCCACATCTTTTCACATTTCATTAATGATATTGTCCGATAAAAAAAAGCTTTGTCTGCTAAAGTTACTCTTTGAAATTTTCTGTTCAAGTATTTTATTCAACATTTCTTTCATTTGCATTAGCTACTCCACAAATAAGAGTAAGTTTAAGTATCTCTTCTGACCCCACTTTGACCTTTACTTTCTGTTTTGTCTTTTTAAAGGCTTTTTGCTTTTTTCATGTATGATATTTTTTATGTCATTCCATGGCTGCTCAGGTCTTTTGTCATTAGTGTTGAATGTGTCAAATCTTCTCCTGAAATGTCCTTAAAATTCAAGTCAGATATACTCAAGGTCAGATTTTCACTCTTATGGAGTTGTTTTAATTTTCCTCAGCTTCAGCTTGAACTTACATGTCAGCAATTGATGGGCTGTCCCATAAGCAGTCTCTGACCTGATTTTAGCTGGTGATATCCAGCTTCTGTATTGTCTCATCCCACAGATGTAGTCAATTTGATTTCTGCATATATAATCACCCTTTGTGCTCTTGGAAAAAAGGTGTTTGTGATAAAGAGTTCATTGATCTTGCAAAATTCTAGTATGAAATCTGCTGCTTCTTTCCTTATCATCACGGGAATATTTCCTAACTACTCCCCCTTCTTTTTTCTTTCAAACTTTCAAATTCTCATCAGCAATACTTATCAACACACCTTGATAGCCTATTTTATCAATTTCAGACTGAAGAACTTTTAAATTTTTCATCACTAACTCAAATAGTTGGTGGGTAAAGTTGAAAAATAGTTTTTTAAACTGGATTTACTCATAAGCCTATGGATATTATTCTATCACAGATGTATTAGTCCGGGTAGACTAGAGAAACAAATTCATAAACACGCATGTATATAAGGGAAAGGTTTATATACAAGAGGAATGGAACATTGAGAAAGCATCCTAACCCAGTCCAGTTCAAGGTCACAAGTTCGATATTAGCCCATATGTCCAATACCAATCTATAAAGTCTCTTTCCGACTCACAAAGCATGTGTGATGACACCAGGACAATCACAGGCTAGTGGGTACAGAGTCTTGGGTGTCTGGTGGCAGTAAAAACATCTCAGTGCTGGCAGGTGTCTCCCTGTAGCCTCCCAAGCATCTCAGCGCTGGCAGGAGTCTCTATGTGGCTTCTCTGGCCCCAGAGGTTTGCCTCCATCAGGGCAAGCCCATGTGGCCTCTCCTCTGGTTCCTCCGTTCTCTAGGAGTCAGGACCAATCAGCATGCTATCATCTTGTCTTGTTAGTAGACCAACTCCAAGAGACTGAGAGTCAAGTTTCTCTTCTTCAATTGGGAAATACCATGAGACTTTCCAGAAATCTCAGGAGAAAGCCATGCCCACACAGAGGCCTCATTGGCTACTCATTGGCTATCTCCAGATTGATAAGCTAGACTCCACCCCTAGACTCCCAATCATGAAATTGACACAAGTACATGACTGCCACAACAGACAACATTGCACTTCAACATATATCTTGACATGTACTTATTAATGATGAATGCAATTCCATTCCTCTTGCATTTCTCATGTGGGGTATAGTAAACCATATGATTGTCTGATTCAAAATAAAGACCAGTCCATTTCAGCTTACTAATACTTGGGATATAGATTTCTAAACTCTATTTCATTTTTTTATGATTTCTAATTTTTTTAGATTCATGCTTCATAAATTCCAAGTTCGGATTATGAATTGATGTTTGTAGTTCTTTCTTTGTGTTTTGAGTCCTGCCCTATCAGAGAATGAAGAGCCTAAGCGTTTTATCCCATCTGTATTATTATGGTCAGATTTCCTTTGAGAAGGCAGTTTTCTCTCCGTTATGTTTTGAGTGCTTTTTGACCTAGGAGTTCATCTTCTGATACTCTCTCTGACATTGTCTAGAGGTTCTTCATGGCATTTTAGAGTCTGATGATTTTCCACTGCAATTCACAAAATGACTGATTCCTCAGAAGTGGACCACCTACTACTCTTTCATAGTCTTTTCTTAGTCTGGAAGCTCTGCTGAAACCTGTATATCTTAGATGACCCTGCCACTATGGGAAATACCAATGGCATATCTATTTGTATTCAGCAACACACAAACTACCATGGTACGACAAAATGATAGCCAAGTGATAAATATTACAGAGTAGACTTGCTTCATAGTGAATCCCATGCTGTAATCATTACTAGAGTCAATAATCATGCCCCTTGTCCAGTGGAGTGGCTAGTGTGTTCAAGTTTTCAAAATTTCCGTTTGCATTCAATTACTTAATCACTGCACCACTGGCACTCCTAAGGAAACCTAAGACTTCAAAGCCATGTGTTATCCTTGCCTCCTCTCCCCTACCCCTTTCATATTATGGATAGCAATGTACTGAGGAAACTAGGTTTGCACTGCATGCAGATGCTTGGTTGGATTATTTGATCCAGAAAACGATTAGAAGCAGTAGACCACATAACGGAGGAGACATCATACATTTCAGTATGCATGTAGTGGATGTGTATTCTGTGATCTGAACAGAATTAGAGAGTGAGCGGGACATAGAGAGGTAAATGTGTGTGCCTGCCAACAGCTCGAAGCACTCGGAGATGAAAGCAGGTACAATGACGACACCAGAGGTGATGACCATTCCTTTTATCTCTGTGTAGTTACTCATCTTGGAATACTCTGATATCCAGTGATGTGACATTATGTGGGGAGAAAAGCCTGAGAGGTGCACAGTACACAGAATAGATTCGTACACCCACTACATCAGCAGGAGAGTTAAGCTCTGGAGAAGAGATGGAATCCCCCTGTTATTTGTTAATGGCTCCAGTAGAGACATTTGTCAGCCTAAGTGCTTCCAGTGGATCCTCTCACCTATTGTAGCTTGATTTTAAGGACAATTACTTTGTGGGTGAACTTAGGGGAAATATTCCTTCTGAAACCAAAAACAGCTTTTATTCTAAGGATGAATCTGTCAGTGGTGGCCATGAGAAACAAAATGTTCCCCAACAGATTTCACCAGTAAATCAAGGGCTATGCCAGCTCTCAAAGGGGGAGGGTCAAATATCTCAGTCTTTGGTGCACTTAAATACAAAGAAGTCTTGTACTGTTTCTTTCTTCCTTTCTTTTCTAGCGGTATAGTTTGAGAGTTCTCAGTAGCAGAAGGAAACAGATAGGTTTGGCTTCCTAATTACATTAGGGAGTGTTATGCCTGGCTGTGGGCTCCAATTGCCTGCATTTGCTGCCACAGCACAAATAGGAGGTTGCTGCTCCTATTTTTGAACATTTTCGCTTCTGTTTCATTCCTGAATTCTACCCCTTTTGCACAGACAAAATCTTTTGGCTTATTTGCTAGTTAGATAAAATCCTGGGGATAAAAATAAACCTAATGTAAATAGTGACTTAATCTTAGTTGTGGGCTTAAGGCAGTACTTAATTTATACATTGATCTTCATTTTGGGTAAGGAGAATATATCTGAATATGTAGTAAACAGTAAAATATAGTAAAGCTGGAATCCCGTTTGAAAAATTACATACTGTCCATTCTACACCTCAAGTATGAGAACATGGTTTGTTTACCTTCCAAATCACCTGCCTTTTCTAAGTTCTCAGTAGACACTCAATAAGATCCTGTGCAGATGGATAGACACAGGGACTACAGGAAGGGGCTCAAGCATAGCAACACTTGTGACGATGGTAAACCATACTTTTGTTTTGCTGTGCCCGGGATTTCTGTGAGTTGGGACTGACCTGACAGCACGTAAGGACAACAACAAAGTATATACCTGCTAGTAAAATCATGTAAGAAATCTAAGCATCTCATTTGTATTGGGACAAAATGCACAGGACTGCCAAATCTTTGGAAATGATCTCACTATTTGGAGAGCAAAAATATGACCATGGAAGCCAATGAGTTCTTATAAAAGCAAATTAATTGAGTGACTCTGGGAGAGGTTCCTGTGCTAGACCAGCATGACTACAAAAACAAATTCAGTGACACATATATGTATAAGGAAGACCTTTATATCAATATGCAATTATATATGCATTCAATTCAAGTCCATAAGTCCAATTCTAGTGCATAAGTCCCTCTCAAGACTCACATAGTCATGTGCGATAATGCCGAATCCTGGAAGATCACAGGCTGAGGGGTGCGGAATCACATAGATCCGAAATTGACGTAAGCATGACAGAGCATGAGCCTCTCTCAGGGTGATTGGCAACCAGGAAAGAGGATAGAGAGCAAGGGAGATTCCTCCATTCCTCCTTTTAAGAAGGGCACATCCCCAAGGGACAACACCAGTCTGTGACCTGATTGACAGGTTGGATTCCACTCCTACACATTCATATATCTTCAAGTTGCCATAAGTTCATCTAGCTGCCACAGTCCCCACAATGCATTTAATTACATTGCCTTAATCTAATAATACCTTTGATCACACATGGATGCTGCCTCCCTTTCTTTTTCAGTGAAGGTTTAAAATCCCAGTCCTTATAGTGTGATTCACTTGGCATTGATGATGCGACACTTAAGTGATTGGTTGCTAACCAAAAGGTTGAAGGTTGGAACCCATCAGCTGATCTGTAGAGAAAGGTGTGGCAGTCTACTTCCACAGACATTGCAGTCTTGAAGATCTTACGGGACTTCTCTATTTTACCCTATATATAGACTTTCTGCAGTGTCACTTTGAGTTGAAATAGACTCCATGGAAATGGGCTTATATTGTGATTGAGAATGTTTTTAATAGTAATATCAGAGTAATGTGATAAACAGAAAAATCCACTTTCTCTAGTATTTTCTAAAGTATAAAAGGGTGATGTCCCTAGTTGGAGAGGAGTAGATGGTAAGTTGTGTATATGAGGAGTTATGCATTTCATGGGGATACTCACTCTGATTTGTTTTTTTACTTAACACACTTATTTAATATTATATTTACTAACACTTTGTTTCATTATTATTAATAGGTGACTTCTACTATAATCAGGGCCCTTGAGAGGTGGCTAAACCACACTGGACCTGTGGGGTGTTGATGGACATTTCTGTGTCCATTTGGGAGGTGTGCATATTTTCATGGAGGCTGGACTGCACAAGAAGAGAAAATTAGAGGGAAGGTGTGGGGGAAGAAAACTAAATTACAAGAAATACGCCCCCCACAAGAACTCCACAATTTGGATTGGTGTTCCTGATACTTTGGTAGTGTTGATGTCTGCACATATCTGCTGTTGGGGGTAGAGGAACGGATTAAAGATGGAAAGCGTTGGGTGGCAGGGCAGTGAAGACCTTTGCATCATGTTATCCATGTGGTCTGCTCTCCGCACAGGACATCTAATGGCTAAGAATGAGGTTCGGGGCATGGGTTGGAGCAGAGGCACAGAAGGGTCAGTTTGTGTTTGTCAGGGAGAGTGCACAGGAACAGCTTGGGCTGCTGGTCAGTTGTCATGGAGACTCTCAACTGTCAGCAGGCATTGCTGGTCTCCTACTTAAGAAACCTTGGGGTACTTGTTGTGATGGGTAGGTTTGTTGTGTCAACATGGCCACCGAAGATTGGTGGGTCTGTTGTGACAGCACAGCCAATGAATGCATGGGATGAATTGAAGGGCAGAGATGGGAAGGACTCGGCAAGTCCCGCCCTCTCTCTTGCTTTTGGATATTTGGACCAGAGAGCTGCCTTGTTCGTCCTGTGCCTCGACCTCCAAGCAACACTACCCGTGAGACACCTACTCGTGGACGGTGTCGTTGTGAGTTTAGGATCCTTCAAGCCCTACTTCGCCATGCTCCTGGGATATACATCTCTTGAGCTGGGGACTGTTGGACTCTGTCATCTGGCTGACTGTTGGTGACCTGCTCTGCTGTTTGCTGCCTGTGACCAGATAGCCTGAATTGCTCTACAGAGGACTACTCAGCAGTCCTCAAGACCTGAAGAACTGCCAGTCTTCTAGCTGTCTCATGCAAGTGAGTGGCATCGAGCAATTTGTACTGCTTTATAGTTAACTGTTTCTTCCTTATCTTATATACCCTTTTCTCTATATAAATATATAAGGAGAATTACTAGTGTCCTGGTTTTATTTCTCTGCCCAACACACTTATCTTTTAAATTGCTTTGCTGCCATCCCAGAAGCTCTTTCCTGCCATCGCTTTTTTTTTATAGGATCTCCTCCGTTGTTGCTAAGATCTTCCTGTGCTTGTTACCTGGAGCCACATTTTCCCTATCTCCACAGAGTCTTGTTTCCTAAGAAGCCCACACATTACGAGGTTACATGGATTTTCAGGAAATTCACTTTGGTTAAAGGGATCAGGGTCTCCTTGTCTAAATTATTACTCAGCCCAATTCGCATTCAGAGGCATTCCAGGTTCAATCAACATTTCATCCATCAAACTAAATTATCATTTTATTCAGTGAGCAATATTATATGTCAATGGTAGGTGACTGTAGGTCACTATTCCTTTGTGCTAGGTGCTAATTTTTAAAAATCACCTTAGAATCATTTACAATATAATGGACATAAATTTTATTCTTTATGGACATCAAATATCCTTTTAAATTGTGGTATGGACAATAATATTATGCAATAATTTAAATGTCAAAAATACAGTGAGAGAAAGATAATTCATTTAATAAATGAAATACGTACTCCAAAGAAATACAGGGATAAGTTTTGTTCTTTTTACCCATTATCAAGGATTTTAGAACTTTTAAAGAAGATTTTAAACTGTTTGCAAAAGGAGTTTTGCAAATGTCTTGCTCAGAGCATGTTGGAAGAATAAGTTCTTAAAGGTAAGTGTAGAAGAGAGGTATGGGAATCACCTAACCTGGTGTCAATTTGAGGATTAAGAATGTAGGGGTGGAGTCTAGACTGTCAACCTGGAGATGGCCAATGAAACCTCTGTGTGGTTATGGCCTTCTCCTAAGAATTCAGGAAAATGTGGTAATTCCTTCTTGGAGGCAGGAGCTACCATCTTTCAACTTACTCAAGCCCTGGAAACTAGAGGAGCCACGGGAGGCCCCTGCCAGCGCTGAGATGCTTCTACTGCCACTGGATACACAAGACTGTGTACCCATTGGCCTGTGATTGTCCTGGTGTCATTGCATATACTTTGTGAATTTGAAGAGGACTTAAAGATTGATGTTGGACATATGGGCTAATATCGGACTTAAGGCCTTAGCCAAAACTGGGCTGGGATATTTTCTCAATGTTCAATTACTCTTGCATATAATTTTCTTTCTTATACATATATGTGTCTTTGGATTTGTTTCTCTACTCTACCCAGATTAACACAAGAGGTGAAGAAAAATTAGTAGGGAGGAGTCAGGAATTTGACAGTAAAATAGTCAGTCACTAGGCTACTGGTGATTGGTGGTGAAGGGGTAGTTTTCAGAGTAGGAGAGAATGCAGGGGAAATGGTAAGAAGTTACAGTGGTGACCAAAGATAACACCTAGAGATTCCCCAGGAAGTGGGCAAGGGAAAGAAAAATAACAATGAAATCATTGAAGACAGAAGGGTCAAGTCATGTTGTTGTTGTTATTCAGAGTTCTGTTTGTTTGTTTAGCTTTGGGGGAGAGAAGAGATCTGATTTTCAAATCTTGCCAGAACAGCAAGCAGAACATTATTACTAGTACTAGCGGCCATTTAGTTGTCCTGACCCATGAGTACCATGTGTGTTACAGAGAACAGTTCCATAGAGTTTTCTTAACTATAACTTTTATGGAATCAATTTGACAGACTTTTCTTCTGCAGAATATTGAGTGGTGTGGCAGTCATGTGCTTATGTTAATTTTATGATTGAAATGTAGGGGTGAAGTCTAGCCTGTTAATCTGGAGATAGCCATTGAGTAGCCAATGAGGCCTCTATGTGGGCATAGCTTTCTCCTGAGACTTCTGGGAAATCTCATGATATTTCCTTCGTGGAGATGAGAAGCTATCTCCCCCAGTGGTTGGGAGTTAGTCTCAGAGGCGATGAGTCACGGAAAAGGATGCATAGAAATATTTATTGGGAAGTATGGAAAGAGTTGGCAAATCCAGTTACCTCAAGCCAAGCATTAACCTCTAGAGGGTTTAGGATTAGTGTCAAAGACATCTCCAAAGACATTAACCCCACCTTGTACTTAAATGGGGTTAGGCCACACCTAGAAAGACTTCTCTGAATAAAGTAGCCCCACCCAGTCTTTCAGAGTACTCAAGATACTTATAGTCTGAGAGAAGGTCAGATTGACTGATAAAGAAGGATAGAGTCAATTTCCTTGGAAAATCCTGACTCGTGATTATCTTCAGAAGCGAAGGAATCTGGAACCATGAAGATAATTCCTCTCTGAGACTGAATGTTAAAGGAAACTTGTGGCAGGCTGAAATGCTTGTTAGGTGACCACCCAGATTTACTGCTTGTTGGTGAAAGCAGGAGAAATGCCGTAATAAAGAGCCAGGTTGACTTTGGCCACTGACACCTGTGGACTTTGTTCACAGGAAATAGAGAAGACGAGAGTGGGTTGACTGGTCTGCAGTTCATGACCTAGCATGAGAGAGCTAGGCATGTAGAGAATTTGTTGAGATCTTGGTCTAAAGAGAAGGCAACCAATGGCTACCGTGGTGAGGCTAAGAGAAACAGCTCACATTGACTTGACCAGAACCCGACCAGAGAAAGAGAAGCGTTTTGAGTCTGTGAACTGGTGCATATCACTGCAGACATTGTGGATGGCCTGTCCTGATTTGACTTTGCTAATGGATACACACTTCATGAGTTTCCAACTGGAATGAAGATTCTTCATGTTGAAAGCTATGATTGTTTCCTCAGAGCACTGGGTTGGTGTAAGTGGGCAATATAGAAATTAGATACCCAAAATGGGGAATGAGGTGGTTTGGCTTGCAAATTCTTATAGGTGGTGGAATATATATTCATAGAATTATGGGATTGGGGTGTAGGTATTTTTTAACTGTAATTGTAAGGCACAGGGTATCTTTTGTTTTGTTCACTTATGGAATGTTATTTTTAAATGATGGTGACACATGTTGAATTGTATGCATTTTGGTTTTGTCCTGTTGGGTATAGGTATGATTTTATTGTTTATTTGAAGGTTACATATGCTTACAGAGTTATATGAAAGTATAAAATTAAGAAGGGGTGGTCTGTGGCAGTCATGTGCTTATGTTAATTTTATGATTGAAATGTAGGGGTGGAGTCTAGCCTGTTAATCTGGAGATAGCCATTGAGTAGCCAATGAGGCCTCTATGTGGGCATGGCTTTCTCCTGAGACTTCTGGGAAATGTCGTGATATTTCCCTCGTGAAGATGAAAAACTATCTCTCCCAGTGGTTAGGAGTTAGTCTCAGAGGCGTTGAGTCACGGAAAAGACAAGATGGCAGGATCTGAGAAGCTGGAGGAGCTGGTGGAGAGACGACACGGCTTTGCCCTGATGGAGCCTGACCTCTGAAGCTGGAGCAGCATGCTGTTGATGGACCCTGAACCCTGGAAGTAAGGAGTCATGGGGAGACCCCTGCCAGTGCAGAATTCTGCACTCACTGATCTATGACTTCGTGAGTCAGAAGGAGACTTTGTAGACTGATTTCGGGCATATGGGTTAATATCAGACTTTAGACTTTGTACTGGACTGGATTGGGATGCCTTCTTAATGTCACGTTCCTTTTGTATATAAATCCTTTTCTTATATCCATATATGTGTCTATGAAATTTGTTCCTCTAGTCTACCCGGACTAACACAAGTGGGTTTGAGCTGCTAGTATTTAAGTTAGCAGCTGATCACACATTTCTTAAGCCACCTGGGCACCCCAACAAGATCTTAGACTATATTTAATGCTCAATTTACATTTTCCTAGGATAATACTCCCAGTATCTTGAAGAAAGGAAGTGTTTTTTTACTGGAACAACTGTGAGAATAGTTTTCTCTTTCCCTTGTGACTTATGGTGAAGATATTTCCATTTGATGAGCACCCGTGGATTTGACAGTTTCTAATGAGTCACAACAGTTCAAATATTTGATATTTGTCTCTAAAATTTTTAGTTTTACTTTACAAGTCTACATTTCAATTTCTTTTTTTTTATTGGTGGGGGGCGGGCATCACTGCTCTCTGGTGGTCATGGGAGCTACCCAGTGTTGCTCCTGAGAGCCGCCGCTGGATTTGAACCACCAAGCCCGCGGGCCACAGTCCCACACTCAACCACTTAAACGCCACCGGGGCTCAGTCCTACATTTCAATTTCTTATCGGACAGATTAGACCAAAGTATAATAGTGAAGGCTAGGGATTAGAGATTTAGTTTCATATCCAAATGTCTAATGCTTTTCAGGTCAAATAAATACTCAGCTCACTTGCTTGGGTGAGCAATTAAAACAATTTGGGTGTGTGTTTTGGAGGGAGGGGAATGTATGTTCTGAGGAACAGAAGTGCAGGTATATCCTGGAGGATACACAGTGTACATTCCAATTAAAGGAGGCCAAGGTGTTTTCTGAGGTGCACTTCCCTGTGGGTGTGTGAAGTTTTCACACAGTAAACCAGCAGGGGAGCTTGCCACTATAATCTGAGGAGAAACACAAATGGGTTTGGGGGCAGAGAAAAGATCCTAATTGGTATTTGGCAGAGTATAATGTCAGGTTAGGGAGGATTCAGCAAAAGATAGAAGAATCAGCAGAATGATGAGTAAACATTTGCCAAACTGCATCTTGTGACTAGACAGACACTATTTTCAAGGAATAAGTTGACAGACGAAAATTTACAAAGTGTACTTGAGCTAGTGGATATTTCAAGTTCAATGCAGTTAAGAATAGAGATAGTGAGAGTTTGAGAAACATAGCTGCTCAAATTTGAGGAATTACTGAGAAAGACAGTCAGGGTATGAAGGAATTTCTTTGAAAAATCAAAAAGGAAAGAGAAATTGAAATAAACAGAGAGACAAGCAGAGACATCAGTAAGACTGAATACTACAGCAGAAGAGGGATCCAAAAAGGAAACACATTCTTCATTCACAGTTAATATTGATTTGATTCTTTTATAAAGTGACAGTAGAGTTCCTAACAGAACCCTACTCTGTAACACGTGATGTTTACACAAACATATTTATGTTTGACTTAACTATATAGGAACTAAATGGAATGTTATATAAATATGTTCATTCTATAATTGTAAAGGTCTAATATCAGGTCTAATATGGTCTAATAGGTCTAATATGGGTCTAATATGGGTCTAATATCAGGTCTAAAGGTCTAATATGGTTACTGAAAAATCATAAACTCTCCAAAGAAAACAACTGAGCAGTTGTTTCAATAGTGCCCCATGAGAAAGGACTGTACTTCACGAAGAGATGGGGATTTAAGATTACTCTAGATCCATGATGATCTTACTCTAAATCAAAATAAGTTATTTTTATGATATTATAAAAGTCTTCAGTGTGGTTCTTCTACATATATTGTAATAGACACACATGCATGCTTTGTGGGACTTGCAATGTGCAGTGATTTTTTTCTTTCACTTTTTGCTCTGTGGCATACCTGTCCTTCCTAGGATTACCTCAATTCTTTACCAAGATCACATACAAAACAAAGCAGAATAATTTCCTATAAAAAACTTGAAAATGTGATGGGTACTGAAAACCACTACCGCCACACTACAAAAACAACAAAAGAAAGCAAAATCCCAAAATAGTTGCTCCCCATCCAACATGATCCACTCTTCTCATGGCCAACAGATCAGTGCTGGCTCCTAGCCACCCACTGAGGGTTTCCCAAATTGTGATTGTTTATGGGAGTAGAAACCCAGTCTTTCTTCTGGGAGCTTCTGGTGGTTTTAAATTGCCAAACTTGGGGATCACAGCCCAGTACATAACCACTATACTCCATATAATACACTATTGTTGTAGTTTAAAAATATCCATTAATTACTAACACCATTTAACTCTCTTTATTATGATTTAAAAAAAAATTGATGTTCTTCCATAAGAAGATAACCTCAGGCCTTGCCATTTATTCATTAATTTTCAACCGTAGATTATTGGAGTGATATCCCCTGCTCCTCTCGTTCTCTTGTGGTCTGTCATATAAAAATTAGAAAGAATATTACAAGGTATAAATGACAAATATTTCACTAACATGACCTATATATGATACTGGAAAGCAAGGAAAGGAAAGAATGTAGAAATCACTCAAAATATTTAATAAAGGTACAGCATATTCAAGAAAGAAAAATGAGTAATAACTGCAACGATTATTTCTGTAGCTTATTAAAAGATTATAACTTGTCCTTCATGACTTCCTACTTCTGTCTCCCACTTCATTTTCTGATTGACTAGAGCACTTTATTGTCCATTCATTTCTTAGGCATCCGAGTCCAAAATGGACCTATATGATTGGGTTGTGTGAGGCATTCATGGCATTTGGGTTTCAGTTATACCTCATTCTTTCATGTTTGTGTGACAACACCCTTATTATTCCCTAAAAAAATGCACCAGCCTAAACTTTAATCTTCCTTTTTTTCTTTTTATAGTGATATGAAAACTTAAAAAAAAAAAAAACAAGCTACAAGAAGTCTCTACTCTGATGCCAAACTCCTTTAAATATTAAATGTCTCCATCAGCAGATCCAGTGCTACATGATCACAAAACAAACATCCTGAATATTTCATTGCATGTAGTCACGAAAGGGGCCACGTTTATGGTTGCCATGTACTCTGAGTAATATGGCAAAGAAACACACAAAAAAATCAAAATTCTAGTCTAGAGTGAGAAGACCAGGGAACTCAGGGAACTCGGCCTCCTTACACAATTGTGACTTAACAAACTTGATATATATTTCAACTTACCACAGTCATATTGGTAGTTTATATAAAGATATCCTGAAAAGTTTTCAAGATAGCTCTTTTTCAAAATAAATTCTCTTTCCTATAAATGTTCAAAGGAGACAATTTTTTCCACTAAGGAAACCACAGTGGAAACATTTTGAGTAAAAAATGACTTGGAATTGAGAACCAATGTATATTTTGTTATATTATTTGGTCTTCTCTGAATTTCTAAGCCTGATTCTCACAATTAAAGGGACATGATATTGCTATTAGGTGTCATTGAGTCAGTTCTGACTCATTATGGTCCTATGAACAGTGGAAGGAAGCACACTGGTCCTTTTACCAACCTCATAATTGCTCTGATGCTTGAGCCCATTGTAACAGTCACAGTGTCAATCCATCTCCTCGAGTGACTGTTTCTTTTTTGCTGGTCCTCTACTTTAGCAAACATGATGCCTTTTTCTAGGGACGGGTCTCCTCTGACAACATGTTCTAAGTATGTGACAAAGTCTCATCATCCTTGCATCTAATGGGCATTCTTACTGTATTTCTTCTGACAGATTTGTTTGATCTTTTGTCAATCAATGGTATTTTCAGTATTCTTCACCAACACCATGGTTGAAACGCACTGATTTTTCTTCTGCCTTCTTTATTCATTGTTCAACCTTCATATGCACATGAAGCAATTAAACAAGTGGGAAGACAATGCTTTGAAAATGATGATTGTGCCATATGTGCAAATGTGCTTGACACATTGGAGGATATATGGATTGTGATAAGAGATGTTAGAACACCAATAAAAGTATTTAAACAACAAAAAAAGAAACATTGTAAGATACTCAAGTCCTAATAAAGGGATGCAGAACATTGTCAGAGATAATGTCAGAGGTCTATCTCTTGAATCAGAAGGGACTCAAAATAAGTCTGATGAAGAACTGCTTTCACAAAAGAGAGTCAACCATGGTGATGTGAAAAAAAGAAAGCCTATGGGAGTGGATTCTTCACATTCTTCATTTGCTGATGGGTACAACTCAAGGTAAGAATAAACAGCTGAAAAAAATCAACCACTAATCAAGCATGAAGTATATGAAGAATGACACTAAGAAAGTTGGACATCTTGAAAAATGGAATGGAATTTACATAGATCAATATCCTAGGCATTAGTGAACTGAAAGCAGAGAATACCAGAAAGATGCTTACTTGTGTTTTTGTGATATGCAAAGTTATTTGACTGTGAGAAGAATGGAAATATCAGAACACTTTATAATGCTAATGAAGAACTTGTACATGCAACTAGAGGCAGTTGTGTGACCAGAACAAAGAAATATTGCATGATATAAAATAAGGAAAGGTGTGTGCCAGGGCTGTATACTCTCACCATACTTATTCAATCTGTATAATTAACAAGTCATCAAAAAAGGTGATTTATATGAAGAAGAATGTGGAATTAGGGTTGAAGGAGACCCTACTCACTGGGATATGCAGATAACACAAGCTTACTTTCTGAACTTGAGGGAGAATTCAGATAATTGCTGATGAAGATCTGGGATCACAGCTTTCCAGATGGGTTGCAACTCATTGTAAAGAAGACCAAAAATCCACACAACTGGACTAATGGGTAACATCATTGAAAAAGATTGAAGTTGTCAAGGATTTATTTTGCTTGAATCCACATTCAAGTCTCCTGGAGGCAGCAGTGAAGTGATCAAAGGGCACATTGCATTAGGTAAATCTGCTACACAAGACCTTTTAAAAGGGTTTAAATTAAGGATGTTGCTTTGAGGACTAAGGCTTGCTTGACCCAATCAATGATATTTTAATTGCTTCCCATTTCTTCCTCCCACCCTCTCCCACCTCCCCTCCCTCACAAAACCTTGATAAGTTATAGATTTTCCATCGTTCTCCATTGTCTGTCACCACACCCAAGGATATATTTATATAGTAGCTTTTCCCCTATGCCCCACTTTTTTAAGCCTCCCTAAGCGAACTCGTGTTGTGCTTGTCCTTTTGTGTCTACCTTGCTTCACTTAGCATGATTTTATCCCCCTGGAAGTGGGTTCTAGATTGATCCTTGTGATCCATTCCCTTCCTTTCCCTCCACACTCCTCTAATCCTCCTGGTACGCTCCTTCTTAGCCTTGAGGGGTTTATTTATCCCTGATTTCCTGTGTTGTGGGCTCTTTTCTAGTAGTGTGCATGCTCTGATCTAATCTGATTTGCAAAGTAGAATTGAGGTCATGATAGTGGAGTGAAGAAAGCACCAAACCGCTAGAGGATAGCTGTGTGCTTCATCAGTGCTATACTGCGCCTTGACTGGTTTATCCCTGTGACCCCTCTGTGAGGGGATGTCCAATTGCCTACAGATGGGCATTGGATCTTCATTCCATGACCTCCTCATTCACCTTGGATATGGTTTTTTTCTGAGTCTTACATGCCTGATACCTGATCCCATCAACAAAGGCTGGTGTCCTTCTTCCATGTAGGCTTTTTTGCTTATCAACTAGATGGTTGCTTGTTTATCTTCAAGCCTTTAGAACCCCAGAGACTTTATATTTTGATAGCCTGGCACCATCAGCTTTCTTCACCACATTTGCTTAAGCACCAGTTTTTCTTCAGCAGTCATGCCAGGAAAGTAAGCATCACAGAATGTCGAATGGTTAGCACAAAGTGTATTGTGTTAAGGGAATACTTGAGTTGAACCCCAATGTCCACCTGCAACTTAAATTCTTAACATATACATATGAGCACATAGTACTATTCCCTTTTCACTACATATATATTTACATATGCACATGCCTGTATTTAGGCCTCTATAAATGCTCTTGGCCTTCTGGTTCTTTCCCCTATTTCCTTTCTACTTTCCTCTTGTCCAACCATCATGTTTGGCCTTCAGTTGGGTTTAGTAATTCCTTGCTGCTGTATTGCCCTTGATTGAGCCCCACTAGGCATCCTACAACCTTCCTTCCATTGATCTTAGTTCATTTGTTGTTCCCTTATCCCTGGGATGGTTTCTCCCACTCTGCCACCTTCCTTTCTCTCACCTGCCCTTGTCCAGTATGCACTCAGAAACATTGGTCCCATTCTTTACATATCTCAATTATTTATTCTGCCTATCTTACCTTGACATGTAGATACAGTAATAAGCACAAAAACTAGACAAAGCCAAATAAAATAACAAAGTAAGTCAAAACCAACAAAACAATAACAATCAGAGCAGAAATCAAGAACAAAATAACAATAAAAAGAAGAAATCCACTGACAAAAATGGAAACATCTATACATAGTTCAAGGTCTGTTTGTTGGCCTTTATGAGTGTTTTCTAGTCAATTCTGATGGAGTGCCACACTTCATCTCCCAAGTCTATTTTTGGTATTTCCCTGGGTTTTCATCACTCTGCTCCCCCTACTCTAGGTACTACTCTGCTGCATACCCTCAGTGCCTCACTGCAGCATGATGGGGCCAGACCAGGTACTATTCCTGCACTGTGTCTCTAGTACTGTACCCGACAGCGCCACGGTTCAGTGAGGGACACCGTGTCCTGTGATGGGGCCAGCCCTATGGTCTTCCCCATGAGTTGTCTGCTCCAAGCATGAACGTAGTCCTTTGGGTTTAGTGGGTCAGGATGTACTCTCCTCCCTCTCCATCCCTTTGCATTCTTCTTGTGTCCTCTAATTCCATAGGCCTCTTTCCATAAGATGTAACCCCAGTGCTGTCCTCTGAAGTACATTCATCTTAGGGGCTGGGAGGATGTCAAAATAAAAGGAATTGGGGCCAGCCCCGCAGTCTTCTATATTGGTTTCCTGGTACACGTCAGCGAGGTATATTCACATCTTGGCGCTTTGGGTTGAAGCCATCTTGGAGCTTTGGGATGAAGCCTGGTCTGTGTCTCTTTCTCTTGTGGAGATATAAACAATACTCTCCTCTTGGGTGAATTAGTGCCCTGCTCTCCCCCTATTCATTTCTTTTTTATGCTTTCCCCCCGCTACCCCCGCGCCCCCCCCCCCCCTTAGTTTACTTGACTTGCTGTAAATATTCCTGGATTGGGTTTGCCCCCTGCCAGAGTTGCTGGACCTCACCATAAGGATGTATGTATATAATAGCTTTCCTCCTATGCTCCATTTTTTAAAGCTTCCCTAAGAATGCATGTTATACTTGCCTTTTTGTGTTTAACTTACTTCACTTAGCATGCTTTACTCTAGTTTTTCTGATGTGGCAATTTGCTTCATGCATTCATCACTGCATTTTAGGGATCCATAGCACTCCATTGTATGTATCTTTCATAGTTTTTTGATCCATTTGTCTGTTGATGGAAATTTGGGTTGTTTCCAACTCCTTGCAGTTGTAAACTGTGCAGTGATGAACACTGGAGCACAGATGGCTGGTCATGGTTTGTTTCTTGCCTCTTCTGGGTATATCCCCACTAGGGGGATTGCTGGGTCATTTGGTAGTTCAATCTCCATCTGTTTCAGATATGGCTAAATTGATCTCCATAGTGGCTTTACATGCCTACAGGTCCACCAGCAGTGCACAAGAATTCCTATCTCTCCTCAGCCCTTCTAAAACTTTCTACTTTCTGAATTTTTGAATTGGGTTATTTGAGAGTGTTAGGTGGTATCTTATAGTTGTTTTATTTGCATTTCTCTTATGCTAAAGATTAGGAACTTTCTTATGTGTTTATAGGCCATTAGAATTTCTGCCTCTGTGAAGCTTCTGCTCAGGTCTTTTGCCCACGTCCTCAGTGGGCAGTTTGTTTTTTTTCTTTTTGGAAGCTTTCATAGTATTGTAGATTTTAGCAATAAGGCCTTTGTCTCATGTGTCATTGTTAAAGATGATTTCCCAGTCTTCAGGGCCTTTTATTACTCTCTTGGCAAATTCTTTCTATGTACACAGGTGTTTTATCTTCAATATGTCCCACCTGTCAATTTGTGACTGTATTTATGTCCCTTCTTATTTCTGATAGACTATGTATTTCATGTGCCGAGGTTCTCAGGTTTGTCCCAATTGGACCTAATTGTTTGGAGTTTTACTTCAAGTTCTGTGATCCACCTTGAGTTTATTCTTGTACATGAAGTGAGATAAGGGTTTTGCTTCATTTTCTGTAGTTGATATCTACTTTTTCCAGCACGACTTATTGAGGAGGGCATCTACTTCTCATTTGATATTTTTTGGCCCTGAACAAAAATCAGTTGCCTGAATGCTGATGCTTTTATTTCTGGATCTTCAGCTCTTTCCTTTGGTCTGATTATCTGTTGTAATACCAGTACCAAATTATTTTGATGACTGTGACCATTTAATAACTGCTAGTGTCACCTAGAGCAAGGCCTCCAACTTTGTCCTTCTTCTTAAGAAGTTTCTGCTAATTCTGGACTTCTTTCCTCTCCATATGAAGTTGGTAATCAATTTTTCCAATTATTTAAAGAAGGTTAATGGTATTTGTATCAGGATAGAATTAAACTGATATAGTGCTGTTGTGGCAGTCATGTGCATATGTTAATTTTATGACTGAAATGTAGGGGTGAAGTCTAGCCTGTTAATCTGGAGATAGCCATTGAGTAGCCAATGAGGCCTGTATGTGGGCAAGGCTTTCACCTGAGACTCCTGGGAAATTGCACGATATTTCCCTCATGAAGATGAGAAGCTATCTTTCCCAGTTGTTGGGAGTTAATTTCAGAGACGATTAATCATGGACAAGACAAGCTGGTAGTGTTCGAGAAGCTGAGGAGCCAGCGGAGAGACCACACAGCTTTGCCCTGATGGAGCCAGACTTCTGAAGCTGGGGCGGCCAAATGGAGACCTCTGACAGCAACGAGTTGCTTCTGCTGTTGATGGACTCTGAGCCCTGGAGGCAAGGTGCCCTGTCAGCACCAGGATTCTGCACCCATTGACCTGTGACTTTATGAGTTGGAAAAAGACTTTATAGACTTTTATATGGGTATATGGGTTAATATCAGACTTATGACTTTGAACTGGACTGGGCTGGGATGCTTTCATCATGTCCCATTCCTTTTGTATATAAACCCTTTCCTTACATCTATATGCGTGTCCTTGAATTTGTTCCTCTAGTCTACCTGGACTAACGCAGCCGTGGGCAGAAGTGACATGTTTACTATATTGAGTCTTCCAATCCATGAGCATGAGATATTTTTCCATTTGATGAAGTAACTCTTGGTCTCTTGCAATCATACTCTATAATTTTCCTCATATAAATCTTTTGGTTTTTAAGTTAGGTATAGCCCTAGTTATTTCAATTTGTGCTTGGCTATTGTAAAGGTTACTACCTTTTTAATGGCCTCTTCTGTAACCTTGTCTGATGTGTATAGCAGTCCAATAACCTTCTCTTTGTTGATCGTGTACCCTGCCACTCTGCCATATTCCTCTATCACTTTCAACACTCCACTTGTGGAGTCTCAGGGATTTTCAATGTATAAAATCATATTACTGGTATTTCCCCAGACAAATACCTTTGATGTCTTCTTTTGATCTTAAGCTGTTAACTAGGTCCTCCAGTATGATGTCAAATAGGAGAAGGGACAAGGGACATTCTTGTCTAGTCCCTTTTCCCAGTGGAATTTTTTCTCCATTGATTACCACATTGGCTGTTGGTGTTTCATAGATAACTTTTATAATATTGAGGATTTTCTTCTATTTGTTTCTTCTTGAGTGTCATAAGAAGGAATGGGCCTTGTATGTTGTTGAATGCTTTTTCATCTGTCAATAATATCATGTGGTTCTTATCATTTTCCCCATCAGTGGAGGCTATGTTGAACCATCCCTGCAGCCCATGTGTGAATCTCACTTGGTCATGGTGAATTATTTTTATATGCTTTTGTATTCTATTGGCCAGTATTTTGTTAAGAATTTTTGCTTCGATGTTCATTAGGGATATTGCTTTGTAGCTCTTAATTCTTGTGGGATCTCTGTCCACTTTAGGTGTCAGAGTTATACTATCTTCACAGAAAGAGTTTGGGAGTTTTCTATCTTTTCCCATGTTCTGGATGAGTTTGTGTAGGATTAGTGTAAGTTCTTATCTAAATGCTTGGTAGAATTCTCCTGTGGATCCGTCTTGCCTAGGTTTTTGTTGTTGTTAGTAATCTCTTGATAACCTTGTCTATTTCTTCCATTCCTATGTGTCTGTTGAGATTCTTGACATTCATCTGGGATAGTCTAGGGAGGGATTGTTTTTCATAGTATTTCTTCATGTCTTCCAAGCTGTTGAATTCATTAGAGAACAGGCCTTCATCGTACTTTGTAATTATCCCTTTGATGTCATTAGGCTCCATTGTAATGTGTCCTGTTTCATCCCTCATACTTGCTATTGAAATTTGTTCCTTCCTTTCTTTGGTTAGGTTTGCTAGCGATCTATCAATTCTGTTAATCCTTGCAAAGAATCAACTTTCAGTTGCATTAATTCCTTCATAGTTCTCTTGTTTTCCTTCTCTTTTATCTCAGCTCTAATTTTCATTATTTCTTTCCTTTTGCTATTAATAAGATTGTTCAATTGACTTTGCTTGAATTGGTGTAAATCTTGTGCCAGCATAGCAACCACAAATCTCCCTTCCTTTTACACATGTGCATGTACTGCTATCAGCCTTCCCCTGATATAGCATTTGCCTTTGCTATATCCCAAAGGTTTGGGTACATCTTATTTTCATTCTAATTGGTTTCTAGAAACTTTCTGATTTCCTCTATGGTCTGGGCCAATACCTACTCCTTTTGCAATAGGAAATTTTGCACCTTCCAATTGGTTACCCTTGTTTTCTTCATTGACCTTCTGTTGGTTTCCAGCCTTGTGCACAGTGATTAGATAGAGACATCTGTTTAATCTCTACGTGCTTGAATTTACTCAGGTTTGATTTATGTGTCAGAATGTGATCTGTCTTTAAGTGTGCTACATGTGAGCTTGAAAGAATGTGAACATTTTTGTGTCTGGATAGAGAGCTTTGAAAATATCAGATCAAGTCGTCCAGTTGTACTGTTTAGATCTGTGGCTTCCTTATTGTGTTTCTTTCCCTGTGATATGTCTTTTTCAAAGAGTGGTTTATAAAAGTCACCTACTATAGTTGTTGAGTCTGGAATTTCTTTTTTTCCCTCTTTTCGAATGTTTGATTTATGAATTTCTCAGGTCTCTTGTGGGATGTGTATATATATATATATATATATATATATATATATATATCTTTGATTCCTATATATATGTATATATTCCTTTGATTATTTGTTTACTATTCCATTGAGCATTATATAGTGCCCATCCTTGTCTCTTGTGATGGCTTGTACCTTGAGATCAATTTTGTCAGAGATCAAGATTGCTATTGCTGGTTATTTGTATTGCCCTTTGGTAGGTAGTTTCCTCCAGCTTTTAATTCTGAATCTGTTTTTGTCTGCAAGCTAGAGATGTTTCTCTTATAGGCAGCAGATTGAAGGGTGGTTGTTTCTTGAGCCAGTCTGTTAGCCTCGGCCTTTTAATGTCTCAGTTCAGTCCATTGATATTCAGTTTTATTATAACCATCTGTGGACTGTTATGTCATCTTGTGCCTTTTTGTTGGGTGTTTTCCTATCTACCTATCTTATCAGTGTGTATGTGTGTGTGCATGTGCACACATGCACGCACGTGATTCATTCTTGCCTTCTTTCCATTATTGAACTAATGCTGTCTTGGAGACTGTGTTCTCTGTCACCGACTGGGTCAAATTGTTCTATGTGGTAGTCACTTATCTGTGGTTGGTGAGTTTTGATTTTCTGCCCATTCAGGGTTGGCAAGGATCTTTTTTTGAACTGGGTTTCTTTTCATGTACGGTTTGAGTTTTTCTTTCTCTGAGAAAACCCTTACTTCTTCATCTATCCAAAAAGTTAATTTGACTGGCTAGAGTATTCTTGGGTTTGCATTATATTCCTTCAATTTTAGAAATATGTTACTCCCCACCTTTATCTTCTTCATTGTGCCCATTAATAGGTGTGAGCATATTCTTATTTGGGTAAGTCACTTTATAAGTCACTTTATAAAGTGACTATTTGTTTTTCCTCAGCTGTTCTTATGATCTCCTTTTCCTTACAGCTCGATAGTTTAACTATTATGTGTCTGGGTGACTTCTTGGAATTCAGTCTCATTGGTGTTTTTTCAGCCTCTTGAATGGTTGCCTTATTTTTACTTATTAAGCCAGGGAAGTTTCCCTCTAAGAATTTCCTCATTATTTTCACTGTTGTCTTCATTGTTATGTATTGTTTTCGCAGTCCAATTATTCTAGGATTGTTCCTCTTCATAGCATCAGACATGGCTCTCAGGTTTTCTTCAGCTTCTCTGATAGTCTTGTTTGACACGTTCCCCACTTGTTGAGGGTTTGCTTATTAAGGGGTTCTTCAACTTTTTAAACATGGGGCTAGTTCACTGTCCCTCCGACCATTGGAGGGCCAGGCTATAGTTTAAAAAAATCAAAACTATGAACAAATTCACTGAAGGCCCAGCATGAGTCGGCTATTAAGCAGGACAGCAGCTGTGGCAAAAACACCTGGCAGGCTGAATAAATTGTTCTTGGTGGGCCACATGTGGCCTGTGGTTTGAGGACCCCTGACTTATACTCTAGGTCATTGGAGCAATTCTTTGCCTCCTCAAATCTGTTGGCAAAATCTGTTTATTTGCTACTGGATTTTGTTATTTTAACCCATAATTTTTGTATTTCCCTTTGGGGTGTTGCCTTTAGCTCCTCTATCATTTCAAACTTTTTTTTTTCTGTATTGCCTCCCTCATAACCTGTTTGACTCCAAGCAGCATTCTGAAAAGTTCTTTTTGTGGCAGGTCAATATTTGCTTTTTCTATGTCCATCATTAAGTTAACAACTTCTTCTGGTATGGTCTTCTGTTTCTCCTGATTTTTCATCGAGGTTGTTGGGACTGGCTGCTGTTCAGGTGTTGTTTAAGAGGAGCCCAGTGCCAGCTTTCAGAGTCAAAGAGCACTGGCCTCACTCTTGGCATCTTGTATGAGTTCTTCCATGAACTACTTGCAGGTAGATGCACTGGGGGCCAAGCTACTGCTGTACCTTCTTGTGGTTTCACTTTTATCCTAGCCAACCAGTATTCTGGTATTTGGAATGTGAGTTAGATATCCCTCTCGCAGGATGCTGGTCATGTGGTTGTGGGTCCACAATGGTGGTGTTTCACAGGTTGATCTCTCAATAAGCCATAGTGATGTGACTCACAGTGCTTGGGGTGCCTCAGGTGGCGTGTGGTGTTTCCTTCTGCAACCAGAGTGCCGTGGGGTGGGGGGGCATGTGGGCTTACCCTCCTTGGGATAGAGCACAGTAGATGGGAGGCAAAATTATCTTATTTGGAGATATAACCATGGAGTTTGAGTGGGTATTCCTGCTGTAGGTTGGAGAATAACTATTGGTGGGCATGAATTCTCCTTGGTGTCTAGGTTGGAATTACCCCAGTCATTTGAAGGGTATGGATGAGCAGGGGCATGATTTACCCAGTTGTGTGTAAAGCCAACTAGTGTGGGCATGAGGTCCCTCAACTGGGCTATCAGAGTTGCCCTAGGCAGAGGGTAGTGGCCTGGAGACCAGTAGTGGCTTGTGTAGGAAGAGAGGCAGAGGAGAAGAAAGGAGAAAAAATGGAGAAAGGAGAAAATATAGACAAAAGCAAAATGAAAACAAACTAACACACACAAACTGCCAAGATGAAATAAAAATAAAAAGTCAAAAAATGAAAATAACTGAAAAAGAAAACTGAATATGCTGAGACTTTGGCAGGAAAGAGTGAAAAGACAGAAGAAGGGGAAGAAAGAAGAAAAAGCAAAATAAGAAGAAAGGAAGAAAAAGAGAAAGACCATAGATAACGTGATAGCTGAGCCCTGTTCCATGCCACGTGTAGCACTGCTTCATGCTGTGTGCAGCACTGTCATAGGGGCCAGGCTGTAGCTTCCCCACTGGAAGGATAGAGTTTCCTTAGACAGAAAGAAGGGGGCTGGTAATCAGTAGCGGCATGTAGAAGGACAGAGAGGGAAAGGTGAGAAACAGAAAAGAAGAGGGAAAAAGAGAGAAGAAAAAAAGAGAGAAAGAAGAGGGAAAGCACAACTGTGCTTGCTAAGTTTGACCAGGGTAGGGAAGAGAGAAGATAGAAGGAAAAATAAATCACGAAGAGGTAGCTGATCCCAATCACCTGAGTGTGGGGCTGGAGGGGGTTAAACCCTGCCTCGAGGTGACAGGTTGGTGTGCTCGTTTAGCGCAGTGTCCCTCAGGTGCTAGGCAGAATTGGCCTAGTTGGGAAGATCACCTTCAGGACCAGGCTGAGGTTTGCTCAGCAGCTTGCAGTGCTGTGGAGGACTGTCACAGCTGCGTGGTGGCAAGCACTCCCACAGAGGGCAGACTGGAGTTCCCCCTGCTGTTTGGGTTGAGTTGTCCTAGATGAAGGGTAGCGGCCCCAAAGCCAGCAGTGGCGTGTGAAAAGAAAGAGAGGGAGAGATGAGGAAAGAGAAGAAAAAGAAAGAAAAAGTGAAGAAACAAAACAAAATACAACTGACCTGCTGAGACTGACTTCAGTGGGATAGAAAGGCAAGAGAATGAAGATAGAAGAAAAATAGTAAGTAAGGAGATAACTGAGGCTTGATTGCCTGATCGTGGGGCTGGGGGCGGGGTTTCCAAACCTGCCTCTGGGTAGTGGAGTGGTGTGTCCACTTGGTGTAGGTGCCCACAGATGCTGGGTAGGATTATCTTCAAAGGCAAGTTCACAGCAGAGGCTAGGCAGCGGTTCTCATAGTCTTATTGAGTGCGAGAGTTCACTGGTACAGATGCTTTGTGCTTTATGCAGCACTGTTGGGAGGGAGGGTGTGCCCTCAGCCCTGTTGCAGGGCCCCAGGATAGGCAGGGCCTACCCAGCTGTGTTTAGGATTAGTGATTGAGAGCTGGGCTTGTTGTCCTGTCTTGATGCCCTAATAGCTCAGAGGTTGTCCTCCCATCTCCACTCCTGGACAGTGGAATTGAATTAAGTTATTCTGAAACTGAGGCTTGTTTCAAGGGGTCTTTGTTATGTTGATAGTCTCTGTGCTCTGTCACTAACTTCTGGCTTTCCTTCACATGGGTTCCCTTATTTTGCTAATGTATGTTAAAGGACTAATTCTACCGTCTTGGAATTACACAATAAGTCTGGGATTCGCAGTTTTTACTCAGAAAATATTTTCTCTCTCTCTTTTATATTGGGCTTATGAAGTATCCTGATTTTGCAGGCTGTCATTTTGACCCCCAGAGAGGGAGATTCAGCTTATCAAAGAGGTTGTTTTCTTCTCAGCCAACTGGAGCTGAATTCAGGCCCTGAATTATGACTATCTGCTTATTGTCTGCCACACTGCAACCTGACTCAGGTAAATTTCCTATTTTTTTCCCAATGGCTCCAAATCTATGACTCTCCACTGACCCAATCTCCAGGTTAGGAGCTAACAGCTCTGGTGTGGGTCCTGTGACAAGTTTTCAGAGGTTCTTCTCATGTCTGATATTATGTCCCCTTTAGGGCATCAGCCTGGGGAAATCACTACTTGCTCAACTGGAGCTCACAAGTTCAGCATGCCAAACCTAGAGCAAGTTAGTGCATTCTTGTTTCACTTTGTGATTGGAAATTTTAAAAAGCAGGGTCCAGGACATACACTGATTCGAATTTCAGGACTCCGCTTCTCAGTCTCATTCACCTTACTTTCCAGTTTTCTGGTCTGGCAGCAGGAGCTCCTTGTGGGTGAATCTAACCATTTTCTTCCATCTCCACCCAGTTTGACTCTTATAATCATCTTTTACTTCTTTCAAACCCATTTCTAACTCAAAAACATATTCTCTTTCCCAAGCTGGGTTCTTCCTCCAGTGTCTTCTTTATTCCTTAATGGCACCACCAGGAACTTGCCAGTCAACTTTGATTCCAGTTTTAGGCTGAGTTCTCTAGAAAAATAAAACCAGTGACACTTATGTTGATATTTTAAATAAAGCAAGTGGCTCACACAATTGTAGGGGCACATAAATTTCAAGTCAGATGTCATACTGGAGACTTCTCCTAACTTATGCAGCTGCAGAGGAAAATGAACCTAAGATTGGCTGGAAGATGGCAGGATCTTGTATCAGAGGTGAATTAAGTTGGCGGGTCATGGCAGGTTCAAAATTGGCAGGTCATGCTTGTGGTTGAGAATAGACCTAAAGTCAGCATGTAAGATGAAAAACTCCTGATGACTACCAGGTTTGGCTGTGAATCAATGCAATGATCTAGATGTCAGATCCAGACAGAGAAAGAAATCCAGTTTTCCTACAGCACCTGTTTATATTGGAAGCAGACCACACCCCTGAGGAAATATCCTTGAGGATTAGTAGATTACGAGGTTTGAACTGTCAAACCCCTAAGAATCCTGCTTCAACAAAATTGACTCAAAACCTTAGCTATGATAATATCCTTTTACCACCTTACTCAACACAACCTAGTACTGAGTTGTGTTTATTTCACTTTCTAATTCTCTTCTAGTGACTTCTCTCATATTCAGGATCAATACCCTAATAAAAAAATCCTTTCACCTTTGTCACTTTTAAATAAATGACTGTTTTTGTTTTTCTGTTTCTTAAATTTTATAAAATACTATTTATTTTTCTTTAAGTAAAGAACATTATACAAAGAAAATATATTATGAAAGAGCTCCCCCACCAAGAATAAAAATAATAAATTGCTCATTCTTATCCACATTCTATACATCCCTTAGAGTTAATGCAAATAAATATTTTAAAAATCACACTGTATTATGCTTTTTGGTGAAGGTTTACATAGAAAATTAAGTTCCTCTTGAACCATGTTCCTTACTGGTTATAATTTTGTTATTGTATCAAATCTCTTTATTTTCTTTGTTATGTTTTCATCATCTAGCTTCCTTCCTCTCTTTGTCAGCTCATCTTTGATTTGGGGTAGCTATTGATCATTTTATTTTATATAGGTAATTGTTTAATGCAGTGCATTACTTATGAGTGCTATTATTTGTTTTATAAGATAATCTGTTATAAGCTAATCTCTATTATTTTTTAGGAAATGTATTCTACAGAAATAGTTTCAATCCAGGTCCAAGTGGTACCTTAGGATGATAGTCTTGAGGAGGCCTAAGTTTTATTGATTTAGTAGGTCTGGCTCTGGTCTTTTTTTAGAAAGTTGAGTTTTGTTCAACATTTTTCTCCCGTTCTCTACTATCTATGATTTTCTATTATATATCTTGTCAGAACAGTTGGCAGTGAGAACTAGCTAGGTAGTCAGAACTAGCTGGGGCACCGTCTAGCTCTGGTCTTGTGTTTGAAAAGGTTGTACCTTACACAGAATATTTGTTTTTTGTATGAGTTTCTTCTTTGTGCCTTTGTTTGTTCCATTATCTTTTACTCCATATGAGCAGAGACCAAGAGTTGTACTTAGCGGGCTCCTTGCAAATTTTTAAGTGATGTAGTAACTGCTTTTGAGAACAATGGAAAGAATTGAAAAATGAGAAGAAACTTTACAACAAAAAGAATACCAGAATCAGAGAACCGAAGTAGACCACATGATAAAAGACCTAAGTAATAAAATCGGAGAAAAGAAAAAACAAATCAATGAGCTCAAAGACGGTTACTCTGACTATAGCTGACAAGAGAAATAATATTCAGAAAATGAAAAGGAGTCTGAAAAAGCTGGAGAATGAAGTGAGACACCATCAAGAGAAACAACGAACATCTCATTAAGATCATGGGGTAGAAAGAAGAAAGAAAAAAAATGACAGGGAAATTAATATGAGAAATTATGGAACAAAATGTCCACATTGTCACAACGGAGGTGAAAATAACTGTTCATTCAAGAAACTGATACACTTCTGAACAAGATCAGTGCCAAAAGAAAAATGAAACACATTATAGTCAAACTACAAATTCAAGGGAAAGGAGAAAATTATGAGTATAGCTTGGAAAAAAGGAACAGTCACCTACAAAAGAAAATCATTAATGATAGCTTATCAAACTCAGACGTAGAATGTTTTCTTTGTGCGTCAGTTGTAACTGGATGCTGTGGTCCCACGTCTTTGAGTTAGTAACCATATCCCGCTAGTTGTTTGGGTATGTCCAGGAAACCCCTGTAACTGCACCCCTTATTTGGTTTGGTTTGTAACCCCTTTTGGATACACACACACACACACACACACAACGGTGCCCCCTATTTAGTTTCCTATATTTACAGTGTACATAAACGTGTGTATATGCTTATAACTATACCGCATTTGCATTTATACCTGCTTCTAATTTATCAACACACTTAGTTTCTAATGACCTGCATTTTTCTGAAAAATTGACATGATGGGAGGAAGAGGAAGTTGTTGAGGTGGCTCTAGAACTATCAAGAAAGTGTTGTGTCCACGCACTGCTGTAACTCAGACTTTAAGGCCTTGATATTGAACTTAGTGTTCTAGTGAATTTGGGAGCTAGCGGCTGAACTTGAGGCACAGTCACATGTTCTGAGACTCAGAAAACCAGTGGAAACAGGGGTTAAACATTGGAGATTGCTGTTTGTGCTCAGACCCTCCATAGATACTTTATTTGTACCCGGTGTTCCTGCCACTGTCCTGCAGGCCTGGGAGTGTTGCATGGAAATAAGCAATGAGCTGCTGGTCTCAGAGGAATTGGGATATGAACCTAGAGATTAAGAGCCACTTGGCAAAAGCAGCCTGTGTTATGGGGCTAGGAGTTGAAGCCAGTTTCTGCTCTAGCCCCAATATCAGAATTAGCCCAAGTCTCTTCCTGGCTTAGGGCATTGCTCCTCAAGTCATTTGAGCAGAGGAGAGCAGGCATAATGGCCTACCTCAGTTCTTTGTCCTACTATACTCTTCACCTACTCACAGGCTTGAGAACTCTCAAAAAAAAAAAAAATCCAGCCCAATCACTCTTCTCATGTAAAGGTACACAGTGACGCTGGCAGTGTGGGTGGCATAGCAAGAGGCCTGGAGTGCTGGCTATCTCAGCTGCCAAGATGATAGCCATGGGCGGCTCTGTGGGTCATGAGTGGAAACCCCGTTGAATGTGCAAAATAGAGGAGCAATAGATCTCTTTGCTATGACTTTAAATGGGAACTATTTGGTGATGAGATGGTTGATAAGTGAGGAGTATAACACATACACATATATTTTATTTTACAGTTGCTACAAAATTGTACATATTTCAGTGTTTATTGACACTGTCTCCTTTATTGGTGTACTTCTTAGAATCTTTATTTAACTTAGTAAAGTTGTGCTAACTTCACCCATATTTGATACCTAAATTCATATTTTATGGAGACATGACTAAAAAAATCCATACTCCCAGCAATTCAATGAAATTCTGTTGGTCTTAAAATACAAAAAAACAAAACTTCTGTTGGTCTTAAAAGACAAAAATTCTGTTTTTTTAAAAGACAAAGAACAAAAGACCCTTTATCATGTTGTCCTACCCAGTGTCACCTTTGGTCACTGTTTCCCTGACTCTCTCTTTTCTAACCACTGTAGGTTTTTAATGCCCTTCTAAATGAGTGTGGCTTTTTATTCTCTTCTAGAGACTTCACATGTGCTGTTTCCTAATCTGAGTGCATATGTTGTGTGGACAATGTCTCCCCTTTCTAATGTCACAAAAGGGAAGGAAGGGAACCATCATTTGTATCATCCTAAGGTTGATTCCTATAAGCCATAAGTCAGCCATGCCTGAATCCTCGAACCTCCCACCCCGCCCCTCCCCAAGTCTGACACCAACTGACTCTCCCACAGCATTCTATTTCTATGTTGGCTTCAGTAACTTGTTGCAAAGACCATGTAGAACTCACAGGCAATACTAGCAATTATGAAGGGATTTATTAATTAGGGCAGTAACAGATTGCTCTTCAGGATAAAGAACACTAAAAACACAGTTATTTGATCAGGATAGGATTTTCTCAGCCATGCCTACAGACTTGCTTCTCTTCTACTCTCTCTCATCAGCCTGACTTTGTTTTGCTTCAGTATTTTTTATGAAGCTCTCTTAACATTGTCAATATGCAAAGGCATCCTACTCCACCAGCAATCCTCTTGCTCAAAGAATATCCAGTATTCTCACTTCCTGGGCTAGGATGTCCAACCCTCCATCCTGCCAGTTTTCTGGTTCTGCTGCCACTACAAGTCTTCAGCCATTGCAACAAATCTTGTGTGTTGATCCCATTACAAAATTGACACAGGGTCAGCATTTGACCTAAAAGTGTCAGAGAAACATCACCATCAGCACGAACCCAGTGAGGTGAAATACAATCTACACTGGCATAGCTGGTCCGTGAAGAGCAGGAAATGGAGCAATAGATTGAACCAGTGACATATCAATGGAAGTTTGTGGTGGTGTTACTTGTATGGGGAGACTGGAATATGACTAAATGCTATGAGTTACTATATGCTCTTTGTCATTGTGGAAGTAATT
The DNA here is from genome assembly GCA_004026705.1 of Nesogale talazaci. Taxonomy (NCBI): domain Eukaryota; kingdom Metazoa; phylum Chordata; class Mammalia; order Afrosoricida; family Tenrecidae; genus Nesogale; species Nesogale talazaci. The sequence continues at coordinate 13,558 of PVJH01001027.1, read as the reverse complement.
AAGTCTTTAACTATTTTTTCACCAGAGCACTACATACATAAAGTTTCAAAAAGGCAAAATGACTCAAAGATTAATTAAAAAATAAATATAATCTCTGTTTCAAACTCCCATGTGATGGGAAGACTTGATATGGCAACATGGCCACAGAAGATTGGTGGGTCTGTTGTGACGGAATGGCCAATGAACACACGGGATGAATTGAAGGGCAGAGATAGGAAGGGCTCAGCTAGTCCTGTCCTCTCTCTCTTGCTTTCTGATCTTTGGACCAGACAGCTGCCTTGTTCGTCCTGTGCCTTGACCTCCAAGCCACATTACCTGTGGGACACCTAATCTTGGACTGTGGAGCTGTGAGTTGAGGTTCCTTCAAGCCCTACTTTGCCAAGCTCCTGGGATATACAGCTCTTGAGCTGGGGACTGTTGGACTCTGTCATCTGGCTGACTGTTGGTGACCTGCTCTGCTGTTTGCTGCCTGTGACCAGATAGCCTAAATTGCTCTACAGAGGACTACTCAGCGGCCCTCAAGACCTGAAGGACTGCCAGTCTTCTAGCTGTCTCACACAAGTGAGTGGCACTGAGCAATTTGTACTGCTTTATAGATAGTTAACTGTTTCTTTCTTATCTTATAAACCCTTTTCTCTATATAAATATATAAAGAGAAATACTAGTGTCCTGGTTTTACTTCTCTAGAGAACCCTCTCTGACACAAGTGGTACCAGAAATGCTTCTAGATAAATAAAATCATAAATGTGGGTTTCTTTGATTGGTCCCCCAATCTGATTAGCCTTAAGAGCACTGGTGATGCTAGACCTAAAGCTATGGATAATTTTGCCACTCCTACTAATCCATAGTGTGAAAGCTAATACCTAACTAGGAACACCGATGGATGGGGTGCTGGTTACAGGAGGGGCTCTGGGAGATTGTATGTTTGATATTTTCCAGCAGTTTTGTCAAGATGCCAAATATAAGGAAGCTGATTGGCTGGTCCTCCTTACAATGGACTATGTGATTAAGGAGAGGGATTGCCTCAGGGCCTCAGAAGCATGCCTTAAGTGCCGACTCAGACATGAAGGGTTCTGTCTGTGCTTCCAAGGAGAGCCTTCTTGCCTGTAGTAAAAGAGCCAATATTGCTGAGAACCAGGTTCAAAGTCTCATTATGTGAGTGGCTGAATTAAAACATCAGCTGAACTGCAGATCTGGAGCAGTGTCCAAAGCCAAAGTGAGGGCTTTGATAAGAAAAAATTGGGACCCTGAAACATGGGATGGGAATATATGGGCTAATGATCCAGAAGAGGAGGATATTATGCCACCACTAGAAACAATTGAACCAGCCCAGTTAATAGATCCACCCCTCCCAGCTGAAGATAGTAGTCTGCTATCAACAAAACAACCCACACCTGAGCAGATTAACCAACCTACTCAAGGTGTAGCGCCAGGTGAAGCTGCATCTCTACCATGGCCTGAGGGAGATGACTTACAAGATAGTGCTGAGAACACCCAGGAAACACCCTCACCATTGATAGTTTCTGCTAGACCTGTAACTAAAATTAAGGCAAGGAAAGCTCCTAAGGGTGAGACCGAGGTGATAACTCAGGAAGAAGTACACTATACTCATAAAGAACTGCTCGAGCTTTCAAATACATATAAGCAAAAGCCTGGAGAGTATCCCCGGGAATGGTTACTGAGGGTGTGGGATACTGGTGCAAGAAATGTAATATTAGATCAGTCTGAGTTTCTGGATATGGGACTCCTAAACACAGACTCTTCCTTCAATGTCTCAGCAAGAGAGGCTAAGAGAGGATCCAACTCCTTATTTGGCTGGTTCACTGAGGGATGGGCTGCCAGATGGCCTAGATTAGACCAACTTGAGGTGCCTGACCTACCTTGGTACACTGTAGAAGAAAGTATCCAAAAGCTGAGGGAAATTGGTATGGTGGAATGGATCTATCAGGATACTCCCATAGACCCCAACAGAGGGTGTCCTGAGGACATATTCTTCACCACAACCATAAGGAATAAGGTTATGAGGTGGGCCCAAGAATCTTTGAAGACTCCTATAATTGCTATGTTGTGTGCACCAGGATTAACTGTGGGAACTGCCTTTAGTGAACTCTGACATTTGCCCACGATGGGGCTGATTGGACTCTGTGGTGACAGAGGGCAAGTATCAGCATTGAATCAACAGAGACAGGGTGGACGTGGTTATAATAGACAACAAGGTTTTCATAGTAATCAAAGCAGCCTGTCTCGTGTGAAATTATGGCATTGGCTACTTAGTCATGGTGTCCCTAGGAGTAAAATAGATGGGAAACCTACTAAATATTTATGTGACCTATACAGGCAGAAGAATGCTGGATCAGGTGAACAGAGGGATAGGCAGTCACGATCACTCAACCAGTTCCCAGACCTGAGCCAATTTACAGACCCACAACCCCTTGAATGAGGGAAAGGCTGGGTCCCTTGGAAGGAGGACCCTGCTACATCACCGAAGGTATATCCTGTTAGCCTTTCTTCTAGCATTCCCCAAAGGGACCTGCGGCCTTTCACAAGAGTGACTGTTCATTGGAGGAAAGGAAGTAATCAAACTTTCGAGGATTACTGGACACTGGCTCTGAACTGACACTAATTCCAGGGGACCCAAAGGAACTCATTTTAAAGCAAATTTAGTGCGGCAATGGGCCCACGCCCATGGAATCCAGTGGTCATATCATGTTCCTCATCATCCTGAAGCAGCTGGCTTGATAGGACAATGGAATGGGCTCGTGAAGACACAACTGTGATGTAAACTACATGGCAACAACTTGCGAGGCTGGGGCAGTGTTCTCCAGGAAGCTGTATACGCTTTAAACCACAGGCCAATATATCGTGCTGTATCCCAATAGCCAGGATTCATGGGTCCAGGAACCAAGGGGTGAAAACTGGAGTGGCACCACTCACTATTACTCCTATTGACCCACTTGCAGCATTTTTGCTTCCTGTCCCAGCAACCCTATGTTCTTCGGGACTGGTCCCGAAGGAAGGAACTCTCCCACCTGGAAATACAGCACGGATTCCACTGAACTGGCAGCTGAGAATGTGCCCTGGCCACTTTGGGCTTCTCATGCCTTTGGATCAACAGATCAGGAAGGATGTCACTGTACTGAGTGGTGTGATTGACCCAGATTATCAAGAAGAAATTGGACTGGTGTTACATAATGGGGGTAAAGAGGAATATGTCTGGAATCCAGGAGATCCCATAGGCTGACTCTTAGTGCTACCATGCCCTGTGATGAAAGTTAATGGTAAATTACAGCAACCCCATCATGACAGGACATCTAATAACCTAGACCCCTCAGGAATGAAGGTCTGGGTCACCCCACCAGGCAAAAAACCTCAACCAGCTGAAGTGATTGTTGAGGGCAAAGGTAATACAGAATGAATAGTAGAAGAAGGTAGTTCTACCTACGAATTATGACCACGTGATCAATTGCAGAAGCGAGGTTTGTGATTGTTCATGAATTTTCTGTTTATGAGCTTACTGAATTTTTTCTTTGCTCATGTGTGATATATCAGCTACAAATGGACTCAGTGTGTTCTCATTTATATGTATGATAGATGTTTGATGTTAAGTATAAGTTTGATTTCATTGATGTCTGGAAAGTTCAAATGGGTTAAAAATTATGTACAGGTGCCATGTGGCAAGGGGTGGATTGTGATGGGTAGGTTTGTTATGCCAACATGGCCACAGAAGATTGGTGGGTCTGTTGTGATGGCACGGCCAATGAATATATGGGAAGAATTGAAGGGCAGAAATAGGAAGGGCTCAGTGAGTCCCTCTCTCTGTTGCTTTCTGATCTTTGGACCAGACAGCTGCCTTGTTCGTCCTGTGCCTCGACTTCCAAGCAACACTACCTGTGGGACACCTAATCTTGGACTGTGGAGCTGTGAGTTGAGGTTCCTTCAAGCCCTACTTCGCCACGCTCCTGGGATATACAGCTCTTGAGCTGGGGACTGTTGGACTCTGTCATCTGGCTGACTGTTGGTGACCTGCTCTGCTGTTTGCTGCCTGTGACCAGATAGCCTAAATTGCTCTACAGAGGACTACTCAGCAGCCCTCAAGACCTGAAGGACTGCCAATCTCCTAGCTGTCTCATACAAGTGAGTGGCACTGAGCAATTTGTACTGCTTTATAGATAGTTAACTGTTTCTTTGTTATCTTATAAACCCTTTTCTCTATATAAGTATACAAAAAGAATTACTAGTGTCCTGGTTTTACTTCTCTAGAGAACCCTCTCTGACACACCCCACTCTCTAAAACCTACTCCTCAGCAACATGTTCAAAGTTTTAGCAGCTATGTTTGTATTTACTATTGTATTTCCAAATAATGTTAATTTTAGGCAGTATTATTTGCTCCTTACTATGAAAAAACTACCTGGGTGGTACAATTGGTAAAACACAATTGGTAAAAAATCAAAAAATTCAACCACCAATTGAAAAGTTGGCAGTACAAACATAATTTCTAAATTATTACTTGTTCTCTAGTATTCTGGTTCCTTTTTAAAAAATTCTATTCTGACAGTAAGTATCTTATTGTTCTTCCAGCGCTGCAGTGAGCCAAATCCAAGTCCATTGCTGATCAATCAATTCTGATCCACTGCAATCCTCTAAGGCAGAGAAGAAATGCCCCAGAGAACTTCTGTGACTGTGGTTCTCAAGCTGCATCTTTCTCTGGAGAAGCAGTTCATTAGTAGTTTTGAACTGCTGACTTTTTATTAGCACCCTGGATAGTAACCACTGTGCTACCAGGGCTCTTATGACTGTAATGGCTTTGCATTTCTCTAATATAGTCTTTATTTAAAAAATTTTAAAAAGATCTCTCTGATATAATCTACTCCATTTGTTTTTCCTTTATTGCTGGTTTAGTTTCTACCACTCCAGTTAAAGGATTTTATTAATTGCATATGAGGCAGTGACTTCTGTTTCATCTTGCACTGTTAGACTAGAAAAGTCGGATTGGAGAGATTTCTACTTCTGGCAGTGGCAAAGTAGCACACTTAACCTCCTAGCGAACAGAATTATACACACACACATATTAAAACAAATGTCTGCTGGGAGGCATCATGGAAGGGAGCTAGGGCTTGAGGGACTAAATTTTCAGAGGATGGCTTTTGGGCCTTTTCACCTGAGTCTTTACAAATTCTTAAGCAGCATGATACACTTTGTCCCTTGCCGGTATATTTCTGAAACCATGAGTGAGTGGATCTCTTCTGGACTCTCTAGAGAAGCATGATCCTAGGGAGGAACTTGAGATCTCATAATAAATGTACATGTCCACCTTGTCAGCCATATGGTAGATATGATCTAGTTCCCATGGCCTTCCAGGACTCAGAGAAACCCTTTATTGGGTTTCATTTTTGAACCCTTTATTGGTTTCATTTTTCTCCCAATGAGCAGTTGGTGGGTTTGAACCACCAACCTTGAGACCAGCAATCTAACATCCTGACAGAGCCTCCAAGTTTTCTTCTTTATACTTGTTTTGTTAGACTACTTTGCAAATACAGATTCCCTAAGAGGACAAGGATAATGTATGAGAGTGTTATGAGAGGACTCACTAATGAAATGTACAGGGAGAGGAAACATGAATAGACAGAAAGAGCCTACAGACTACAATACCTGTCTAACATCTGTGAAAGGTGAGAGAAAAGGAAGATTTAGGTAGAAGGAATCTAAAGATTCCAAGACAATTTAGATGAACCTTGGCAAAACTGATGGAAGAATCTCCTATGAAGAAGGATCGAACCAATAACAGCACTACTGCCACGCTCCGTCATTGACTGTGTGTAGCCCAGAGATGTGTGGTAGCATTATGAATATGAGGAGGGTGTTTATGCACTAGTGCCCTACTTATAGACTAGCATTGGACTTAAGGACTTGATCTGGACTGGGCTGGGATATTGGCTTGATATACAATTACTTCTTAACATAAGGCTCTCATATATATATGTGTGTGTGTATGTGTATATATATATATATATATATATATATTAAAGTCTCTGGATTTGTTTCTTTAGTCAACCTGGCTGGATACACCTGTCAGTATACTACCACAACCATTGTCATATTATCTTCTTCAAAATTTTACTTACATGTGATATCACTGATATTTTTCAGTAATTTTATGCCATTGGGTCAGCTTCATTTAGAATGAATACAAACATGGATCTCATCCAGCCAGTTGGCCAAGTGACTGTTGTCCAAATATCTTAGTACAGATGTGCTGAGTGTTTCAAATACTTCAGCAGCTTATTGAAACATTTCAGTTGGTATTCCATCAATTTCTATAGCTGTGCTTTTGGCAAATACTTTCAGTGCAGCTCAGATTTCTTTTTTCTGTATCATGGGTTCTTACTCTGATGCTTTCACTTCAAATGGTTGAATGTCCACAAGTTCTTTTTGGTACAGTGACAGTGTATTATTTCCATTTTCTTTTGATGTTTCTTGCATCATTCAATATCTTGGATAAATTATCTTTCAATGTTGCAACTTGGGTTTAACGTTTTCCTTTCACTTTTTCAGTTTAAGATGTGTTGAGCATGCTCTCACTCTTTGATTTTCTAACTCGAAGCTTGTACACATTTCATTATAATATTTTACATCATCTTCTTGAGCTGCCCTTTAAAATTTTTGTTCAGCTCTATGACTTCATTATTTCTTCCATTTTCCTTAGCCATACTATGATTAAGAGCATGTTTCACAGTCTATTCTGACACCCTATGATCTTTTTTCCTTGTCTAATTATCTTTTGCTATTTTTCATGAATGAGGTTTTTGATGTCCTTCTACAACTCTGTCACTATTGTCAGTACTTCAAATATGCCATTGAGCTGTTGTAGAAATTCAGATGGGCTACACTCAAATCTGTTTTTTGGCTCTCATGGAATTCACTGGACCTTGGAATTCACTGTTTTAATTTTTTTGAGCTTCAACCTGAGCTTCATATGAAGTTTGGCTTTGACTGTTGCTATTAAACCAGTTTTATTTCTGTGTATTCAATCTAAAAAGTTAATGTGTATAATTGCTTTTTGTCTTATTGGAAAAAAGGTGTCTGTGATGAGGAACTCAATTTGCAAATTCTATCATGAGATCTTCAGCTTCGTTTCTAGCAAGCCCATAATTTCCAAATACTCTTTCTTATTTTTTGTTTCCAACTTTTGCATTCTAATCACCAATAAATATCCACGCATCTTGATTGCATGGTTGATCAATTTCAGAAGACATTAGTAGAATTCTTTGGTTTCTGCATCACTAGCAGTAGTGGTTGGTGCATACATTTGAATGAGCTTTATTGATTATATTTCCTTGTATTCTGATAGACACTTTCCTACCACAGACAGCATTGTACTTCAAGATGCCCTCTTTCTTTTGGAGGGGGAGCATCATTGCCCTTTGGTTGTCGTGGGAGCTACCCAGTGCTGCTCCTGAGAGCCAACACTGGGTTTGAACCGCCAAGTGCGCGGGCCGCAGTCCCTCACTCAACCACTGATGCCACCAGGGCTCATCCCGATGTCCTCTTTTTTTTAAACAAATATCTTTTATTGTTTGACCAGGCTGTTTTCTGAGTAATTTAATTATACAATATAAGAGCTAGAGCCTTCTATTCAAAATGACTCTAGATTGACTTAACAACTCTCATTTTTGTAAACAGATATCAATGTGCAAATGCATCTTTGAACCATTCTCACTCCGCATGTGCTTTCCTGCTGAGGTGACAGTCTCATCAGTCTCCACAGTGCTTTCACCAGAAAGGTGGGTAAAGAAGCTTTACAATTTGAATTCACAGATGAGACGACTTTAGATGGTCATCTGAAGGTAATTCTGAAGAGGACACTGGAATTCATTTTGAACACCCGCTCTTGCATTAGTTTAGATCCCACTTTCTCATGTGTCCCTGTACCCATAAAACGAGTATGAACAGGAGCTGAGGCAAACAGAGGAAGCACCCCAGCTCTGTTTTGAAGACCTGGCCCTCTCTGGGGCAGTAAGATGGATGACATTCCACTCCTCTTTGGTCATCAAAGGAATGGACGGAAGGACCTCCCCACCTATGCACTAACACCAAGGGAGGACTGCAATGACACAGTCCACCACAAAGGACAAGAGCAAGCATCTCCTGAGATGCCCCTATTCTCTTGTGCTCTCATGTGTGTTCTGTTTGAAATCAAATAAATTGGAATACAAGAAGACACTCGTGGAAATCTAGCATAAAACGTATTTTGGGAATTTAAACCTCAATATTTCAGACATCGAAGAAAATGATGGATGTTCTCTTTTACGATGAATGAAACAGCATTCATTTTGATTGCGTCATTTCAGCATAATACCAGCACCAGCCCAGTTCAACTCGAGAACAGCTAGAATATTAATTTTTATGTGTTCCATTTCATCTTAACCACTCCCAAATATTTCTTGATTCATACTTCCTACATTCCAAGTTCCAATTGCTAATTTACTTTTGCAGCTGTTTCTTCTTTTGAGACCCCATCAGCAAACAAAGGATCAGAAAGTTTTATGGCTCCCGGCTCCGGAAGCTCCGTCCTGGCTTGAGAAGGCTGTTCTTGCCTAGTGGTCTCTGAGTGCCTTCCATCCTGAGCTGCTCATCTCCTGGCACTCTTCCTGACAATGTTTTGCTTCGATCCAAGAGGTTTTCAGTAGCTGATAATGTTTTAATACGATCCATAGGATTTCCAGTGGTCGATTCCTCTGGACCAGTGGCCTATTCCTTCTTCATAGTCTGTTCTTAATCTGTAAACTGTGCTGAAATCTGTTTTCTTTAGGGGACTCTGCTTGTCTTTGAAATACTAGTGGCATAACTTCCAGCATCGGAGCAACACACAATCCACCACACCATGACAGAACGACTGACAAGTGGTAAAGAACTCAATGTAGTACGTGGTAGATAAACAGTATTTCTCTCCTTTTGCCTCACTCTGTGTTCTTAAGTAATTTCTTACTTTCTGTTTCCCTCATTGTCTTAACATTTGTGATGAGTAGTTGCTTTAAAACAATTGGAATAAGTAAACAATGTATTTCATGTTTCAGACTAGTACAAACTATAGCTCATTTATCTGTTGTTACATCAATTTGATAGGCATGTGCATGTATAGACCCCATACATTCCTTTCTCCTTTCACCTTTAAACCTGATTTACTCATTTACCACTGTGATTTTCCTACATTTGAGTTTTCAGAATAACCAGAAATTCTAAGTGCATCCCAAAAAACATGGGACACATGCAGTCATTCAATTTAAGTCTTTGTCACACATTCTGGGGTAAGCACTACCATGGTCTATTAGACAATATCAGAGAAGACAACCCTCAGCTCCTCTGGAGGGTTGGAAGGTATGGGGAGATTCTGAATACCCATAGCATTCTCCGTCACTCAGAGAACCTGGGTTCTTAATACATGGCAATGAGGAAGCCAATGAATATGAAAGATGTCCTTTTTGTTTTGTCAAATGAACAGTACAATAATTTAAATTTCCTTTCTTCTTTTTCCAACCTAGTTCCAATTGACAACTAATTTTCATTTAGTCATGCTGTTTTCATGTATGACAACATTCATAATGCTCAAAATATATGAGCTCTTGAAATTAAACCTAATGGAAATGTCCCCATGCCCTAGGATTAGATAGATGCAGATCCAAGAATCCATCTTCCTACAACAGGACACGACTCGTCACAAATAGCTTGGATTTATGGTTGCTTATCCACAGCAGAAATCATTTCACCTTTTGAGGTGACCTTTACAGAATGACAAAATCAATCAGTTTTATTTGACATCCCAATCAGAGCTCTGTTCTAAATAGAATGCCAGCACATTTACCTGGAGAACAAAACAGAAAAAGCAGGAATGGGTCCAGCTCTTGTGGAAGAGAGTTCTGATACAAGGGTTGGGTAATTTTGAATTCGCACAGTTGCTTTAGTGGCAGGCAGAGCTCTGTGAATTCTGTCTTGCATCATACCTGTTTCCCAGGGCGCCACTGTGAAACATCCTCATGGGTCCTGCAAAAATAAGCTTGCTCCTTTGTTATGAAATGTACTCATGGAAATAAACTAGCAGCCTGAAAATGAGTTGTGTGCAGGTCACTGTTCGTTTCTTCCTAGGCTGGAATCTGTAGACTTGGGGGAAAGGAAGGGGGAAATTTTAGGTGCAATGTTTGTAGGCTCGGTATCAGCTGCCAATGAGTTACTTTCACTTCATGCAGACCTCGTGAGTGTTTGGAAGTTCACCACCAGACCTTTCCTTGAGGTGCCTGTGAGTGGACTCTGAAATGCAGCGTTTTGGTTAGCATTTTATTCCATCCAGCAAGTACTCTTCAGGCAGATGGGAGATATATGATCTATTAAGCTTCAAACTCTGTTTCAAATAGTGAAGACTTCAAGTAAGGGGTAGGAAGCAAGGAATGAGTGTGTGTGTGTGTGTGTGCAGTGCAATGTATACCCATGAACCTATTTTCATTTAGGAAAATTCAATGGAAATTTTGATGACTTTAATGATTTGTGAACGAAGTTGATAAAAATAGTGATTATGAGCAAAACCATTGGAATTGGGCTGCCTGAGTCCAAATTCCAGCTGTATAGTTTATGAATTATGACTTCAAGTAAAATTCTAAATGGATGTGCCTCAGTTTTCTCAACTACGATACTTATAGCACCTATTTTATGATATATTTTATTTCTGGTCATGCAAAGAATATTGAAAGCACTGGGTACTGCCAGAAGAACTTTCAAATATGTTTTGGAAGGACAGCCAGAATGCTCCTTAGCAGCTAGGAGGGAAAGACTTTGCCTCGTGTATTTGGGACATATATCAGGAGAGTCCATCCTGGGAAAAGACTCATGCTTGGTGAGACAGAAAGTCAGTAGAGAGGAGGCTCCTCGAGGAGATGGACTGACAGTGGCTGCAACAGTGAGTGGGCTCTGACATAACAGCGATTGCGAGGACGGGGTCGAAAAAGGCAGTGTCTCGTTGTGTTGTTCGTAGGGGTACGGTGAGTGGGATACAGCTTGCAGGCAACTAACTACAAAAACCTTATTTATAAGCATTAACTAAGATCATATGTAAGCACCATACTCAAGCATGTGGCTACTAACCCAAAGGGTGGCAGTTCAAAAGCATCTACCATAGTGGGAAGCAAGATGAGGCAGCATGCTTCCATACAGATTATAGCCTGGAAACGCCAGGAGACAGTTCCACTGTCTGGAGTTCCTGAGAGTTGGAAGAGATTGTGGCCACAGGTTTGGTTTGACTGAGTGATATATTTTCTACTTCATAGTGAGTACTGTGTATTAACTATTTTTATAACTAAGTGGACATGGACCAAACACTGTTGCTGAAGTGGAGTTGTTCTTGTTGAAATAAGGCAAAACTAAGTTGGATTTCTAGAATTTTGATTGTGTATCTGTGGGCAAATTACTCCGTGAGGAATAATTTTCTCTCATTATAATCATTATTTTAAAACTTTTGACAGTTTTGCTGTTATTGGGTGTTGCCAAGTCAGTTCCAATCCACAGTAACCCATGTACCACAGCATCAAATGCCGCCGGGGCCCACACCTGCCTCACAATTGTTGCGATGTTTGAAGGCTCAGGTGTTGCAGCCCCTGTGTCAATGCAGCTCACTTACAGCCTTGCTCGTTTTCCCTGCCCCTCTTCCTAGCCAAGCCTGCTGCTCTTGTCCAGGGACTGGGCTCTGCTGAAAACACGTACAAACGTGTACATGACGGCAAATATTGCCATCTTTGATGCTAATGAGTATTCTGGCTGTACTTCTTCCAAAACTGATACGTTTGTTCTTTTGACAGTCCACAGTACTTCCACTGAAAAATGTTATTGACATATAATTCACATACCATGCAATTTAACGGCTTTAATAAATTAAAAAAAGAGTTGTGCAATCATCATCACAATCAATTTTAGAACATTTTTTTCCTTTCTCAGAATCACTATTATTAGCTCCCCATTTTCCCTCAAGCATTCCCCTCCCAGGACCCCAAGGAAAGATTAATCCAATTACTGTCTTTATATATTTGCCTCATAATTATTGTTGGGAGTTTTTAACTAGATAGCATATGTAAAGCACCAGCTTCATGATTGACTTATTTTAGTTGGGACTCAGTAAATGGGAGTGATAATCATTAGTTCTGTTTGCATATGATTGCTTTAAATATGACAGCAAACTTCACTTATATATTCATATAACACTAGTCTGTCTGCTTGCATGCCAAACCCAGTATGAACTCAAGCAAGAAAAAAAATTGACATCCCAGGCACACAAAAGTATCCTGAATGGGATGTTACTCTTATAGAGTCAGGGTGAAGAGAAGGGCCACTTGTAAAATCATAAGAGCTGCAACAACAGAGTTGTCATGTGTGAACACAACTGCTAGAATGTAGTGATAATGTAAGCCGAGAGTGAACAGGTGCTTTTGAAATTATTATTAGAAATTGAATATTCAAAATGGAAGCCACCTCATTGGAACTAAAGTCCTGAAATAGAATACACCTTTGAGAGTTGCTTGCTGATGGACCATATCCACAAAGTATTGAATTGTAGGTAAATAGCCTCCTATTTAACTCATTTAAACTCATTTAGCCTCCAACTCATCAACCTCCAACACTCATTTAAAACTAGAAAGCAATAGAGGAGTTTGGGGAAGGGTATTCCAGGACACAAACAGGAAGGTTTGCAGTCAGGAGTGTAGGCGTACCAAAAAATAAAACCAAACAGCCATTGTGATTCGGACTCACAATGACTCGACAGCACAGGGTTGAACTGCCTCTATTAGTAACTCTTTATGGGGGTAGAGAAGGCTTATCTTTCTCCCATGTAGTTAGTGGCTGGTGGTTTTGAACTGCTGATCTTGTGGTTAGCAACCCCCTGTGTAACCACTATGCCAGCAGCGTGGTAGAACTTGTTTTATTGCTTCACAGACACTACTTGCTTTAGTGAAGGAAGGTTTGAGGCAACCTGAGTGAAGCAGGTCACTAGATGCCATTTTTCCAATAGCACATCCTTGCTTCACATCTTCGCATTCCATTTTGCTAAGTCTCACAATATTTCAATTTTTTCTGTAATCTATTTTACACACAATAGATTATAGTGTAGTGTAAACAAAAGTGTATAAGCACTAGAAAGCCAAAGACAAATTGTGTGAATTGCTTTATTACGGTACTCACTTTATTGTGGTGGTCTGGCCAGAGCCGAACATCTCTCTGAGGCATGCCTGCAATGTTTGCAAAGACTGTTGGTCTGCTCATGAGACTCTTTACCTTGTCCTTCGCACACATAAACCCATAATTCCCAGGAAAGAGGGATGCTTTTTCAAAGGAAAAGACAATTGAATGATCACTTTGAACTGACAATGTCATTTAGGGATAAAAACCCTTGTCAAATACAGTGTGGTAGTTACACAATGTGTCTAGCTAAGTTATCTCTTGTTAAGGACTTTTGGAACAGGGCCCTAACACTGAGAGGAAGAAATGAAACATTATTCCCTCCACAGCCACCCAACCCCCCCC